>ML782426.1:292663-368920 GCA_009831015.1 Picea engelmannii
AGTGGACCCAACCCTAAAATAAGGAAAGTGGGGCCAAGTGACCTAGAAGATGTTTTTAAGGAAGCTACTTGGAGAGTATAAATAAGAGGCAAGGCTCTCTCATTTGAATAACACTTGAGAATATTGAATATCTATAGGTTTTTTAGGTTTACAAATTATATCTAAGCAGAAATTCTAAGGAAAGTGAAGAAAAGAAGGCCAAAATGCAAGGAAGGATAAATTCTTTTGATGGTGCTTTCTAAGGTATGTTATTTTCAGGTCATCTCACCATTTTCGCTATAACTTTTTTCTATAATGATTCAGATCCTGAAATTTCCATGCAAGTGATAAAACATATCCAATCATATGTGGTTAAAAAATCAGCTTGTGGGTCGTTGTATTTTGGGAGTTACACTTTGCGGAAAATAGGGTTTGTGGCTGGTCCTGAAACTAGTCAAAATTAGGTGTTTCGGGTAAAAACATCATAACTTATTCATAATATATCCAAATTTAGTGATACCAAATGTGTTGGTTAGGGTACAGACTGTAGTATTATTTTTAACAGTTTCGGATCATTTCATCAAATATTTTGTGCGGGGCATGCTCTACAAGATCGATCTCTAGAATAAGCCAGAATTCAGCAAGGTTTGTCATTTTTGCTATAACTCCTTTTCTGAGAGGTTCCAAGTAGTTCCAATTGGAGGAATTTCATAAAACACAATGAATAACATTATGTATCAGTTTCATATCTTTATACATTATAGGTTCAAAATTATGATTACTTCAAGTTAGGGTTGTTGACTAATCCAAAACTAGGCATGTGAAACTAAAGAAAAGTTTGATGAAAATGCTAGTCTCTTGCTGTTAAAGTTAAGGAAGGTTTGCAAGAATGTGATCAGATAAACCAGGTCTATTACAGAGCTACAAATTAGATTTTTATGATGAAATTGATGAGGGATTTTGGTTGAGGTATATGTTGAGTACATGGTTGAGACAGTAGTTGATGAGTTGGCACGTACATGAGGTGTATAGTTGATGATGTTGGTACACATTGATGAGTCATAGTTGATGAGTAGTTGACACATGATTGGTACATACTTGGCACATGGTTGGATGCACTTTTTTATGGTACAGGTTGATTACAGGTTGGTGCATGGTTAATGCACTTGTTTATGGTACAGGTTGATTACAGGTTGGTGCATGGTTGATGCACTTGTTTATGGTACAGGTTGATGCATGGTTGATGCATGGTTTAGATTTATTGGTACAGGTTTATAGTGCTATATCTCACAGTGATAGTGTGATAGTGGTTCCATAATTCTACTTCTACTTCAGGGTGGAAGGATGGGGCAAGGACAGGTGGTTGTAGCCACCTTCCGGTTGTAGCTGGAGAACATTGGGGGTTGCAGCCTCCTTCTGGTTATAGCCAGAGATTTGGGGAGTTGGAGCTTCCCTCAGGTTGTAGCCTGAGAAACTAGGAGGCTGGAGCCTCCTTCCAGTTGCAGCTGAAAACAAAGGAAGTTGGTGCTTCCAATGAATGTAATTATTTAAGACATATAAGAAAAATCATTATGTGGTTTTCTCCCGATTTGGGTTTCCACGTAAAACACTGGTGTACTGTGCATGTGTGTGATTGTTTATTTATTACTGCTCATTATTGGATAATAATTCTACATTGATATAACATTTGAAGAAAAAGGATTATAATTACATTATTACTGATTCACCCCCCCTCTCAGTAATCCAACACGTATTTCCTACACCTTTCCAAAATCTGGGTTAAGTGTTGGATGTGATCTTCTCTGTTTTTTGAATACACAGTCACATTGTCCAACTAAACTACTACAAACTTGTTGATTAGTCCATGAAATGATACATCCATGGCCCTCTGGAAGGTCACTCCTGAAATAATTAACCCAAAGGGCATGCGTTTATAAGAAAAAGTTCCCCACTTGGTTCGGAAGGTGGTTTTTAAGCCGTCCTCCTCTGAAACCAGAACTTGGTTGTAACCTGAGAAACCATCCAACAAAGAGAAAATTTCAAAGCCAGACATGGTCTGCAAGATCCATTCTATTGGTGGGATTGGGTAGTTTTGTTTTTCCGAAGCTCTATTGAGGTTTCTGAAGTCTACGCATAAGTGAATATCTTCAGACTTTTTCCTTACATGAACTAAATTAGCTACCCATGTAGAATGTCTAACCTAAAATATAATTTTGGAATCTAGAAGCTTTTTTAACTTCTGACACATGAGAGGTTCCAGAGAAGGGTGATGCTTTCGAAGCTTCTGTTGTAAGGGTTTCAATTCGGGTTTTAACGGGATAGTGTGTTGAATGATGCAAGTATCATAAGTTTTCATATCTCGGTAGGACCATGCAAAGACATATTGATATTGTCTGAATAGTTTGAGATAAGCCTTTATTTCCTCTTTAGATATGCTCTTGCCGAGATTAATATTCTTTGGGTTTTTTGGGGTTCTGAGATTTATAGTTTCATGCATGGGACAGGAGGTACCGATCTTTTCATTTTTAGGCCCCTTAAATCGTTCTTTCAGGTCAAAAAGATTTTCCAAATTAGTTGTCCCTTTCGGGATTGTGTGAGACTTCAATTTGTCAATAGGTTGACTTGTCCGAGGATCAATTTCTGTTGATTGTTCTTAGAATACTTCATCATCAATAGCCAAATCTCCAAAATTGTCTTGGTTAGTCAGGAAGTTTATGATTTGTTCATCTCCTTCAAAGACTTTCCAATTAGAAATGTTGTTAGGCACCGATGGTTTGTAGAGCAGCTCCATAGTGAACCAGGAGGCTTCATAATATTCTAGGGGTGATAGCCTCGAGGCAGCGGTAGCCAGATAATCAACAAGAATTTTCTTCACTCTGGGAATTGTTGAAATGTTGAAAGCTTCAAAATAATCTATTAGCCTGTGTACCTCCTTTTGGTAATTCTTAAGGTGTGGATAATTTCAATGTATAGTATTCCTTACTTTCCTAACGATAATACCAGAATCTCCGAAAACCTTCAATTCTTTGATGTTTAAGTCTATGGCTTTCTTCAATCCTTGTACTAGAGCTTCATACTCGGCAATGTTGTTTGTGCATTCAAATTCTAGTCTACAGGATAGGCAATGACGTTTACCATTTGGATCAATGAGGATGCACCCTGCCCCAAATCCTTCCTGTGATTTAGATCCATCAAATTATATGGTTCAAATTCGTGAATGAAATTTATTCGTTTCTTCTTTCTTATTAATTTCTTTCTCTCCTATCTTTTGTTCCATAATTTCCAGCACGGGCTCTTGATAGAAGAGGGTTTCCTCCATCATTTCGGAGTTCTGAGTGAGAGGGACATCTAATGAAAGGTGAGGAAAGTTTTTGAAGTAGGAATCACAGGAATAATTGCCTATGAGAGGGAAATATGACGATGAGGGTTCATTCAAGGTTTCTATATCAATGACAATATGTTTTAGATACCTTTCCCTATCGATTCTAATCACATTTTTGTATCCCTTCAGCGGTAGCCAAAGGTGTGCTCAGTCTGTACTAAAGTATTTGTTTAACTTCTCAGAGCAATCTCGGCTTAGTAATAACCCATAAGCTTCTGGGATATCTACTACAATGATGTCAATCACTTGAAAAAACTTGGGATGTGTTGCTATTGTTATCATTACATCTTTGAGCTCCCCCATGAATTTGACCTGGGTTATGTCTAGTTGTATTACATATTTATCTCTCTTGAGAGGAACGACATTTAATTTTTTGCAAATACACAAGGTCATAATGTTGGAAGATGCTCCTGAATCTACCAAACAATTGTGAAGGCTCCTGTTGAAAACTTCAAATGTTAAGAGGAACAGTGGGACAAAAGGTTTTCCCTTCTTATCTTTCGCACAGGTATTCACAGTTGGTTTATTTACTAGATCTGTGGAAGTTATATTTATTTGTTGTTCATTGCTTGTCATAAGGTTTTCTACTAATTTCAAAGCCTATAATTGGAAGTCCTTTTGCTGAGGGATTCTACATATGTCCGTAACTGATATATTAGCCTTCAACTTCTTCAAATCTTCAATTATGTTGTAATCCAGTTTGGTCGATTCTCGGGTATGGATTCTTATAGGGTTCTTACAGGGAGAAATAGGTGCTTTCAGGTGATCGAGAGTTGTCTTACCCCCCGAAGTTTGGGTTGTAGAAATATATTTTGAGACAGGTAGACCTTTACTTCATGTTTGCACAACTAAGACCTCTATGGGTGGTCCTTGACACTCAAACAAGTCATCGAAAGGCATGATGAGGTCAGGATCCCATATCAGCATGGTTGTATCTTCTGGTGGTTCAATGTCTTCCTGATCAGAAACATTCATAATTGAACTACTTGGTTGTTCGGTCAAGGAGACTTCATCTAGAAACCAATTGGACATCAAATTCAGGGCATGCATCCATTGAGGGAAGTCTCTTTCAGAGTGGTTTTCCTGGTGGTAAGTATAGAAAGAATCAGATTCTATATTTCTGAGATCGATATTTAAGTTAGCTGGGGCAGGTTCAATTTATTTGAACGGTGGGTTTCTTTTAAAGAAAGGCTTATAGGGCCTTTGGCCTTGGTTTCCCTCCCCGACGCTTCTTTTCATGTTTATGATCTCGTTGGATAACTTCTTAACCATATGTTGTAGGTCCTCTATGTCCCCACTTCCCTTTTCAGGGGCTTGTTCTGCTTGTTTCCCTGGGGGTCTAGTGAGCAATATCCCTCTTTGGGAGGGGTTTGAGATTCTTTCTTGACTAAGGAAACTTGAATTTATTTACATGATTTCATTTGAAATTCAATCGTTTTGGCCTCTTCAAAATTCTCATCTAGGGTTCGCCTGGCATCCCTCTTCACAAACATGGAGATGGAAGCTAGGAGGGCATTAGCGTATAATTCAATTTGAAACTATTGATTAGGTTTAGAATTAGGATGGAATTTGTTTAAGATGGGGGTGAATATTTGATTAAAATATTTTACCCTTTCCTTCAAACTCATGGTGGTGATGAACAATTAATCCATCAGAGCTCCTGTGGTAGTCTCTTCTCCAAATTTATCTAGAAAATTCTTCTGGAACTTCGTCCAAATAGTTATAGATCCTACATGTACATTAAAATACCACGTGGAATATGAATTCTCAAAAGTATAGGGGGAAAGTCTGCATACTACATATTCATGTTGGACATTCATAAGTCTGATCGCTAGTATGAATTTCTTGATATGATTGTCAGGCAATCTTGAGGTCTCGAGATTGAATTTAGGAAGTAACTTCTCCAAATGCCGGGGAAGGTTATGGACTCGTCCAGGGATGGATAAAGCATCTCGATCCAACCAAGGATGATTGTTCTGTGGTAGGTCTCCCCTTTCGTCATCATGGTCGTTATTGTCTTACATATCTTTGGATTATGAGTTAAACTCCTCTTCTTCTGAAAAATCGTTTGGTTCAGAGACATCACCAGTTGGCATTTCAGCAATCAGATTAAGAGGATGTTTGATTTCAGTGATTGTGAAATCTATTAGGTCTTCTACTATGTGCACAAAAACTTGGTCGAGAGTATCGACCACCGATCTGCTTACTTGTTTTCTTCGAGGAAGTATCGGAGCTAAGGGTAATGCACCAATCTGTCAGGCGTATACTCCTATGATTCTTCTAAATTGATTTACTTCCTCATGAGGAAGAGTGTAAGGTATATCAGGGAACAAGCACTCTTCCTCGGGTTGGGGTGACTCATTTGTTTCGGGAGTACTTAGGGTGTGTGGGCTATCTTGGGAATGACTAGCCATGCATGTGGGATATTTTGAATCTACAGGATGTCGAAAAAATTATATGAAATATATATTCAACCATTCATTCTTAATGCCCTCCTTCTAGTGCCAATTCTATTGATGGGTCCTAAATCCCTTTAACTCAAAAGTAGGAACCAAACCTGCCACTGAGGACCAATTAGACTTTGCAACATTTAATAGTGGAATGGTTATCCAGATCTTGCGATCCAGCCAATTTATGAATGGGATTTACATTTTCTTGTGAAGGCGCCTCCTTCAGTTTGGACTTTCTCTTTTTGTATTTTCTCTTAGGTGGGACCGCTATGAGATGTAAGCCGGTATAAACCAACTTGGAAACAAACATGATAGAGTTTAACTACTGGAGAAGAGGCTAAGATTGTGATAACCTACTACTCAAGCATGTAGACGAAACATTTTATACCACAAGCCTAGTACTAATATGATAACCGTGTGATCATCCAATTATTGTCTGAGATACTAATTATCAAAAGGAAAACACATATGCAATAAGATAATGGCAAGAAAAATAATTCACCTACTCTAATAATCCATCACATAACAACACAATGATTCATCTTCATCATAAAGAAAAGAACTGTAAAACATTGCATCAGATAACTTAAATCTTACTCATTACAACATCCATTCATGAGACAAGATAGGAAATAGTTCTTCTCCATGCCCAATCACACATGAATTTGATGAAAATATAACTTTTTCTCTAGTCCAAAAGGACTTCTCTATTAAAGGTAGATTGGAAATAGTTCTTAACAAAACCAAAAAAAGAGAATTTCTTTCAAGAACCATCGACCCTTGATTAATCGGTCAATGCTCTTATTTATAACATAAAATTCACTAAAAATAACGGCTAAAGTGCAGTTAAACAAAACAAAACTTGCCACATGGTGTTCTCTCCTAACAGTTTTCCAAAAGTCATCTCAAGATATCACTTTGAAAGGGTGATATTTCTCATACTCCGACCAACTAATGAACAACTCCTCGTAGGTGTGTGTGTATGGAAATCTGTGTTGTTCCATCAAAGTCATGCATATCTATCTGATATTTATCACATGTTCTTGATATTTCACCATACTGACGCTTAAATACTACAGCAGAGCCTGAGGTCTTATCGAGTGTTCCATAAATTTTTGCATCTATCCTGGTGTTGTGTCGATCACTTTTGCTAGCTCTTCAGCCCATAACAAATCTTTCTTGGTGTGCAATTGGACTATGTCGCATAAGTCAACGAAGTCATAGGGTGTGTCGAACTGACGGAGTTTGATATCCTTCACAGCCTTGTTGATTTTACCCTAGTGTTTCTCACATTTGGCTCATTTCTCTTAAATTTCTCGGTGCGATTCCTGAGACATTCTTGTCCAGTATTCGATCGATTTCTTTATGCGATCTAGATTGATTTCATTCAACACCTGAATGTCGTGTTCTTCTTTATCTCGTCCCAGTTGGACTGCACCAATGTAGTCAATTCTATCCACATATTGTTGCACCTTTTCATACCATCACTCCATATCCTTGCATGTCACGAGTGCCATGAGAGTATCTTCCTAGAGCTTGGCTATCTTCGTAGTGAAAATGTGTCACTTGTTTGTGAAATTTCCATAGGCCTCTTTGAACTCGCTTCTTAGGTACACTGAGGCATGTGTGGTGTTCTGATAGTACTTAGCTAGGTGGCGTAAGTGTTCTAGTTCCTTTAGGGTGGCTTCCAGCCCCTTTTCATCCCATTTATCTATGTCCAAGGTGGCATATGAGATTGCCATCCCCACGCCAATAAGCTCAGATGTTCTGGCATTTTATGTGTTTATCAAATTTTCCTCTATAGTGATGAGGATGGAGCGATCTAGAGTGATCCTCCTTTTATTTGTGGTTCTTTGAATGATGACCTTCCTCTTTTGATCATACGCTATAGCATGTATATCGAATACCGTGTCCATAGGTTGGGGAATCTTTTGATCACCCCATGTGAGAGTATTTCCCAGATTTCTAGTGGTGTATATTTATTCAAGATCGGGTTCTTGAAATTGTTGATTGTGCTCCGACGGCCTGAATTATGTCTGTAACTCATTGAGGATATGAGTTTCGAATGAAATAGAGGCTTCATGGATAGACTCGATACTTAATTATTCATCGGTCATTGAAATGTCGATTTCCTTTTGCGAGGCTCCTTCCTTTGGCTCATCTGGTCCTGACTTGTTTTTCGGACTGTCTACTTGGGTTTCTGGTACATTGGGCATATTTATGTTGAGGACACCTTCATATTCCTTTTTTTTCTACAGGACCTCTGGGATTTGAACCTCAAGGACAAGAGAAGAATTCTTCTCAGGTCCCTTTTCTTCTTCGATGTGCACAGGGGTCCCGAGAGATATTTCTAGGCTTTCATCATCATCATATATCTTTACAAACTCTCTCAAGGGGTTTGATGCGCTTTCCTCCACTGATACCTGGGCTGTTTCTGGCTAAGTTTCCACCCCTGTCAGTGATCCAGTCAGTGGCATTGTAAATTCAAGATCATCCAACCCAAAAATTTCATCAATATCTATAAATTCAGGGCCGCTTGTACCCATCTGGATTTTGTCCAGGTTATCGGCAGCAAATCCTATCATTTATGATAGGTCTGGGTCATATTGTAGCTAATAAAGCACCCATTGTACCCATTCCAAATGAGTAGTCCCCTTTCCCATGTTTCCTGGACCAAATGGATAAATCTTCCTTGCATTAGAGTTATTAAGGGAGGTTTTGTCGCTTCAGTTCCTTTGGATGCTATCCTTTCTTCTCTGTCCCTGAGGGCCCCTTGAGTTGATTGTTCCAAGGCTGTCGCTTGTTCATCCAGTCTCATGGACTTGAACTGGTTCATCTTAGGTTCGGCCATCCTTGCTACAAATTCATCCCAATCCTGAGAATTTTCCATGAAAATCTCATCTTCAAATTTGTCATGGGCGTATCACCAACAGGATGATACTTGCGATGCATGTTTCAAGACTAGACCCTTCGGGTCATGTTTGTGAAAGCGGTCGGTTTGGAATCAGAACTCCAATTGAATTATCCCTCCTTGTTTATCTTGAGACGTGTCTTTTACCAGGTAGAAATATAAATGGAATCCATATGGTATGAATTCCTACTTCTTATCTTTTACCTGCGTAGCGTTGTAACCTTGTAGGATAGTTTGGTAGCAGATTTTTCCAACTACTAGTTGGTCAAAGATGTACATAGGTAACAGGTAAGGTGCTTTGGTAGCTCCGAACACCCTGATGTAGGCATCGTGATCATCCAAATACCAGTGGCCAACTTTTGATATCATATTTTTGGGCGCATCTGACAGTCTTTGGCACTCTTTCTTGAACAACATAAAATGAATAGGCGCAATGAATTGATCGCAGATGAGGGAGTAGGATTTATTGTACCTATTCTCCCACAAGATTATGAAATATACATGTATCAGGAGTTCCAAGGCGTGCCAACTTAAGTTCATTCCTGCAAAGACATTTCTTGCACAGATGACGTCCAATAGATAAGATGCCATATGGAAATATGGAGTCTCTCCTTCTTTCAACGTCTGAGCCTGTTGTATGCAAGTGCTCAGTTGTTTGGAGATGATGGCACCCTAGTTAAAACTTATTCTGGAAATGGCTATAGTATAATCTAGAGGCATCCAAGCCTCTGAAAACCTAGAGCAATCTTTCTCCCCATGCAACCGATAGAGGAGGGCCATTATATAGATATACGACTCCCTTATGTTGGCCATTGGGTACCAGGCGGAGGTTCGATTGGTGTACTTTTTATCCTCTCTCCACCACAAATCCATTACCTAGATGGTGTCGTGTTTCTCATAGAAGCTTACCACAAAATCAGAGTTTAGTCACTCCTCTGGATCTCTGAGCTTGTAGTAATTTGGCACCTCCACCAGAAGGAAAACCTCGACACACTCGCCATTGTCATCATTAATCAGACATCTTTGTGTGTTCGTTTGGTCAATAAGCCACTTCATGAGTTCAATGCAGGGGAAAAATGGAGTTTTTCTCGCTACCATGTGCATGTATGATCTTCGGATATTGAGAAAAACTTCGTCATCGAGCTTTCTCATATCGGGGTCATTGTGCAGGGTATATTCAGGGAATTCCTCCCACTTGATTTTCTTGAAAATTTCTTGTCAGTACAGGTGTACTTCCTTCGACCCGATGCTGAGTGAAAATACTCTTGGTGGTGTTGGCATAGGGGCAGACCTAGGGTTCAACGCTACAACAACGCACCAACAAAACCCTAACTACCGGCCCTTTCAGCAACACCTGCAAAGCAGATGAAGTCTCTCCCGAGGTAGAGGCAGGGGTGGTTGTGATACTTAGGTGTCTGCAACCTTAGCTGGGACACATATCTTTTATTATGATACTCAATAGACCACTTAGCACCATCAGTTCCTCAATATGCAATCAATATCTACTTTGCTGATAAAACAAACCTTTGCAACTGTTATAACCCTAAAATGCACCACACAGGCTTACCTGGCATCAGGCCAACTCATGTCTCTTCCTTGCCAAAGCCATGCTAAATAAAACCTTGAAAAACCACTTAAATCAAGCAACCCACACCCTAACCTCTCACTGGGCGTGTTGGAACGCTTGTTGGCCTTATACTGCACGCGTTGGAACGCGGGCTAATCCACTACATCCCGCGTTTACCTAACAAAGAAAAAAATCAGGAAAGTTTCCGCCGGGACGAAAAGATTTGGGTCAGTTAACTGGAACTCCCAGCCATGCATGGTCGAGAGTTCATCTAAAACCCTAGCTCCTTATAGCCTATAAAAGAAGGGGTAGGGGTACTATTCAAAGGAGGAAAATCATAGCAAAGAAACTCTGCCCAATTGTCGAATCCATTTTGTCCCGACCCTTTAGCCTTTCCTCAAGCTTTAGGAGAATTCAAGAAAAGCAGTTGGAGGACAAAGAAGAGGAGGAGCCCAGTATCAGGATCGAGGAACAGTGGTCAGTCTCTAAAATCATTGTAAGTTGGTTCATATTGAGACTAATAAAAAGATACATTTCCCGTCCCAAATACATGAGTCTTATATGTTTTATGTGATTTGTGTTAAATCTCTAACCCTCTAGTAGAACAATAGCATGCATGCATAGTTTTGTCTTGATTGCAGGATCTCTTTTTGGAAGGAGTAGCAGAAGCAAGGAGATAAAGATCAACGGAGGATCTACACCAACCATCGATAAAAAGGTTAGTTGGTTCTTCCCCTGTTTGCTTGTGAAAAAGGGTTTTAGGTTGGGGTAGAAGGTTAAAAGTAGCTTATGAAGGGTCATGATCTGCGTACAAGTTTAAGCCCTAGCTTGTTAGTCCGTAGGGTAGAATACCCCACAACAACACCATTCACACTGATCTAATGTATTTAAGTACTTAGCATAGGTAAATAGATCAAATCTAGCAGATCAAGCACTAAACATATTCATACATATCAGATCTAACTTTCTCACATATCATTAGCACTAATCATAAGAAGATTTATTTAATCATCTCAAAGCACTTAGCAAATAACATATAAATGCATCATAACATCACACAGAGTAGAGTAACACAGTATTTACGTGGTTCACCCCCACCCTGGGGCTACATCCACCAACTCTTCTTCTTTATTATATTCTCAATAGGTTACATGCACAGAGTCTCCAAACCCTTCTCCGCATAGGACAGAAGATCTGTGCATCTCGCTAGATCCTTCTTCCTTGCATTACAGCACAAAGCCTTCCATCGTCTGTTACAACCACTTGCACTTAGATTGACAAATCTATTACACTCATGCAAAAAGAACTTACAGACTCTACTTTCACTTAGCATACATTCACATATGAATAGTGTCCTAACATCACATATATGCCTCTTCTTACATTTCCTAGACATCTATTTATATATTACAAAATAGGCCTAAACATGGGTAAACCCATGGGCCAACATCCCATTCTCGTTACATATTCCCAAATCCCAAAAAGGACCCAAAAAGGGGTTGAGATCCTGTGATCTATGATTCATCTTGCACTCCTCCTTCGATAGGCTATAGAAGTCCAAAATAGGTCAACATGACCAAGAATCTCCCAAAACTTGGTCAAGGGTCAACAGGCCCCCAACACTCACATGTGATTCATCCCGACTCACTCTTTTCTGACTAGTTTTTCTTCGAACACCTCGAGCTTGGATTGAGCTTCTTCGGCCTGATTTTTTGATACATCTTGTTTCTCAATGAACTCCTGGATTACTGCATCATTCACTAGCCCTTCTAGGCGTTGTTTTGTTGTAGTGAAAACCTGTACTAGCTCTTCTCCTTGGCCTTCTACCTCTATAAATAACTAATAGGCCTTATCTTGCACAGGATGGAGTCATTGAGTGACTTCCGTAACTCTGCATTGAATCGTATGGATCTACTTCTGGGAGGTGTTCTTCTCTTGAGACCACTTCATTCTTTTTACTGCCGACAAGGCCTTCAATTGCACCTATAGTGTGTCTGCATGTTTCTTCGCTTCCTTGAGCTGCGACTCTAGTGCTTGCAATTCCAGATTCTTGGTGAGGTTCTCATATGTTTGGGTGTTGTGGTTACATAGCTATATTCATTCCAGGGAAAGAGATTTTATTCTTTCAACTCCATTGTGGGCAGTTGCTTCTCGCTGGTCCCTTACGTCCTGCGGGGTCTCAGGCAAACTGTGGGGTCTACCCGACTGTCGACTGTACCCGCCTGGTGACTGTTCATGTGCTGGAAAAATAGTTGCCAATATTTTCTAGGGACATACACAGGTGACTGCGGGGGTATACCGCAGTACCTAGGACGGACATCGGACCAACACTTTGCAGAGTATACCCGAAGGGTGCTTCCGTATTCGAGTTGCACTTGCACCGGTAAGTTGCTCTAGTGTTGGTTGTTGTAACTGTTCTTCCAACTAGTTTAGTGTTTGCTTGATTTATCTTCTAGGGGATTTATTTTAGTGAGTGTTACTGTTTGTTCGTGTAGAATACCTTAGCATGTCATGAATCTTCTCACACAGTGGAGGACTCAGAGCTCCGCCGATCACGAAGGCTTCTGGGCCTGCCACCGGTTATACTGGAGCCACCCCCACTACCATTGAGGCGGAAGCTAGACCATCAGGGGTCTTTCGAAGCAACCGGGGCATTTGAGCCTGAACATCCCCCCGAGGAATCGACCGCCAATCTTGGATTGGTTGAAACCTCAAACACTGATACTTGGCAGGACATTATTGTGCCAATTCAATTTTATGAATGCCTGTCAGTGCCTAACCCAGTGATGGAACCAAACTCTGTTACTTCCTCTAGGATTTCTTCCATCCCTATCACTGTTGCTACTACAGGAGAAGATTCTCATAACTTGCCTTTGTCAGCGGTCTGGGCCACCACGGTCTCGGCCGCAACTACGTCGCAAAGTGGACTGACCCCATCTATGGCAGCGACCACACCTCTTTACACACCTAGTGCAACAGACGC
Source organism: Picea engelmannii (assembly GCA_009831015.1). Lineage (NCBI taxonomy): Eukaryota > Viridiplantae > Streptophyta > Pinopsida > Pinales > Pinaceae > Picea > Picea engelmannii. The sequence goes on from ML782426.1 coordinate 305,936, forward strand.
TCCGTTTTCATACGGTATGCCTAGTTCAGGTACTAGTCCTGCACTCACTTCATCCACTTTATAGACTTTGGGTCTGGGGGCAGGGAGCTCTAACGCTCCTCTTCAAGGTCAACTTGGGGGCATTCATGTCCCCCTCAATGCTTTTCCTTACGCTGGAGGTCATATTCCTCCTTCATCCCCTTCGCTCGGTGGATCGCATCAGCAGTCCACCGGGCAGCTTGCACACACAAGTCCTTTTGGAGCCGGGAGTCAAGGAACACCTGCGCAAACTCAACCGGTAGTTTCGTCATCGTTTGTTTGGAACGGGACGTTTGGTAATAACACTTTCGCATCCGCCGCTTTCCCATCTGGGGGCACACCTGTTTTTGGACAGTTTACGCTGGCACAGGGTACTATTCCTGCGTTGGGGGCACATATACCAGGACCTTGGAACTCAGCACAAGGATCCGTTCCATCCTCTGGAATGTCGTTCTAGGGAAACTCTTTCCACAACCATTGGAACCCCGGACAGACTTCTATGCCTCTTCCATCAGGACCGGCATGGGGTAATCCATCCCAAAGTCCATCAAACACGATGAATGCCCAACATCCTATGTCCTTCATGGGGAATCAGCCAATGATGTCTCCTTAGATGCAAAAACCTTACGTTGATCCGGGCCATGGTTTCTACCAGAACCCGAGCCAGCAACCAAACTTTTCCTGGCAACCTGGTGCCAGTCAAACTCCAGGACCCTTTTATCCCAGCTATCAGCAGCAACCTAAACTACCTTTCTTGGTGACGTTACACTTGCCAGATTTGACATGGTTGTTAAATGACCCTATCTGTCACGATCTACGTTGGCCTCCTATGCCAATGAAGTTGCCTTTGGACATCCCAAAGTTCGAGGCCAAGCCTAACGAAGATCCAGGTGATCACGTGACTACTTTCCACTTGTGGTGCTCATCTAACTCACTGAAAGATGACTCCGTCCAGTTGCGATTGTTTCAACGCACTCTTATTGGGAGTGCCGTGAAATGGTACATAGAGCTTGATCGTTCACGATATTCTTCTTTTGGCGAACTGGCGATGGCCTTCCTCAACCATTTCCAGTTACCTGTGAGATACGACGTCGGTACAGAGTTGCTAGCCAATTTCGAACAAACGTCAGCGGACCATATCTCGGATCATATTTGAGAGTGGCGACGCCGAAAAGGTCTGATCAAGGTACCCGTCCCACCAACATTCCTGCTTGAGTGGTTCCTCAAGTCTTTAGTTCTGCAGTTATCCAAAGACGTCGCAACTTCAGGGGTTTTATCCGAGGAGGATGCCATCATGAGGGCTCAACATTTTGAGCTTATCTATTCTCAGTCTGGTCTATTGTACAACATCCTGCCGAATGCACCATGATCCATTCTGGATAAAACCAGACAGAGAGCCAGACCACATGCCGATGAAATAGTTGGTTCGGCACAAACCAAGCCCACTGAGCAATTGACAAAACAATTGCAACAGTTATCTATACAACACTCAGCGACCAGCCAGACTACTGCTTTGGCTGCTCCTCCTACTCAAACATCGGAAGTACACTCCGTACAGACGACTAACCCAAAGGCCAACCAGCAGCCCGAGGGGAAGAAAAAACAACGCAAGAAGAGTAAGGGGGATAAAAAACCAAATGATAATGCTAGCGAGGGCACCATAGAAAAGAGAAAGGTGAGGTATCCATGCAACCTATGTGCGGAAGACCACCCAACCCACCTATGCCCTCGACTTGCAGAGGTCCAGAAGTTTGTCACACAGCAACAGCAAGCCGTGTTGACTAACCCCTTTCAACATGGGAAAAATTTAACCCAAGCCTCTGCAAGTACCAAAGGGGGCAGCCATGAAAACTGCCCTCCCCCAAACAATTCATCCACCGCGAACGTATATATGGTGAAAAGTGATTCTTTCATAACGACTAGAGCTCACGATTATAGAAAACCAAGTGCTCCTGAGAAGGGCAAAGAAGCCGAGATCCCATCTCTTCCTCTACATATTGAGAAGACGTTGGGTGAAACAATGATGCACATTCCAAAAGGTGCGTTCAAGAGGGCTTCTCATAATCCAAACGCAAGGGCCGCCTAGAAATACTCTGTGGTGGAAGATTTATCCCAAACCCCTTATGCTATGTCTTCTTTGGAGGTCCTCCAAAGTTGCTCTGCTCAGAGGAAAGCCTTGTTGACTGCTTTAGGCTCTACTGAGACTTGTAACCCGGGAACTATCATGTTAGATATGACTGACTTAAAACCTTGTTTTCCTTACCACGTCGCATTTCAGATAGTAGTGGCTCATCCCACGAAAACTTTTACACGGAATATCTTATGCACGGTGATAGACGAGGGCGCTTCGACTTGCATTATGTCGTTAGCATGCTGGAAAGCCATCAGTCAACCTGAGTTGTCTCCGTCACCTACTCTCCTTACTGCGTTCGATGGTCATTCTTTTCGAACGCATGGCATTATTCCTTCTTTCCCAGTACAGTTAGGGGGGAAGACCGTGTGCGTCGAAGTAGAGGTAGTTGATGCCCCCATCAACTACAATCTATTATTAGGTCGTAGTTGGAATTATGCAATGCAGGCGGTAGTCACTACAGTTTTTCGAGTCCTATTGTTTCCACATGAAGGCCGGATAGTGACTATTGATCAGTTGTCTTTCTCTCGACCTGACCCAGCCTTGGGGGCATCCACGGTTCCCATGGTAGATAATCCTCAAGCCGGTGTCGTTAATGTAGGAGTTGGTTTGTGCCCATCTTTGATGGGTACCTTTGACTACCCACCTCCTCAAGGCGATGTCAAGTTTATATCGACTCACCACAAGGCTAAGATTTTCCATGTTTCGTCGTTCCTCACAACTTACTTTCAGGATCTGTGGATTCTTCCTTCCCCATCAGACACGATGGATGAGAGAGGGCACGCTGGCATGGCCACGCCCTTGTCGGTCGCTGAAGTAGCGTACTCTTTGGTCCAGCAGACTTCAACCACTCCTGATCTGATTCCCACACAAGAGTTGGATCCACTCCTCGAGCCTATCTGGGCTCAGGATTCTCTTACTGATATCGATTCGTTAGATTTAGTCTTGCCTTCTGATGAAGCTATAATCGAAGCAATGACTGGTCTGGACAAAACCTGGGACGATCTTCATCACAGATCATATTTCCTTCTAGAGTTACACCGAATCGAGGCAAGAGAATTCACTATCACCATGACGGGATATCAGCCTTGTCCCATTAACCTCTTAGCTACACAGGATATTTATGCTGAGGGAAATATGGCGACTATCACTGAAACAATACCTATCAATATCTCCCGAAACCCTAGCGTCGTGGAAAATGTCTTCATCGGAGCGGATTTCTCCCCCAAAGAGATTTAGATTTACACGGATCTTTTTAAAGAATTCCACGATGTTTTTGCTTGGTCTTACGAGGAAATTCCAGGCATTGATCCAAAAATAGTTGAACACAAAATCACTACGTATCCAGACGCTAAGCCTGTTCGACAGAAACTTCGTCCAGTTAATCCTAGGAAAGCAACAACTATTAAGACGGAGGTTGAGAAATTGCTTAAGGCAGGGTTCATATACCCTATTCACTTGACTCAATGGGTGTCAAATCCCGTGCCAGTCGATAAAAAACAAGGCACGATTCGTGTCTGTACCGATTTCCATGATTTGAATAAGGCATGTCCAAACGATAATTATCCAACCCCATTCATCGACCAGATCATTGATGAGTGTGCCAATTGTGAAGCCTTTTCATTCATGGATGGTTTCTCAGGCTATAACCAAATCCAAATCAAACCCGAGGACCAGCACAAAACGACATTCATTTGTCCGTGGGGTACATTCGCCTATCGAAAAATGCCTTTTGGCCTCAAGAATGCTGGAGCCACTTTCCAGCGGGCCATGTCTTTTGCGTTTCATGACCTCAAACATATAGTCGAGGCCTATCTAGATGATTTGGCATCACGCTCTCGCAAGCAAAAAGATCATCCTACACACCTCAGACTCATCTTTGAACATTGTCGCTACTTCAGGATTCGCTTGAATCTCAACAAGTGTATCTTTTGCATCACGTCAGGACATTTGTTAGGTTTCATAGTGTCAACCACAGGGATCATGTTCGATCCTCTCAAGGTGGAGGCGATAATCCAGTTTCCCCCCCCACGCACAATTTTACAACTTCAAAGTCTTCAAGGCAAGGTGAACTTCTTACGACGCTTCATCGCCAACTATGCTGAAATTACCAAGGGATTCATGCGTTTACTAAAGAAAGACGTTCCTTTTCTCTGGGACGAAGCAGCGCGGCGCTCTTTCGACGCATTGAAACACGCCCTTACAACCTCACCTCTGCTACGACCACCGAATTATAACAAGGATTTCCTATCATATCTGGCTGCCGCAGAGTCAAACATAGGCATGGTTTTAGTTCAGGAAGATGATTCGTTTTCTGAATACGTGATCTATTACCTGAGCAGAGGCCTCGTAGGACCGGAACTTAACTATACACATTTCAAAAAACTTGTGTTGGTAGCAGTACATGCTGTTCAATGGTTCCGTCACTATGTTTTGTTTCGTAAGACCACTGTCGTTGCCGTCGTGAATCCATTTTAGTACATGTTGACACGATGAGTTATCGACGGAAAAATCAATAGATGGATGGTCATCCTCCAAGAATTTTACATAGACTTCGTTTCAGCGAAGTCCAAGAAGTCATTGGTCTTCGCGGAGCTTATTTCGGAACTTCTGGTTGAGTCAGGTGACATTGTGCCTGAGGAATCGCCTATCCGGGGTGATATATTTTTAATCGAATTGTCTGATCCCTACTACGGAGATATACTGATCTATCTCCAGACTTTGAAGTGTCCTACCTCTGCTTCTCGTGATGAGCATCGACGGATACGCCATCAGGCCAAGAACTATCTTATACTCAATGATACTTTGTATCGGCGAGGTGTAGATTGTATTTTGCGTCGATGCCTCACTCATGAGGAGGCCGTCATAGTGCTCAATGATTGTCATACAGGGGCTTGTGGCGGTCACTTATCTGGGTTGGAAAAAACCCAAAATATTTTACGATCAGGTTACTTCTAGCCCACGCTTATCAAAGATTGTATTGAGTCGGTCAAGAAGTGCCATCCATGCCAAATATTCTCACGGAAGATGAGGAAACATCCAGCTCCGATTTTTCCTGTTATCACCGTCGGTCCCTTCACCAAGTGGGGGATTGATTACACTACATGCAACCCCCCATCAACAAGGGGGAAGCACTATATCATTGTAGCTGTCGACTACTTCACTAAGTGGGTCGAAGCTATGATGACGTTCAAAGATGATGGAGAGACTGCAGCTCTCTTGTTATTTAACCAGATCATAGCACGGTTCAGAGTCCCGAGAGAGATTGTCATTGACCATGGCAGTCACTTTCAGAATCAAATGATGACCGAGTTAACGTCAAAGCTTGGGTTACGGCAAGAAAACTCGTCACCTTACTATCCCCAAGCCAATGGGCAAGTGGAAGCTGTTAACAAAACGCTTAAGACAATGCTACAATGAACCATCAACTCAGCCAAGTCAAACTGGCATTTGATGTTATACTCGACATTATGGGCTTACTGAACATCAGTTAAGACTGCAACCGGTTTCTCACCTTTCCAACTCATTTACGGGCTGGAGGCAGTCTTGCCCATCGAATGTCAAATTCCATCTCTAAAGTTGGCAGTACAGTTATTTCCAGACACTTCTCCACTTGAAGAATGGTTAGTACACCTAGAGCAGCTTGATGAACAACATCGTGATGCAGCACTGGCCAACAAGGCTCATAAACATAAGGTTAAGTGTCAATATGATAGGTTCGTTCGTCCTCGGGTTTTCTCTAAGGGCGACCTTGTCCTGGTTTATGACCAAGATAAGGACCCCCTGGGGGCAGGAAAGTTTAAACCCATGTGGTTCGGACCCTTCATTGTTAAGGAGGTGTTAAAAAAGGGCGCTTATCGTCTGGTTGATTTTGAAGGGAATGCTTTGGCGGAGCCTAGAAATGGGCTCTACCTCAAGAAGTACTACTCATAGGGTCACTATGGGTAACTTTTTGTAACATATGTATAGTCTTAGTGCTATTACTTTCTTTCGTTTCTTTTGAAAAACGTGTCATGGACATGTCATTAATGTTATCTTTCGTCACTTTGGCAGATGTCAAGTGAGTCTGAGGTGTTCATTGGGTATGCAGATGGTGCTAGTCGACACACGCGGAGGCTTGCCTCCACAGCTTGGGTAATCTTTACACCACAGGGTCAGTTGTTATCTTCCGGAGGCATATGCTTAGGTGACACCACAAACAATGTTGTTGAGTATAGCGCAGTTATTGAGTTGCTTCGTGACGCTTTGTCATTGGGTATCTCTCGTCTCCGGGTCTATCTAGAAGCTCAACTGGTTGTGTCGCAGCTTAATAGAATATACCGTGTGCACGATCCTACTTTACACTGACGATTCCTTAGGGTACATCTCTTGGAACGCAACTTTGATTATATTACATATTTTCATGTTCCTAGGAGTCTAAATCAAATCACGAATACTCTAGCTAATCATATTTTAGATTGGCATCTTGCTCACACATAAAGAAGATCACGATCATACACATGTAAATGCATTTTTGTACACAAAATCCATAAAGACACAGAAAAGAAATAAAAACCATATATATACATAATAAAAAACCGCAGAGTACATAGATGGGCGCAAGCGCCTCAAAAAATGGGAACCATAACGAGTCACTGGGGCTTATGCCCTCAAAAAATATATATACATATCGGTGCTCGAGGCACATCAAAGTCTACAAGTTTGTTAAGGGCCTATGGGCCCTGTTATAATCATACACAGCTTGGCCCAAACGCCTAAACAGTCGGACCCATGTCCGAGGTAACCCCACCATATGAGTCTTCATGGAGGGTGGCAAGTCCTCTATCTCTATCATAGGAACTGTGCGGGTGAGATCAGTGAAGTTTCGCTCAATCTGCCCAAGAGCCCTCTCAGCCTCTCCTGCTGGAGGGTTCCCTACTACTGCTGCTCCCCTGGCGGCAGTAGCTGCGGCCTCTGGCCATAGGCGGCGCCTGTTCCGTGCAAAATTGGCAGGCTGCACGGGTCCCACATCTGCATGCAACAGAAGGTTCACCCATCAAAAGCTATGTTATCCAAAAAACATGATATATATCTAAAAAAGACATAAAAATTTCATATGCAAACAAAAAAACAGTACAGGAGGAGAATTACCCATCTCCCCTCACTCCTCACTAGGAGGCACTGGTATAGTTGGATCTCTGGAGAAGTCGATCCCCACGTATGGGTAGTCCTCGATAGCAGGGATCTGTTGTGACAACCAAGAGAAAAAGTCGTCGTTGAAGGCCTCTATGGTCCTTCCACCACCCTGTCACGGCAGTAATGCTGCCCATCTACATACTGCAGGGAAGGTCGCCAGATGTCCTCGTACCGTCAACCGAGGACTGAAGCATGGAACTCTCTCAAAAAAGAACGAACACAAGATGGTCCCAAACCCAAAGTTCCTGTGTTTCAGCTGTCGGCACTCTGTCAGTTGCCTCTTCATACTCTCTAACAGTGTGGTACTCTAGTCAAAAATTTGTGCATTCATGCACTGAATGGCACAATTCATCTGTGCGCGCGACGTCTGATGTATGGCGACGGAGCCGGTAATTCGCCCAATGAGCGATAAAATCGTCTGCAGGGTGAGGTTGGTGATCCTACCAACGGGCATCGAGGATGGTCTCGAATCGGTCCCATCCTCGCAGTACTCTGCTATCAACTCCGAGACTTTGCTCGGCCCCGCAGGAAAGGTCTGCAAGTTAACGGGTTCCCCTCTCCTCAAGAGGCTCGTCAAAAAATAGATGTCCTCGGTGGTGGGCACCAAGGATTTCCCCTCTATCATAAATGCCTCTGCATCTGGGTGCCAGTAGTCAACCAAGGCATTCAGCAGCCTAGGTTGAGTGTGCATGAATGGACATAGGAAAAACTTCACCAAACCACACTGTGATAGCATGACCATCATATTTGGATCTGCAGCCACTGCCTCATTGGCAGCCTCATGCTCCCTCTCTCTACAATGCACATACATCCTACAAAATCACAAGTCAAAAAGGAGAGATTAGATCTTGAAAAACACATTTTTCGTTGCGCGGGGGGTAACCCATGGGCTGTAGAGGTGACAGTCGCGGGTACCCACGCGCAGTTTTGACTCTGCGCACGGGTACCTGAGGGCTGTCTCTGGACAGCCTGCGGTTTACTAGGGGCGACCCCTTGGAGGGTGACGGTCACCCCCAAAACACACTCAAAAACATCAATTAAAGTATTGAAATGCAAGATTGGGGAGTTTGTACTTACTTGGTCCAAGAAGAAGTCCATTTGGTCCACTGTAGCTCCTGGAATCACAATCTCTGACAAAGGGGGTCTTTTGGCTCCAGAGTCAATTTCCAAATCAGCAATGGTGATAATGAGCTGCCAGCTTCTATTTATAGACTTTTGGGCCTCTTTTTGTCACCCTTTTGGCCCCTTTTATCAGTTTCTTTATACCAAAAACTGTTTTGAGTGGTTTCAGAGTTATATGGGAAGGATTTGATTAGGTATTGGGACATTTTTCATTGAGTTTCAGCCAAAAAAAAAATAAAAAAAAATACACATAAGGACGGTCCATAAAAAAAAAAATTCAAAAATCAACCTGAGCATATAGGGTAGGATTTTATCCCCACTGTTGCATCTCGTTGTCTTTTGTTTTTACGATATAGGATCGATCCCATCCGGTTGTTCCACAAAACCGTCATTTTTTCTCTAGAAGTGTCGCAACTGGGTGGTAGAGCTTACCAAAACATGGATGCCCTAGGTAGTTCCTGGTTTCATTATGGTGTCCATGCCGTTTCTGACAACATAGTAGGCTCAGGAGTGCGCATAGTCTTTCCTGACTATGAGTTTGAACCTCATTTGCATGGGTCTTTTCCACTCTTTGTCTTACCCTCCGGACTCCCAAAACATAACGGGTCTCCTTTTAATCCCTTTTCAGACCCTCTAAACATGAAAAGATTTCCAAGCAATCTTGTGACCTTTCACGCTCGTTAAACTGAAATTTGAAGTCACGTATGTCCGGTGGTAGTTTACCCCTTTTTCATTCCAGATGGTCAACTGTACGAACAAAGGAATACTCTATCGAATTCCGATTCTTTAGAAGAGTATCCTCGGGTATAATTTTATTCCTTTTTTCGGGCCTGAGGGACTAAATTTATGAAAAAGAAACCCCCCCGGTGTCCATAGTTAAGCTCTTTTCAGACTCCCTAAAATTGAAAAGATTGTCGAGTTACCTTATTCTTTCACACTCATTAAACGGTCCAGAAGAACATTCCTGACGGATTCCATAGTTAATCTTTTTTCAGACTCCTTAAAATTGAAAAAATAGCCGAGTGATCTTGTCCTTGTCACACTCGTTAAAATGGTTTTGAATTGACGTCTAGTCAGTGCTAGTTTACCCCTTTTTTGAACCGACTAGACTATTGACGAAAAAGGTACCCCAATGGAGTTTCCTTTTATGCTTTTTCAGACTCTCTAAACATGAAACATCACCGAGCTTCCCTTCTCTGGGCTCGTTAAACTTACATCGAAGGACGTTACCATTGTGTATTCTATAAACCGCACTTGCATCCTTTACCCATCAGCCTAGTAACAATTTTCTTTTTGCGTATTAACACCTTTGGCCACTGGAGGATTTTTCCCGAGTATCATTTCCTAGAACATCAGTCTTGTCCTTGTGCCTTGAGCTTGTATGTTTGCTATGCTCGTTCCTCCACTGTAACGTAATATTCCTTTATTCTTTTTCAAAATATTCAAAAAGAACAAAAAAATCAAATATACCCCAAAAAGAGGATGGGAAAAGTATTTTCTTTATTGGCAGCATTATGAGTCGCCCTTGGCTAAATCACATATGTCCGTTCGATTCATCAGACTTTGGGATGTAGTACGACCTTAGGAATCTTTGCTCGCTATATTGAGTTGTGTCCTCCACCATTTGGTTATTCTTCCAAACATATGGAGAGTTTGCGTTGCCTCCTTCTTCGTAGACTTATGATTAACAGATATGCTGCCTAAGTCTTATCACTTGTCGTGCTATTGTCCAAGGTAAGTTTGTTACTTAGCCTGAGTCGGCCACTCTACAATATGTCTCTTGTCCACATACCCGGCCATCCTGAACGTCCAATCAAGTCTTTGTTCGAAATCAATGAAGCCTTCAGTCCAATCATCAAGATTATCAAATCCATAACCGACGAGCCATTGAAGACCTCTGGGTAGTGCAGTCGTACACTCATATTACACTCCCACCCGAGTTTCGAAGATTTTGAAGTTGTTGCTCGAGCTCTGAAGTACAACCATCAGGCCAAATCAGCTTCTGAGAGATGGATACTTTCTATGTATATATTTCTGATTTCGAGATGTAGCTCCGCTGTGTATTGTTCGCAACTACTCTTTATAGTTATTTGACATGGATATACAGTGTATTTGATTGGTATCCATGGTTCTGATTTATCGCGAGCATGGGTATGCCCGCCTCAGTGAGACATTTGATATTTTTTGCAGACGGCACCTCCTGATCCCTGATTCCTGGACTCACTCATTCAACATATCAGCACAGATTGGTAAAGAATTGGTAATGTATTTCGGTAATCAAATTCTCTTCTGACCTCACACATTAGGGGGCATCTATTATAACCCTAAAATTCACCACACAGGCTTACCTGGCATCAGGCCAACTCATGTCTCTTCCTTGCCAAAGCCATGCTAAATAAAACCTTGAAAAACCACTTAAATCAAGAAACCCGTGCCCTAACCTCTCACTGGGCGCATTGGAATGCTTGTTGGACTTATATTGCATGTGTTGGAATGTGGGCTAGCCCACTACAGCCCGCGTTTACCTAACAAAGCAAAAAATCAGGAAAGTTTCCGCCGGGACGAAAAGATTTGGGTCAGTTAACTGGAACTCCCAACCATGCATGGCTGAGAGTTCGTCTAAAACCCTAGCTCCTTCTAGCCTATAAAATAAGGGGTAGGGGTACTATTCAAAGGAGGAAAATCATAGCAAAGAAACTCTGCCCAATTGTCGAATCCGTTTTGTCCCGACCCTCTAGCCTTTCCTCAAGCTTTAGGAGAATTCAAGCAAAGCAGTTGGAGAACAAAGAAGAGGAGGAGCCCAGGATCAGGATCGAGGAACGGTGGCCAGTCTCTAAAATCATTGTAAGTTGGTTCATATTGAGACTAATAAAAAGATACTTTTCCCGTCCCTAATACATGACTCTTATATGTTTTATGTGATTTGTGTTAAATCTCTAACCCTCTAGTAGAAAAATAGCATGCATGCATAGTTTTGTCTTGATTGCAAGATCGCTTTTTGGAAGGAGCAGCAGAAGCAAGGAGATAAAGATCAACGAAGGATATACACCAACCGTCAATAAAAAGGTTAGTTGGTTCTTCCCCTATTTGCTTGTGAAAAAGGGTTTTAGGTTGGGGTAGAAGGTTAAAAGTAGCTTATGAAGGGTCATGATCTGTGTACAAGTTTAAGCCCTAGCTTGTTAGTCCGTAGGGTAGAATACCTCACAAAAACAACATTCACACTGATATAATGTATTTAAGCACTTAGCATAGGTAAATAGATCAAATCTAGCATATCAAGCACTAAACATATTCATACATATCAGATCTAACATTCTCACATATCATTAGCACTAATCATAAGAAGATTTATTTAATCATCTCAAAGCACTTAGAAAATAACATATAAACACATCATAACATCACACAGAGCAGAGTAACACAGTATTTACGTGGTTCACCCCCACCCTGGGGCCACATCCACCAACTCTTCTTCTTTATTATATTCTCAATAGGTTACATGCACAGAGCCTCCGAACCCTTCTCCGCATAGGACAGAAGATCTGTGCAGCTCGCTAGATCCTTCTTCCTTGCGTTACAGTACAAAGCCTTCCATCATCTGTTACAACCACTTGCACTTAGATTGACAAATCTATTACAGTCATGAAAAAAGAACTTACAGACTCTACTTTCACTTAGCATACATTCACATATGAATAGTGTCCTAACATCACATATATGCCTCTTCTTACATTTCCTAGACATCTATTTATATATTACAAAATAGGCCTAAACATGGGTAAACCCATGGGCCAACATCCCATTCTCGTTACATATTCCCAAATCCCAAAAAGGACCCAAAAAGGGGTTGAGATCCCGTGATCTATGCTTCATCTTGCGCTCCTCCTTCAATAGGCTGTCGAAGTCCAAAATAGGTCAACATGACCAAGAATCTCCCAAAACTTGGTCAAGGGTCAACAGGCCCCCAACACTCACATGTGATTCATCCCGACTCACTCTTGTCTGACTAGTTTTGCTTCGAACACCTCGAGCTTGGCTTGAGCTTCTTTGGCCTGCTTTTTTTATACATCTCGTTTCTCAATGAACTCCTGGATTACTGCATCATTCACTAGCCCTTCTAGGCGTTGTTTTGTTGTAGTGAAAACCTGTACTAGATCTTCTCCTTGGCCTTCTACCTCTATAAATAACTAATAGGCCTTATCTTGCACAGGATGGAGTCATTGAGTGACTTCCATAACTCTGCATTGAATCGTATGGATCTACTTCTGGGAGGTGTTATTCTCTTGAGACCACTTCATTCTTTCTACTGCCGACAAGGCCTTCAACTGCACCTATAGTGTCTCTGCATGTTGCTTCGCTTCCTTGAGCTACGACTCTAGTGCTTGCAATTATAGATTCTTGGTGAGGTTCTCATATGTTTGGGTGTTGTGGTTACATAGCTATATTCATTCCAGGGCAAGAGATTTTATTCTTTCAACTCCGTTGTGGGCAGTTGCTTCTCGCTAGTCCCTTACATCCTGCGGGGTCTCAGGCAGAGTGCATAGCTCTAAATATGCTATGCAATGTTGGAGCTATTGGATGGCTTCTACAAGCCGATCTACCTACTTCGTGACTTGATCCTCTGCCTTTATTTCTATGACTGTCAGAGAGAGAAGTGATCTATTGATCGCTTCCTTTACTACAAGTTGCTCTGCTAGAAATTGTTCCTTTCCTTACTGTAGTTGTTCTTTTTTTTCATCCCACTTCAATTGGAGAGCAAGATTTTCCCGTTCTGCAGCACTACGTTGTTCGATAAGTACTCCCTGTACTTGTGTCAAAGCCTGGGTGGCTTGCTATGTTTCCTCTTGCACTCGTCGAAGGCGAGCTTCGACTGTATCAGATATTTGGTGGAGTTGATCTTCCTCATCTCCCAGTTCTAGTGGTCCTAATAGCAGAGGTGTAGTGGAGACTGTACGGATGGACTGTAATGCCTGTTGCACCCCTTGGAGCTCAACCTCAATTTGATTGTACATCTCCTCCTACTTAGCCTCTTGTTTCTCTGCTATCTCCAGCAAAGCATCATTCAGGGATTCTATGATGAAATCAAATTCATCATAGGTGAGGATGGTCTACATCTTGGTCATTGTTTCTTTCGACTTCTTCCGGGAAGAAGGCTTCAGAGGGGAAACCTTACTTTTTTTTGAGGGGTCATCCTCCTCTCTAAGGACTATTACCTCGCCTTCATTTTGTCCGACTTCTGTGCCATATAACTCTTCACCATCACCCCCTTTCTCCAATGATATGGAAGAAATATTCATGGATGTACTGTCTAAATCTTGGACCTCTTCAGTCTTCTTTATCTTGCTAGGTCTGGGTGTATCCGATGTAGTTTCTAGGATGTCTATGTCATATATCTCCGCAGGGTCTGTTGGAATAAGGAGGTCCTCTGACCATTCCTTGGTGATCTCCTCCAAGTCCTCCTCTATTAGTTTGTAGTAGGACTGCAGTTGTTATTTATGTCCATCGGTGCACACTGTGATATAAATTAAATTCCTATTAGCGTTGAACTTCATCAAAGGTCGGAACTTGTGTAAAGTATTCAGAGTTATGCGAGGCACAGACTGTATGGCTACCTTCAACTAGTTATAGTATGTGTGGAACATGGAATTTGACTTCCATTGCTTATTCATGTCACTGGAATACCACAGTGTACTGAACTTCGCAACCAAAGGTTCAAAGGGCTCGATGTGCTGGAAGGTCACACCTTCCAGCATATCCCAGGAAATGAAAGTGTTTAGGATCAATAGCCAGCTGAAATGAAAGTCATACCCTTGATCCTGGGCTTCTTTGTAGTCAATTTCTAATTGGTTCACCAGATACTACACCCAATTCATTTGTAGGCCCTTCGCGCACTTCCCTGTGAGGTCGACTACAAAACCGGTGACTTAGGTGGGTTGGTTCTTTCGTACTAACTTTCCTATTATCAATTGACAAGTGAGGTGCCCTGCTCCACTCTGGATAGAAACTACCTTGTATCCTTGCGTTCCCTTCTTGACATCATCGTAGGTGTCCTTAATCCTTTGATCTAGAGCGCAATCCACAGTTTTTCCAGGATAGAAATCCTATCAGTCAGAGCCTTGCATACTTAGCCCTATGATTTGATTGATCAACGACGGATCCACTATGATACGATGGTTTAATCACAAGTATCCACCATGGTAATAGGACAACAACAACTTGACACATGCATTCACCTCTTGGTTTCTTTCGAAGTGAGGAATCTTCATGACGTTGAGCATTGTAGACTACACGAGGTTCATGTTCCATGACTGAGGGACAATCTTTGAATCCATTCCCTTTGTTCTGATTAGGTACTTATGTGGGGCGACCATGTTGTAGACCTTCATGTCGTTGAGGTTGAAGTCGCAAAAATTCAACGCTGCAATATTTTCTTGGTCTACACGAACTGCGCGTATCCCCTTTAGGAGGTACGCAGTGACCAAGGCATACTCAAAGTCTTTGGGCACACTGTCTCGATTTATTGCGTCACTCAGAGGTGGTATATAGGTGGGTAATATGCTCAGAATCAACTTAGAATTCGTGAGATCATCCCTGTGCTTAGTATGCTTCTAATCTAATGGTTGGGATGGTATATCTCGAGCAGTTGAGGAAGAAGTTGGTAGTCCTTTTGTGGATGATGCTTGTACACCTATGGATAATCCTCTCTCCAACATGAATCTTTCAGTCGTTAGGTCAAGGAGTACTTCTTTCACTAATTCTTCGACTGCGTTGATTTCCTAGGACATACGTTCTTGGGATTAATTAGATAGGGGCCAAATTAACTTAGACACTACACTAAAATAAATAGCAAGAGAGTAATGATCACTGTATACATTTCACTTAGTCTTTGGGCTCAAACTCTTGGTTAGAAAAAGTGTTCTCGGTGCGTGGTGCAATGGGATAAATAGGTAACTCAGAAACGAGTCTCTTGCAACGGGTATGAAGCCTCCATTAACTTTATTCAGTCCATTATGGTGCGTTCCAACGGTCTAGTGTCGAGCCTTAAATGCCTTTCCACCTGTTTGGGGTAGCATTCGAATGGTTATAATGTCCCCAACAACTATATCACTTCGCCATGGTGAAGTGCCATGTGTCATTGTTTTGATATCCCGGTGAAGTTACAAGTTTGCAAATTTCCCTCCTACGAAGTTCCCATTGGAACTTTCTGTAACTTTTCAATCGTAGCCCTCTTCTTACTTAGCTTTCTAGCGTTATTTCCAGTGAGCTTCATCTTGGCATGTCTTTTTCCATTCTAATTTTTATCTTTGTTTGACATAGTCACTAGACACTATTGTGATCCTTTCCTAGGACTCAGGGGTAATACCTCTTATTTATCTAGGATAGGTACTTTAGTCTCCTGTGGGTCTTCTAATGTTCTTGCAGCTTTGATATATGGGTCTCTAGTCTTAAGTAGCTTCGATCTGTTCTCATATTCTTCAATCAAGTGTGCGATCCTTCTGGTTATGAAATATTTTAACTCTTGTTTCTTCTGCTCCAAAACTTCTTCTTCTTCCTTTCATCTAGCTTGATCTCTATCAATCCAAGGTTTTCCTAGTAACATGGTAAACGGGGCATTGTCTTCAATAAATTTAATAATCTCAAAATCTTCTTCTGTCGAAGTTCCATTGGCATTCGTAGGTATCTGAGTGAGCGTTCGACATAGGTTTACCAATTTTCCTCTGAATAATCCTACTCCTCCTAATGAAGGAATAATAGCAAGCCTCCCTATAGCTTCCCAAGTTCTCTTTTTCATGATA
This sequence comes from Picea engelmannii, assembly GCA_009831015.1. Lineage (NCBI taxonomy): Eukaryota > Viridiplantae > Streptophyta > Pinopsida > Pinales > Pinaceae > Picea > Picea engelmannii. The sequence continues at coordinate 322,178 of ML782426.1, forward strand.
TTCATCGGTGTCTCTTCATCCAGAACACAGTCAATGTCGAAATCTCATATTCTTTCTTCTATGCATTCTTTTTCTTTGAAGATCTCTGCCAAGATGATATGTCAGTGGTCATTCAGGGTTTCTTTTGTCTATAACAATACTTTCTATTATTCTTTCTGGGATTCTTCTATTTTTGGATCTTCCTTAGGGCTTTCCTGGTTCAGATTCATTCATTCAAGCTTAGCAATCATTCTAAGGAAATCCAACACTTCATGGTCCATAGCTTTGCAACAAAGATAGATATGTCTTCTTCTAGGGCATTCCTTAGCAATATGTCTTGGTCTTCTGTAGATGTAACAAAGGGTTAATCCTCTCTTTCTTTTAAATGATCCCCAACTTCTCCTGTAATGCGCGCTAAGATCATAGGAGCTAACCTGCAACAAATTCTTTCTAGGATCTTGCATCCATTTGTTAGTCCAAACATTCTTTCTATGCATAGGTATAACATATATTTCACTATTCTTATAAGATCTACTAATATCAAGTCTTCTTTCATCTATTAGTGCCCTAGTTTTCAAGCTAGAACACAACTTATCAAACATACCTAGATTCATACTTTAGAAACAAAAATTTCCACTTATCTTAATTTTATAGAGTACAAATATTTCAGATCTATAATTTTCTTACTATTACTACCTTTATCATAGCACATAGCTTATAGATATTACCTCTTTGTTACACATCGAAATTACTCACTTCGATAGTGTCGCAAGTGTTGTCATTACAAGTGTCGCAAGTGTCGCATTTTGCTCACAAGTGTCGCAAGTGTCAGGAAAAGCACACTACCATAATACCTATGTTTTACCTATAACAACATCAGAAAGACACTTGAAACACCTCAAACATTTGATTTGGAAGAAGAGGAATGGTTAATTGGGTTTATGAACCTCTTGCCATTTGAAAGAACCACTAAAATTGTGTTTTTAGAGGAGAACACTCCCCTATACCTCTCTCAGGAGTGTTGGTGCCCCCCTAAAGACTATATGGGAGCATTATAAAACTTGTCTTCCCTTTTTGTGGAGTGCTACTACTATCAGGAGTGTTTTCGCCCCCCTATAATTTCCATGGAGTGCTATAACACTCTGACACCCCTTTTGAGAGAGCGCTACCTATTCTAGGAAGAAAATTGGTTTGTTGAGAAGAATGAGGGGAAGATCCTCTCAATATATGATGGTAGTTGGATTCGAATCCTTGGCCAAGCCATGATCATAGGGAATATCCATAACTAAAGCAGGAAAATCCTCAACTTACTCCAAAGATATCTCAAGTAGTTGGGCCTCTCCAAGCCTATTTAAACAAGCCTTCTCATGGTGAAAGGGGGAAGGATGGAAGGCATGAAACCTATGATCTTATAGGAAAAAAACAGTGAAGTAGAGGAGAATAATCAGTGAAGTTATTGTCATTCTGATTGTGGGTCTTTTGAGCAAGGGTTAGATAAGGAGGACTTGATGAAGCTGCTGCACTTGCATCTATGGTTGTAAGTTTCCTTCGTTGTTGTTCTCATCAATATAATATGCTTGGCCTGTTTCTTTCTAGTTTGTGCTTAATCTCACATGAACTTGTCTCTAAACGATAGATATGCTTCAAACTAATCTCAGTAGAGTAGGAAGTGGTTGTACTTTTTTTCGTCTACAGAGCTTATCGAGGAGTGAAAGATTGGAGCTCAACTCGGACCGTGCAGGGACAAACACCGGTAAAAGGTACTTCTTTTCTCCTTCCTCTCCACACATTATTTTATCTAGATCTAAAAGGAAGTCATTGACCATGATAATCATCTTATATCTTAAGAGTTAAGAGTCTAGCTCTCAAGAGGAGATCTACCTGTCTGCAAGGAGATCTTCCTTCAACAGAAACTGGCAACTCCGTTGGGGACAAATCAAAACTTTCAGTTTTGGTTTTCCTCATAGACCTTGTCTTTCCCTTTGTTCTTTTAGGCCTTGTTCACCCCATATGTTTGATTGCACTTGCTGATTAAATTTTTAGTTTATCACATGCATCTTGATTGACAAAAATTTGATTGGATTTTTGGTTTTTTATCAATTTTCTGAGTTTTTTAAGCCTGGCGCCCCTATGCCTATGTTATCCCAGTGCCAACTCTCCCTAAGGTCTTAGGCAGAGATTTATAACACTTTGGTGTCCCTTACACTAGAGTGCCAGCCTCTCCTTTGCAAAAATACCTTTCAAAATTTTCTTTGTTGAGGTCCAGACCCTGTTTTTTCACTTGTTGAGATTCTTTGTGATTCAATGCCTCTTCCTATTAAACTTTGACATCCTTCCTTATGATAATTAAGCTCTTTTCTATTCATATTTTGCGGCCTTCTTCGTTATTTTGAGTTTTTTCTACTGTTGAGAACTTGGAATCAATCCACTGCTTTCTTCTCTCCTACTCGACTGAGCAGGAACTCTGGTGAAGGGCATCAGAAATCTATGAATCATCTCACTTGGTTCTTTGAGGGCATTGTTCTTAAACATCTTTCTTTTGTGTGAAATTTTTTATTTTATTTGTTATCTTTTGTTTTATTTTTTGCTTCTTGTTTTCAATCATAGTAAGAGGGTGTGTTGTTTGTGCGAAACCTGCTTATGCTTGTCTGAGTCTCCCTGATCTAAAAGGTTAATTGGCAGGAGAAGTTTCATATTGAATTAATAATTATTCACATATAAATAATAAAGATACATCTAAGTGACTGATTTGCATATTAGAAGACATTTCTGAAATTTTTTAGCATTACATTGGATTTGATTGAGAAAAAATTGTTTGAGGACATTCCTTATTAGTGTTTGATAGTGAAAACAACTCTCTCTCTCTCCCTTAAATAGACATTCATTGAAAAGAAATGACTTCTTATCATCTTTTATGCATTTTTGGGGAATTGAGTCATCATTCCATCCATTTCATTTTCATACACCCCTTTTGAGTAAAGAACAACTGTAAAATGAACGCTAATTAAAAATTATCTAGAACATTTTTTTTATTTTTAGGATCTTCCACCAACATTAGACTAGGATTAGCACTTTGGATTAGGTTATGAGCATAACTCTCCAAATTCTCCAAAATAAACATTATCATCCTGAGCTAGGGAGAGTCAAATCCAATTGTCGTATAAGTCTTCTAGGATCCCCCTCTCACACAGGGGTTATGCAAGAGGTCACACTCAGGAAAGCTAGGAATATTATCCCTCTGTGGTTTGACTGATTGTAGTAGTTGGATCGTATTATGGGGGTCTCTTGAAAGTATACCCACAATGTTGAGTGAAATCCTTTCAAGTTGATTTCAGGCTAGATACCCTGCCCTTACATTCAGACTGGACTGTCGACTATACCCGCCTAGGGGATGACTGCAAGCTGGTGCCCTTAGTAGCCACAATCTTTAGGGTCTTACACGAGGTGACAATGAAGGGAAGTCTCACTGTACCTGGAGCAGACATTGGTCAAACTCACTCGGGCTCCTTGGAGGGTAAATCCACAATTATTGCATGGAAGCTTGCACCAAGGTGAAAGTCCGTTATTGCCATTGTAATTGTTCCACCATATCCTAGCCCCTTCTTGACTTGATCACACGACGTTGGATTTCATCACCAACTAGCACGGTCATCGAGAGAAGGTTTTGTTTGCTTGGTTTTGATTCCTAGATTCTATTAGCATATGTTGTTTCTTTTCGGTAGTTGGCCATAGATTTTTTTCGTCGATTCTTTTTCGCCAACATTGACCCTCCACATCGTTCGCGTAGGGTACAGGGACTTCCTCCAGAAAATATGGAAGATACTACCCCTTTACCTGCTCATTCTATAGAGGGATGTCCTCAACAGAATGAGGTTCATGACATTATAACCTCCCAGGAGGAAGTTCCCACCTCTTTAGAGAATTTTCGAATTGTTTCAGAGTCTCTGGAGGATTTCCACATTCTTGAGGGATATGAGAGGTGTTTTCTCCAACTGAATTCAGCTGATGAACTTGTCGTTGTTAATCCTTCTGACATTCCGACTGGGTCTCATTCAAACCCTCTAGTCGAAGACCCCTTTTCGACTGTGGATGTTGTTCGAAGCCCACCGTGCACGGTGTGCGATCTTTATAGAACAGGAATAGGTGTCGATATACCTGTTACCTACACTATACCCTTAGATCATTTTACCGGTACTACCATTTTTTCAACTGCAACGTCTGTTGATCCGAACATGTCATCCGTTGGCCCAAGTTCCACTTTTTCTCTCCATACGACCCATTCTACAATGGTCCCTCACGTTCCGACTATTCCCGCCGGTAATGTGGTGGTTAGACAAGCTACAATTTCCACACCACTAACACCTAGACCTTCATCATCACTTCCATTTGGGTACAAAGCACTGAATTCTTTCATTGTCACCACTACCCAAGTTATGCCTAGAAGTTCTAAACCTATACAACAACTCGGAGGGACCGGTATTGGTGGATTTAATCCATTAAGCAGCATCGGTCAGTCATTTACGTCTAGTTCCCAAATTCCAAGAACTCCACTTCATGCTGGGGGGCAACCCCCTCTCGAAGGACAACCTCCATTTTGGGGCCAATCTCCTTTCGGAGGGAAACCTCCTTTTGGGGGGAATCCTCCCATCGGAGGACAACCTCCATTTGGAGGACAACCTCATGTTGGGGGGCAGCCTCAAACCAGAGCCCACCATCAACTGCATGGACAAAATGTGTCTACAACGCCCAATCTGTGGAATATTCCTTTTCCAGGAAACCCACAGTTCTCGGGAGGACACAATCCTCAAGCTCCACAATAACCTCTACCTCCTCAAGGGACTCATCTATATCCTCCTTATGGACAAAAATTTTACCCCCTTTATAGGAAAACACCAAATCCAGCTTATAATCCTCAAAACCCATCCGGTTATCCTCTGCTCGCACATGTTTCTCGAAACCCCTCAAATCCTGTGTACCTAGGTCAACATCAACCTTATGCAGGAGGACCCACTAGTTAAAATTATCCACCTAACCCAGTATATGGTCCTACTGGTATTCCTATGCCACACCAGTATCACCCACAGGTTAACCGATAGTTACCTTTCCTTGCAACTCTGGATCTCCCAGACTTGTCTCGGTTAACGAATGATCCTATTTTTCATTCTCCGGTTTGGCCAGCTATTCCAGCTAAACTTCCTTCTGATATTCCAAAATTCGACGGAAATTCCGGAGAAGACCCAAACAACCATGTGATGACTTTCCATTTGTGGTGTTCATCAAAATCCCTCATGGATGATTCTATACATTTGCGTCTTTTCCAACAAACACTTACGGGTTCTGCAATAAAGTGGTATATTGAACTACCACGTGCTTATTTTCAAGATTTAAACTCCCTTGCCATGTCTTTCCTCACACACTTCCAACTACCCATTCAATATGAGACGGGTACCGAACTATTGACCTCCCTTCATCAGACGAACTCCATGCATATCTTTGATCATATTCATGAATATATATGATGACGAAGGTTAATCAAAGAAATCATTCCTGACCAATTATTAGCAGAATGGTTCACTAAATCACTGTTACCCCCGATTTCTCGTGATGTTTCCATGGGTGGTGTAGTCACCGAGGAAGAAGCTATTGCTCGAGCTCATTACTTAGATTTGGTTTATTCACAATTTGGTACTCTGTACGAATTGATAACAAATGATACATGTGCCACTACTGATCCATCCAAACCATCGTCCACCTCGCACGCGGATGGAGTTATTGGCTCTGTCAAAAACCAATCTACTTCCTAGTCGACTGGAACAACCCAGCGATCTGCTTCGATGTCTGCTCCCAGTTCGACCACACCCTCTTCTACCTCCCCTCAAACTTAGGTCTCTGAGGTGAATACATTCCAATCGGCCCCTTCACAACAATCCATAGGTAAGAAGAAGATGAGAAATAAACCGAAGAAAAACAATAACAATGAACAACCAAAAAATCGGACTCAAACCCCTACTGCCGGAAAACAACCACAACGGAAACTGAAATTCCCATGTCTCATTTGTGGTGATGATCACTACACCTGAGATTTTCCACATCATGATGAAGTGGCCTATATTTTTAAAGGAAATTCACAACCCGTCGTTCTTACCTAGCCTTTTCCACAGCAGCAATCCTTTGTTGCTCAAACCCCCACTCTAGGGGGCAGTTCCAGCCAATCCCATGATGCAGCCTCGAAAAGTGCCCACATTTACATGTTTAACAGGATTAATCTGACCACTCGCACTATGACATACGACACACCAATTAAACCTGATAAGCCGAAGACCACTAACGGTTCTTTACCGGACCCATCATCATCTTTCGTTAGTCCTCCATTTGCTAGCCCTCTGTCCAGGCCACTCCAGATCAAGAAACCTTCGTTTTATTCCATCTTACACCCTCCTAAGAGAACTATTTGGAAATCTACCTTTAATCCTAGTTCACGAGCTGCCCAAAACTACAACATCGTTGAAGATTTGGCTCAAGCACCATGTGCTATGTCTATTTTGGAAGTTCTACATCACTGTCTCAGTCAACGTAGAATTCTCTTGGCTACCATCGATGCTTTCGATCCTGAGTCATCTAATAACCTCACGTTTAATCTAGATGATCATCAACCTTGACTCTCCCACCAACTAGCTTTTCAAATCAATGTTGTTGTTCACAATCAACAAATCCACCAAACTATATTAGATGAGGGAGCCTCTACTTGTGTCATGTCTTTGGCTTGTTGGAAAGTCTTGAAATCACCTTCCCTTAACAAATCCCCTACGATGTTACACACTTTCGATGGGCGAGGTTTTCATCCTCACAGACTTTTACAATCCTTAGCCATTCAGTTGGGCAGCAAAACTGTTACTTTTGATGTCGAGGTGGTCGATGCCCCCCTCAATTACAACCTATTACTTGGAAGAATTTGGTTCTATGCTATGAATTTTGTTGCCTCGTCGGTGTTTCGATGTGTACAATTCCCTCATCAAGGCAAAATTGTCACTATCGACCAACTAGATTTTTGTACACCTGATGATCGTGCTCCTGCTACCAACAACATTCCTTTTTTGGGAGACCACAAGATTACATATGAAAGCATTGGTGTTGGCTTGTTGAAATATTCTAGCCTTATGGGTACCTTCCCTACACCACTTCCACCCACCACACATCATATTGCCACCATCAATATGATTTCGACTATGGCTTATCAATCTTTGGAATCATCTGACCGTTGGATTGTACCTAGTCCTATGGAATTCAATGTACTAGGTGACACCATGCCACTTAGCCCAGCCGAGGCTACATACATTACTATTCAATATGCCCCTCCCTCCCCGGACAACCCACATCTATTGGCACCCATTTCCTACTTGATGTCGTCATGGTTGGATTCCCTATCGTCTGCAATCGATTACATTTCCCAAATTTTTCCTTCTGACAAATCTATAATGGAAATTCTTATTATTGGTGACATACCTTGGGATGATAACCATCATCGATCCTCTTTTCTTCCATCTCTAGAAAAAATTCACAAAGACATACATTATGTCTTCCCTCCTGATGTTACCAATTCTCCGCAATCTCCCATCCTCACACAAGATACTCTTTCTGAGGGTAATCTAGGTAATATTTCTACTACAATCGTTATTAATATTTCGATCAAGGAAGAAGTTGTGTAAAACGTTAACCTTGGTGCTAATTGCACACCCAAAGAGGTGGTATCTTACACTACTCTGTTTAAAGAATTTTGCGATGTCTTTGCTTGGAGCTACGAAGAAATGCCAGGGATTGACCCCTCGATCGTCATGCATGAAATCAAGACTTACCCAGGTGCGAAGCCTGTTCGATAGAAACTCTACCCAGTTCATCCCAAGAAAATCACAGCTATAAAGGTAGAAGTTGAGAAACTTTTGAAATATGGCTTTATTTATCCTGTCCCTTTGACATAATGGGTCTCCAACTTTGTTCTGGTTGCCAAAAAACAAGGGACCATTCGCGTCTGCGTTGACTATCAGGATCTCAATAAGACTTGTCCAAAGGAAAACTACCCTATGCCCTTCATCGACCAGATCATTGATAATTGCACTGGTAGCGTAATCTTCTCTTTCATGGATGGTTTCTCCAAGTATAACTAGATTGAAATTTTACCTGCTGATCAGCATAAGACAACCTTTATCTGCCCATGGGGAACTTTCGCCTATTGGAAGCTACCTTTTGGTCTCAAAAATGATGGTGCTACTTTCCAGCGGGCTATGTTATATGCTTTCCATGATATCAAGCATATTTCATAACCTTACCTCGATGAATTACCTTCCCACTCATCCAATCGATCATATCACGTTGATCACCTACTGGCTATTTTTCTTCGATGTCAGTTTTACCGTATCCATTTGAACCCACATAAGTGTATTTTTGTTTTCAAATCCGGTCGAATCCTCGGTTTCGTTGTCTCTAAAGACAATATTTGGGTGGATCCATTAAAGATTAAGGCTATTCTGGCCTTACCCCTACCTACTAGTTTGACCCAACTCCAGAGTTTGCAAGGGAAAGCAAACTTCCTTCGCCATTTCATTTGTAACTACACTGAGATAACTAAAGGATTCATGTGATTGTTGCAGAAAAACACCCCTTTCATCTAGGATGACATCTCTCAACGATCATTTGATGCTCTCAAGCAAGCCTTGACCCATGCACCTTTGTTGCATCCTCCAGAGTATACAAAGGACTACATCCTTTACTTAGCTACCTCCACTTCCACTATTGCGATGGTGTTAGTTCAGGAGGACCCCAACGGTGAGGAACATCTGATCTATTACCTGAGCAAGAGTCTATCTGGACCCAAGCTCCGATATTCACATGTAGAGAAACTGGCTTTGGTAGCCGTCATCGTTGTCCAGAGATTTCGCCATTACATCCTGCTATGCACCACCACTGTTATCGAGGACTTGAACCCCATGTACCATGTCTTGACACATCAAGTGCTCGGGGGAAAATACTCCAAATGGATCATCATCCTTCAGGAATTCGATCTTGAATTTGCGAATTCCAAAGACAAAAAGTCCCTGGTGTTTGTGGAGCTTATCTGCGACCTTCCCCATGATGATGAATATATTGAGCCCAGAGATTCTCTCCCTGACAGAACTCTTTTCCTCATCAGCACCTCTGATCCTTGGTATGGAGATATCCTCCTTTATCTCCAAACCCAACGCTTTCAGCCTAACATTTCCCATGAACAGCATCGACGTATTCGCCACCATTCTCGTTGTTACCTTATCATCGACAACACCTTGTATCGCCATGGTATTGATACTATCCTTCGACAATGTTTGATTCATGAAGAGGTTGAATGCGTTCTAAATGACTGTCACCTTGGAGTCTATGGCGGTCACCTTTATAGGATGGCTACAGCCCAGAAAATTTTACGTGCTGGCTATTTTTGGCCCTCGATTTTCAAAGATTGTATTGTGATAGTCAAAAAATGCCCACGCACCCCCCTATACATTTCCATGGAGTTTTATAATGCTCTGACACCCCTTTTGAGAGAGCGCTACCTATTCTAGGAAGAAATTTGGTTTGTTGAGAAGAATGAGGGGAAGATCCTCTCAATATATGAAGGCAATTGGATTCAAATCCTTGGCCAAGCCATGATCGCAAGGCAAATCCATAGCTAAAGGAGGAAAATCCTCAACTTACTCCAAAGATATCTCATGTAGTTGGGCCTCTCCAATCCTATTTAAACAGGCCTTCTCATGGTGAAAGGGGGAAGGATGGAAGGCATGAAACCTATGATATCATAGGAAACACACAATGAAGTAGAGGAGAATAATCATTGAAGTTATTGTCATTCTGATCGTGGGTCTTTTGAGAAAGGGTTAGACAAGGAGGACTTGATGAAGCTACTGCACTCGCATCTATAGTTGTAAGTTTCCTTCATTGTTGTTCTCATCAATATAATATGCTTGGCCTGTTTCTTTCTAGTTTGTGCTTAATATCACATGAACTTGTCTCTAATATATAGATCTACTTCAAACTAATCTCAGTAGAGTAGGAAGTGGTTGTACTTTTGTTTGTCTACTATATTATCAAGGAGTGAAAGATTAGAGCTCAAATCAGACCGTGCAGGAACAAACACCAGTAAAAGGTACTTCTTTTCTCCTTCCTCTCCATACATTAGTTTATCTAGATCTAAAAGGAAGTCAGTGACCATGATAAGCATCTTTTGTCGTAAGAGTTAAGAGTCTAGCTCTCAATAGGAGATCTACCTATTCGCAAGGAGGTTTTCCTTCAACACTCTTTTCTTCATATCTGACTCCTTTTCTTTAGATATGACCTTCCTCTTGGCACATAGCTTCACAGTTTAAGTAAAATACTGCACACTAGGGAAACAAATATATGCACAGATCTTTCACAACTTCAGGATGAATATTTTCACAAAGATTCTTCTTTCTCAGTTCCCAACAATCATCGTTTCAGGTCCTGGCAACAAAACCATTTGTTGGCACAGGAGAAGACCCAGGGTTCAATGCTACAAAAGTGCACCAACAAAACCCTAAGTACTGGCCCTTTCGACAACACCTGCGAAGCAGATGAAGTCTCACCTGAGGTAGAGGCAGGGGTGGTTGTGAGACTTAAGTGTCTGCAACCTTAGTTGGGACACAGATCTATGATTATGATACTTAATATAACACTTAGCATCGTCAGTTCCTCAATATGCGATCAATATCTACTTTGCTAATAAAACAAATCTTCAGAGAATTCACACTGATCTAATGTATTTAAGAACTTAGCATAGGTAAATAGATCAAATCTAGCAGATCAATCACTAAACATATTCATACAGATCAGATCTAACATTCTCACATATCATTAGCACTAAGCATAAGAAGATTTATCTAATCATCTCAAAGCACTTAGAAAATAACATATAAATTCATCAAAACATCACACAAAGCAGAGTAACACAGTATTTATGTGGTTCACCCCCACCCTGGGGCTACGTCCACCAACACTTCTTCTTTATTAGATTATCAATATGTTACATACACAAAGCCTCCAAAACCTTCTCCGCATAGGACCAAATATCTGTGTAGATCGCTATATCCTTCTTCCTTGCATTACAACACAAAGCCTTCCACCATCCATTACAACCACTTTCACTTAGCTCTGCAAATATCTTACAGTCATGCACAAAACACTTACAAACTCTACTTGCACTTAGCATACATTCTCATCTGACTAGTGGCCTAACATCACATAGATGCCTCTTCTTACATTTCCTAGGCATCTATTTATATATTACAAAATAGGCCTAAACATGCGTAAACCCATGGGTCGACATCCCATTCCCGTTACATATTCCCAAATCCCAAAAAGGGGTCGATATCCCACGATCCCTGCTTCGTCTTGTGATCCTCCTTTGACAGGTTTTTGAAGTCCAAAATAGGTCAACATGACCAAGAATCTACAAAAACTTGGTCCACGGCCAACAGGTGGATTTCCTGATGACTCGTTCCAGCTTTGAAGCAAATTCTAACTACTTTTCTGGCCCTGGGGAGACACCTTCTCTCGCTTCTTCTTCTTTCAGTTTGGGCACTCTCGGCGATCACCTATTACTTGGTTTCTTTGGAAGCATTGTTCCTACAACCAAAATCGATCCTTTAGACAGGCATACAAAATAATATTGGATAACAATGTATGAAGTGAAGCATGAAAATTCCACAGACTGGTACGTACCTGTAATGCTTGCTAAACCTGTTGTTTAATACTCACAGGATCTTGGAAGATTTTTTTCGAGTCACTCTCCTCGCTCCTGGGTGTTCTGAACTTCTTTGCGCATAGAATAAACTTGTTTACAATGAATCAAAAGGATTTAACGAAAAATATCTTACCATTCATATCAACCAATTAATCCAAGTGACAAGTGAAATTCAAAGAAATATTCTGTTGAATCTCTGCAAATTAATTCTACGTGGGTTGACTGCGGGGGCATGGAGGGTGGTGCATGGTATAGATAGGTTCAAATGGTCCTTTTGATTATCGCATGAATTATAAGCTAATGCGGGATTTGGAATTAATTAGTCCATTAAATGTGTCGAATCTAAACGTATATGGTGCTAAAACGTCCCATCGTGTCACTTTCGTAGTGGGCAGGTCGAGGATCAGTGATGCATGGTGAATGTTTTCATTGGTATCCTCCTGTTAATAACAACCGATACCGATTGATTTCATCGTACGATGTTGATGTGGCAAACTGACTCGGGGTGCATCTTGGGCCTTGGGAACTGCTAACGACTCAGGGGAAAACTAGATCGCATGTTTAACCACTCTGACAATGACATATGGCAGATGAGTATAGGTGGTTTGATCGTGTATTTTAAATGGGTTCCAGGTTCTAACAAGATGCATGTGTTAAAATAAATCCAAGATTGTCGATGACGAAAGGTATTGGGGGTTGAAGATCGGGGAAAATACTTATCACGTTACCTATAGATGAGCTTTCTAAAAAACATTGATGCCGAAAAGTATTGGGGATCGGCTATCAACGAAGATTTTTATTTCTTTGTTGGCACTTACTCTTTTAGCCTTTTACTGATACTGAAGGGATCGGTCATCGGCAATGTACTTGTGTGATGTCTTTCATGAAATAAAACTCCTTTCTGTCGACACCGACGAAGATCGGTGCTCGACGACCTCGTTCCTCTCAAGTGATTTCTTTCATCTTTAATTCTTCCCGATGTCGAATCTTTGAGCGCATCATGGGAAATGTCGTGACTGTCGATTCTTTAATTAAATGTTAGTCTTTTAAGTTATTGGCTTTCACATGTTCAAGAAAACTTTTAAGGACTTTAAATGAGAAACACAATGATAGGCTAAGGAAACATTTTAATAATGAAGTCGAATTAAATAGTGCAAAATATCAAGTGGTACCCAAAAAGTAAAATTTTTACATGGGATTTTTAGGGTGTGTTGAGTTCTAAAAACTACCAATGTTTCCTTTGGAATTGATGTATGGGAGAGATGCCAATGTGAATGAAGAAAGAAAAAAGGATAGAGCTCGCAATTTCATTTAGAGGATTTAGCAGATACACTAGGCAATCAGGGAAATGTTGGAGAAGAGTCAAGCACAATATAAAGCTCGGTATGACAAGGACAGGGTTGATCATCAGTTCCAGGTTGGAGACTAGGTATGGCTTCACATCAACAAGGAACGATTGAAGGGTGAAGGAAAGAAACTCAATCCCATCCGATATGGACCCTTCACTATCTTGGAGAAAAGTGGCACTAATACTTTTCATTTAGATCTTCCACCTTATATGTAGATTTACTCCATTGTGAATGTAGAGAAATTGAAACTATTTGAGCCTCCCATGATCATGGATCATGATGAGGAAGTTTCAATACCTTCAGTTGATGAGTTTGCACCTGAATACTTGGATGAGTTAAAATAATATATCATCCTGGAAAGAAGGACAATGACTTCACGCTGGGGTGATGTTGATTATCTTCGAGTAGGCTTAAAGGGCACACATCCAAGCAAGGAAAAGTGGATTGAGAATGACAAAGTGAGGGGACTCTTCCCTCACTTACCATTTGATTAATGAAAGATTTTGGTGGTCCAAAAATATCTCAGTGGGAAGGCATGATCCAAAAATGATCCAGAGAAGGCTAAGAACAACTCAGAACTTACAAATTCAACTCAGCATGCTCAAAATGGCTTCAGCAGACAATAAAAGGGAAAAAATTCAAATTTCCCAACACTCATTTAAAATGGCATGATCATGAAGAGCGTGTTGCAATATTTCTAACAATGCAAACATCTCGTCAAATGGAGTTACAAATCAAAATATATAAGCAGTCAAAGTCTCAGTCAACCTAGCCCAGTCAGCAGGGGTGAGTCAACATTCATACTATTGACATCAGCATCATTACGAATGATGTCAACATTCGTATAGCCTATGTGGCAAGTGTATAGAGTGAGGTGTGTCATGATGATGTCAGCATTCCATGTGGAAGCACCAGAGGCCGCCACATGTTACCCGCCAATAGGCTTTTTAGGGCACCATGTGGACCAGTAAAAATGTGCCACATGACACCCCTAGGTGATGCCACATGGAACCACCCAGAAGGCGCTACGTGTCCCGAAGTGACATGGAGATGAAATAGAGGTGACTTCAGCACACATGTGGGAATATCATTCGATGACACATGGCCCAATAGGAAGGCACCACGCGACACCCCCGAAATGCACAAGGAGGCTTTGTGACTGAATTTTTAAAATATATATATATAATATCAGAACTCTTCCAAATATAATATCAGAACTCTTCCAAATATGGCATGTTCTCTATAATATCCACCTCTGCCAAACTGTCTTCCATTCTAGCAAAAACACCACCAACTTTATCCAGTCCACCAAAATTTGTTTGCAACTGTGTATTAAAAGGTGGAGTCCACGAGATTCGTTCCCGGGACCTCCGCCAACCCATGCTCTAAACCTAGCCTCCATAACAAATGCACCAACCACCATCTTGATGGAATAACTGCCACAAAATATTATATAAGGAGGCCTTCATTAGTGTTCAGGATAGAGAAGAGGTAGACCGAGCACGCCCGTACGATATTGATTCGGGAATGATTTTTGAGACATATTTTGGCATGTATTTCGAGACAGTCCAGTGATTTGTTGCAGGAGTAGTGGCATGAAAACTGAGGCAATATTTTCTTAGGCCCAAAAAGTGTCTGACTCAGATCGAGGTGTGGAGATAGTAATTTTTAGGTAAAACGACTCCACAATTGCAGTGGTGGTGTTATTTTTATGATCTGAGTAAAGCTTATGTATCTCCAGAATGAGGTATACTTATGCATTTTGCCCAATTCTTTTGTGTAGTTAATAAAAAGACCTACCCATTTGAGAGTAGGACTCGGAGATGTAGTCCATCGGGGATAAACTTCATTATCAAGTTCTTTGTGTTCATATTGCATGCTTATGTCTCTTTCCTTTTGATATTTTCCTTCTTTATGGTTTACTTTAGTTTATGCTCATTTAATACAATTCTTTAATAAGTCGCCTAATGAAAAGGTCCTGGATCAAAGAAGATAATGATGGAACTATTGTGTACAGTTCTCTATGCTAGATATATCTAATTTCTCTGATGTCTAGTAGCATTGGAAGTTGTGTCAATCTAATGAGATCTTGGTTGAGAGTTGTGTCATGTGCAAATCCTCAAGGATAATGGATACACAAAATCACAAATAAACAAAGTTTTTTTTCATATAGAGATATGGAACAAACAAAAAACTTGAAGATAATAGTATGAAGAGCAAGGAAGATCATAAATCATTCTTTCCTTACATTCAAGGCATGACCAATAAAATTGCCAAGTCTCTAAAAAAGGAAAAATGATCAAAACAATGTTTTCTCATCCTAAAAATATGAAAAAGCTCTTATAATATGTCAAGGACCCAATCAACCCATATTTAAGCAAAGGCATCTACCAAATCTTGTGGGCATATGGAAATACATACATTGGTGAAACTGGTAGATCCCTCCAAGTTGGATTTAAAGAACACATATCCCATATAAATCATAGAGGAACTATCTCTTCTAGAATCATAAAGACAAACTAATCTTCATAATTTAATAAAATAAAATTGAGTACTTAGTAGGTATTGGAAAGTTTCATTAAAATATTTCTAATTAATGATATTCTATAAGTCATTCACAAGGATACATGCCGTTGTGGTTTCGTGTTTGTTTTTTCAAATCATATCTTTGTTTTTCGTAACCAAGGTTACTGCTCCAAGGATTGCTATACTTAATCGTGACAACCTTATTCTCCATCATATTTTGTATACTTCTCCAAGGATTTCTATACTTAAATGTGACAACATTCTAACACCAATTACCCCTACGACCAAGACTCGACATCCTACCCAATGTTGCATATAAAATAAGCAGTTTCTAAGTTAAAATCATACAGTTTTAGAGTCCACATCCTAAAACTATGATTTCAAAACTAAATCTACTTCACTTTAGCCCTAAAATAGGGGGCTCATTTCATGACCATGGATCTAGGGTTTCTTCTACATCCTTCATCCTTAGAAGCAACCACATAGGAACATCTTGAACAAATGTGAAGGGTAGTCTTGAAGTTCTCCCTAGGACATTGAAAACCAATCTTCATAGGTCAAAACCAATGGCTAAAAAACACTAATTTTCTAATTAGGGATTTCTCCACCAAGACCTCAATAAAACTTTACTATTTCATATATATAATAATCACAAAAGAAGTATCATCTTTGTCATGAAACAAGGAACAACTCTCCTTTCATAATCTTACACCCTTTCTAGTTTCTCTAGGAAAACCTTTCAAGGTTACTTCACAAGAAGTCATGTTTCGTCTTACAAAATATTTATTTCCACCCTAAGATGCCTTTGCAAATCCTAATGTCTCTCAACTCGTTGCCAAATTCCTCTGAAATTTATTGTTAGAATGAATACATTTTTACTATGGGATAAAAAATGTATTGTTGAAAAATACAAAGAAAAATATTTGTGTCGACTGAGATGAACAATATCTATAAACCTAAAAGTATATTATACTTTTTCCTCGATATGAGACTTTTTTGGGAAACAAAGTATTCTCATGTTGTACACCATAGTCACTTCATGATTGTAAGTTTGTAAACATAAACCAGATATTATTTTTCTCAAATTCAATCGTGGCATTCATACAAATGTAAAATTGGACAACAATTGTATAGAATCAAACAAATTAGAAATGATGGAAGATAAATGATCCAGTTGCATATTGGTGGCCACCCACTTATTCCAACTGGCTCCTCATGTCGGGTTTTTTCAACACATTCTTCTTTATTTCTTTGTAATTGTGGGTTCTACATTTTTGGGGCTATCTGAAGCCCCACACATCCTCCAGGTGGATATGGGTGGCATATTGCCTAATCCAACTGGCTTATTTTGTATGTTTTCATGTCAGCACATCTTTTTGTACTTTTGGGGATGTTTTAGGGCCCTAAACGTTGTTCTTTTGGATCACCAGAATAAAAATGTAGACAGAGTCAGAGTTTGATGGCATAATCTGTGTTTCTCTGAAATACCTTTCCATTGAGCTATCACACGCCTAAAATGCAGGTGGTATGCAAAAATTATGATCCTAGTAAGTTGAGGTACCAAATTAGACCAACTTACCAATAATGCCCACATGACTTTTGGCGTTTCACCTTCTAGGGTTAGGTTTTTGGATTTCTAGGGTTTTCGCATTCATGAGTAATATGAAAAGGGCCTATGGAGCCTCATTTTAATCCATTCTGCTCAGATGGATGCACGTAGAAGCCACATCTCTTCTCAAAGATAGATACCACCATTCGAGCAAGTTTTAGTTCTGCAGTTTTACAGTTTAAGCCTATTTCATTATTTAATAGAAGATATTGTTCATTGGATATTTGTGTTATTCTTACCATATCTATTTTTATTGTATTCAATGTGTTAATCAGTTCATTTCACTCCTAAATCTAGATCAATGGTATCAGAGTAGTCTGCTCTTCATTTATTTTTCTTTGTGCATGTCCCCAACAAGGTCTCGGTACAAGAAGTTGGGACTCGAACCAATCGAGCCATTACCATATCGGTCATTCTGATCCCGACAACAACCCATGGGAAATAAAAAGAAAGATAATGGAGAAGGAGATCATATTAAAATGTTGCTCGAGGAATCTCTCACATGACAAGGAACAAAATTATCGACAACTTCACGTAGATCCTTCGACAGTTTCCCGTGGGAGAAGAATATTCATCAAGAGACCATGTAACACCCTTCAAGGTACAAGTAAATTTTGATATTACATTATTTGAAGGACTAATAGATGCAGATGCTATAGATAAATGGTTGAATTTGTTCGAAGGGTATTTTTCGGTCCACAATTTTTCCAATAGGGAAAAGATCACTTTTGCACTCCTCGAGGTTGTTCCCCATGTTAAAGACTGGTGGGATACTTACTCTGAGAAAAGGTCCATGGAGGAATCTTCAATTTTTGGGGTGGCCCCTACATGGGACTCCTTCCAGTATTCCAATAAAGAATAGTACTACCATGTTGGAAGCTACGAGGACCAATACACCAGATGGACCACCCTACATCAAGAAAGGGACCAGAAAGTACCCGACTTCACCAATATTTTCCATACCCTACGTACCAAATTGGGTATCAAATATTATGAGCGTCATCTGGTGCTCAAATATCGTGGTTGTTTGCATAGATACATTCAAACAGAAATGGAGTTCCTGGACATCGCCTCATTGGGTACAACTTATAGATATGTTGTCAAGATCGAGCATAAATTTAAGCATACATGGCGAGAGTTTGGATCTTCAAAGCCCTCACAGCCGAAGAAGGGAAAAGGTAACCCCAAGCCACACAGCAAGGGACCAAGTCAATATGGTTTCCCTTAGGAAAATATGTCCAAGCCGCAACAAAAGAAGGGTAACGAGAAGATGAAGAAGGACATGGGAAAATGGTGTGAGTACCATAAAAGTCCTTGGCACAACACCAACAAATGTCGCTCCAATCGACCCCTAGTGGTCGACCTAAAGGATTATGAGTGAGAGGTTGATCCTGATTCTGAGTCAAACCATGAATAATGGAAGCATATTATTGATGTTGAACCCATTTCCACGGTCTCTACCACCAAATTATGGACAAGCGAACAAGAAGAACTAGAGGAAGGGGAATGCCTCTTTCACTCGCAGATGTGGGTCAAGGGGGATATGGTTCATTTCATTTTCGATAGTGGTAGTCAAAAGAACTTGATTTCAGCATAGGTCATCAAGTGGCTAGACCTGCCAATGACAACACACTCATAGCCCTATGCCATCGGATATATTTGTCAAGGAAGAGATATTTGTGTCAGCCAACAATGTCGTCCACCCTACGACATCAATCCTTTCAAGGATGAGGTACTATGTGATATTGTTCCCTTTGAAGTTTGTGATGTTCTTTTAAGACAACCATATTTTTGGATGCATCATGTTGTGTATGAGTCTAGACCTTGCATTGTTATTATTACTTTGCGTAGAAAATTGTATAGGATCCCAGAGGTGGCACTGCCTACTTCTATTTCTTTAATCTTTTCTAAGCAATGCAGTAAGGTCATTTCACAGACCAGGAATTTCATCTTCTTTGTGATATGTTCTCATAGTAAGAAGAAGGTCGTCACCACATATGTGGCCTCTACATAGCACCTCTCTTTGCAGAAGAAGAAAGTGGACAGGATCATGGAAGAATACAAAGACAACTTCGCCTCACCTACAGGGGTACTGACACACTACCAAGTCAAGCATCCAATTGATCTTACCCCTGACGCACCTCTACCTAATGGACCAGTCTATCGGTGCTCTCTAATGGAGAATGATGAAATCAAGCATCAAATACAAGATCTTATTCAAAAAGGGAACATCAGACCCAACGCCTCCCGTTGTGGAAGCCCAATTGTATTGGTGTAGAAGAAGGACGGGACTTGGTGACTTTGCATTGATTACAGAGCCTTAAGCAAATCACAGTCAAGAACCATTGCCCCATTCCTAGGATTGATGACCTTCTTGACAAAATCAAGTGGGGAAATTTCTTCAACAATATTGAACTGAAGTCTGTCTACCACAAAGTTCCCATCGAACCAACTGATGTATGGAAGACAACCTTCAAGTCTAAACAAGGTCTCTACGAATGGCTAGTCATGCCCTTTAGCTTAAAAAATGCACCAACCAATTTCATGAAGTTGATGAATGATGTAGTGAGACCCTTCACCAACTCCTTTGTGGTAGTATATTTGGATGGCATCATCATCTTTAGCAGAATGTTGGAGGAGCACATGTGGAATATTCAGTAGGTTTTGAGCACTCTATGACAGCACAAGCTTTATGCCAACTTGGAAAAATTATCTTTTGGAATGAAAAGGGTCCAATACCTGGGGTACATTGTTGATAACCATGGGGTACATGTTGATCCATCTTGATAGTGATAATTCTTGTCTTGGGCTCGAGAGCATCCAGGTCTACAGATTGCGCAGGTGAAAGGGGGACAACCTCTTTATAATAATAAATAATATATGGGTTGTCCATATGAAGTACGTGCGAAACGTATCTACGTCATGTCGGCATTCAAGAGTTTGCGCGATAAGATCACCTCATCGCTTCACCTCTCAAAATCCCGAATCCCGAAGCTCTGAAAGCGCCCAGAGTCGGGCCCATGGTTTTGGCGCCTGGTCATCAAGAAGGAGGCCTGGAGGAGGGGTGTTTATGTTTTTCATTTGGCCACTCGGGCCCCGAAGCGTCGAACTAAATCTCAGAAGGAAGGAATTGTGATGCTCCAGATGCCGATTCGACGTGAGCTAAATCCCAGTACCTGCTAGAGATTAATGAAGAAAAGAGAGGGTGGCTCAAATCTCACCTCGCTCATTTATTGTAGAGTATGGAGGTCCCGACCGAATGTCTACCAGGGAGGGTCCCCTGTACCATTTCTCCTCATGGAAGCCACGTCGAGTCTTCAATTTTCCAGAAGAACCTGCACACGCCAAGTCAACATTCAAAGGGTCCAGCTACCTCTGGCGCAGGCCATGCCGAATTAAGGTAGCGTATGACAGAGCAATACAGGCCAGATTTGATTGAGGCGACGCCATCCATTGAAAGTTGTGAGACACCTCTACTGGGCGAAAGGAAGGGAAGAGTATATGTAGGCATTTTTTCCATTTTGTAAAGGATCGATGGTAGAGCAGAGCTCCCTACTGTAAAGTTTTAACTGATATTCTAGTTTGCTGGTTATGCATCTATATATGAGATATCTTGTTTTATGACAGACAGTGTTTCTTACTCCATCTAATTTTCGTCTCATGCTAAGAGAGTTCGTGATTGACTGATTCATGCGAATTGTTGCAGTTATGTGATGATAAAAGATTTATCGTTGCATTGTTGCATTCTCTGGCTTTTGCGTTTAAATGTAAGATGATATTGCATTTGGACGTCTTCTTCCTCAGCCTGTTAGAAACCTGTTGTTTATAACAGACCTCTTCTTTTCTCTTGCATAAGTCTTCCACCTATTCACCCTTTACTACAACTCATTGTCTGAAGTTTATATAAGACCTCACTCACCTATGCATGCCTGGAACTGGTTTCAGAGTTGAGACGATATTTTTCTGAGTTTGCTTCCATCTGATCATCCCTTTATAAACAAATCATGACATAAACTGATGGGCGTCGGGCTCTGCTCCTGCTGCAATCCAGAAGTGACTTCCGATGCCAACATTTATGGCGCCACTGCCGGGGATGAAATTGAAGATTTTCCCTACGTACAATGACAACGAGCTTATGATTCTGAGGGTGCATCAGATATTAGAACCTTTGAAGATTGCACTTGCACCAGGCGACTCCTCTGAGATCATTACACCTGGTAATTCCTCTGTTGCAATGCCTCTGGCTACACCTGGTAGCACTTAGGAGACACAAAGCTCAGTTCTGGTCTTTGATGGTGAACGAAGACTATACACACTTGTTATAAATAGAATTCACCTGGTGACTCCACATTTAAAGACTCCACCGGAGGGGATTTTGTTGACAGAAGGAAGTCCATGTCGTAGGGAAAGACTAGGTATCAGTTTATGATCTTACTGCATGAAGTTCTGTATTTCTTTATTAGCTCATTCTTCTCTTTCCCTTCATTTATAGAGAATTTTTCCTCTAATTTGTACATTCTGATGCCCTTGAGCCTCCCCCTATCCACTCAGCCTTGGAAGAAGAAAGCATACCCTCTTCTTGTGTTGTAAATACTGATCTTGCACCTTCACCTCTGCCTATCCTTAAAGATGAGATCTGTATCACACCTCCTCTTCGAGTCGAATGCCCTTGTAGTCCTGAGGAGGTTGAGGATAATTCACAGTCTTCTCAGGCCTTGTTACCACTTGTTTTTCCTACTGAACCCTACCAGCCTCTTGTTGAATCCCGTGATCAACCCACTACTTTTCAAGTCAAAATCAGAAATAGGTTGTTTAAACCTCTGAGGTTACCATATCACCTTAACCCTTATCCTCATGATTTCTTTGAGTATCTTCCTCGATTTTCTGGGGAAGGTCATGTTACAGCTGAGAATCATATGGAAGCCTTTGAGACCCTTATTGATCAGTTTGAGATCATTCACAAGGATTTTGTCATGAGGATGTTCTCACGTTCCTTGTCGGGAGATGCTGCAGCGTGGTTTAGATGTCTAAAGACCGGTTCTATTGGTTCCTGGACCGAACTATACCATGGTTTTTTAAAAGGTTGGGGTGAGAACAAGTCCCTTGATCAATATTGGTCTGAGTTTAATGCCTTGAGGAGAGGGGAAGATGAAGCCTTGGTTATTTTCAATAGAATATTTTTTAGTGCTTATCATAGCATGCCTGTAGAGATCAGACCCACAAAGACTGTTGCTATGGTGTACTATATCATGGCTCAGCATCTAGAGCTAGTCTTCCTCCTAAGAGAGAGGAAATCCTCATCATTGATACATCTATTTGAGGATGCTATAGAGGTTGAAGAAAACATCAGGGCTAGAAGGTGGACTCTTAAGCAGGCAGACTTGCATATACAGGAGGAAGAAGATTGTCAGTCTGTTTCAAAATATGAGCAAGGATATAGCAATTATGGATCAGATCTAGAACAAGAACCAAGAAATAGTCATTATGACCTAGATCCTACTGCTCCTTTATTTGAATATCATCTTTCTGGGGTAAAATCCGCAGTTGTAGAAGATCCAGAGTGGTTTTCCCATAATGGGGAGGGACATTCTTTTGTGAGTAGAAATTTTTTTGCAGAAGAACATCCTGGTCTTCTGAAGCGACCAGGATTCTGTCATAATTCCCACGATCCCGTGGCCATATGCATGGAGTCCTATGTTTCAGATTTTTTGAAATGTTCTAATAAAATTAGTCCACCAATACTCACAGGTGAGTATTGTTCTACAAAATATTTCCAAGACCACATTATAGAGCATGTTCTTTTATTAATTAAGGAAAGGCCATGGGTGGAAATCAACTCTACTAGGCTTGTAGGAAGCACAGAGCAGCATAAAGAGGAAGGTAGACAATGCATCTCCTATCCAGAGCCTGTTTGTGGGTAGGTGTCATCTGGCATTGGCCGGCCTGCATCTGTCCTCCGCCCACTTGTGCACTCTAAAGGAAGCAAAGACGATTTTCCAGTCTTCATGGAAGACGCTCTGAGAAACTCTTTTGAAGACATTATTGAAGATTTCTTGGATGCATTGGCATCTACCCCCGATGAGCCTGCTGTCTCAAAATTAAATGAATAAGCCATTATGGAAGAGGATTTTTTTTTCTTCCTTCACGAGATTTCCCATGATGTATTTACATTTGGGATTGAAAGGGAGGATCAGGAGACCATTCCCTGTTCACAAGATGGGGGAGTGCACGAAGAAGATGAGGAAGAACCAGAAGAGTAGCCAAGCACATATTTCATTCTAGAGCCAATCAGCAAGCAGCCACTGCCTAAGATCAGTGAGCCTACTTCAGTTATTCACCCACCTATGCTTATTAGAGATATTCAGCCATGTGTGAACAATCGTGTAGTAGAAGAGGTTGTCTGTCGCCAATTTCCTGGAATTGGCCACTCATTCAATGACCCTGTCAACAAATACATGGAATGGCATTTCCCTTATGCTTTGGAGCTGCCATATCCCATCTCAACTTCAGCTTGTAAGGAGAAGTTGAAGAGTGTAACCGTTCTGCTGTCACGGTTACATCAACTGTTTGTGATCATTGACAGAAGGAAAGAGCTTCCCTTCAGGAAGTTACTTGATTGGCTATGGTGGAAGTCTACTTTCACCTAGCCCCATGTAAAGTATTTTATTAGTTTAGGACTGTATATAAATAAGCTCCTTTGAGCATGTAGCTTTGTTTGCTTTGCTTTACTTTTCGGCCTATATTTTCAGAAGCGGGTGTTTTGAGCTTGACTCCATAGCCCAATAGTAAGGCACTAAAGCTGCGGAATGAGTTCTTAGAGCATCACAGGGATGACTCTATCCCCCATGGAACCTAATGTTAGCGATAATTCTTGTCTTGGGCTCGAGAGCATCCAGGTCTTCATATTGCATGGGTGAAAGGGGGAAAACCTCTTTATAATAGTAAATAATATCTGGGTCGTCCATCTGATGGATGCGCGACACGTATCTACGTCATGTCGGGATTCGGGAGTTTGCGCGATAAGATCTCCTCATCGCTTCACCTCTCAAAACCTTGAATCCCGAAGCTCCGAAAGCGCCCAGAGTCAGGCCCATGGTTTTGGCGCCTGGTCATCAAGAAGGAGGCCTGGAGGAGGGGTGTTTATGTTTGTCATTTGGCCACTCGGGCCCGGAAGCGTCGAGATAAATCTTAGAAGGAAGGCATTGTGATGCTCCAGATGCTGATTCGACGTGAGCTAAATCCCAGTAACTGCTGGAGATTAATGAAGAAAAGAGAGGGTGGCTCAAATCTCACCTCGCTCATTTATTGTAGAGTATGGAGGTCCCGACTGAAAGTCTACCAGGGAGGGTCCCCTGTACCATTTCTCCAGAAGAACCTACACATGCCAATTCAACATTCAAAGGGTCCAGCTACCTCTAGCGTGGGCCATGTCGAATTAAGGTAGCGTATGACAGAGAAATACATGCCAGATTTGATTGAGGCGACGCCATCCATTGAAAGTTGTGAGACACCTCTACTAGGAGAAAGGAAGGGAAGAGTATATGTAGGCATTTTTGCCATTTTATAAAGGATCGATGGTAGAACAGAGCTCCCTACTGTAAAGTTTTAACTGATATTCTAGTTTGTTGGTTATGCATCTGTATATGAGATATCTTGTTTTATGACAGACAATTTTTCTTACTCCATCTAATTTTCATCTCATGCTAAGAGAGTTCGTGATTGACTGATTTGTGCGAATTGTTGCAGTTATGTTATGATAAAATATTTATTGTTGCATTGCTGCATTCTCTGGATTTTGCGTTTGAATGTAAGATGATATTGCATTTGGACGTCTTCTTCCTCAGCCTATTAGAAACCTGCTATTTATAACAGACCTCGTCTTTTCTCTTGCACAAGTCTTCCGCCTATTCACCCTTTACTATAGCTCACTGTCTAAAGTTTATATAAGACCTTACTCACCTATGCATGCCTGGACTGGTTTCAGAGTTGAGACGATATTGTTCTGAGTTTACTTCCATCTGATCATCCCTTTATAAAAAAATCGTGACATAAACGAATGGGCGTCGGGCTCTGCTCCTGCTGCAATCCAGGAGTGACTTCCGATGCCAACACAACTAATAACTAAGTCATCGATGGCTATCCATCCCTGACCACATTGACCGAGCTTCGGATCTTCTTGGTACTAGCCAATTTCTACCGATGGTTCATGTTGGGATTCTCCCATATTGCATGGGCCCTCATCTAGGTGACCAAGGGCGATGGTAGGGCCAAGTTCGTATGGGGGAAGTAGAATCAACAAGAACTCGATGATCTGAAACATCTCTTGTGATCATCTCCAGTACTCTCCTTTCCTGATCTACAACAACCATTTGAGATTGAGACTGATGCATCTAACTATGTTGTGGGTGCATTTCTCACTCAGCATGGGCATCCTGTGGCATACCATAGTGAGAAACTCTTTGATACTGTCCCAAAACACCCCACCTATGACAAGGAAATGTATTCCATTGTACAAGCAAGTCATCAATGGAAAAATTACATTCTAGGGAAAGAGATGATCATACACATTGATCACAAGCCTCTATAGTTCATACAGACACATGGGAAATTGCAGAACGACTGCCATCAGAAGTGGTCCACCTACATGCAAAATTTCCATATCAACATCAAGTATAAGATAGGTATCTCTAATCGTGTATTTGATTGCCTCAGTCGGCCTCCTGTGGTTGCACTCACCACTGTGCTCCATTCTTGTGGACATGAAGCATCAGAGTGGCCCCAACTTTATCAGTAAGATCTGGACTTCACCACCACATATCATCTCTTGGGTGCATGTGACACTGTCACTGATTTTCAGATTCAGGATGGACTCTTATGCCACCTCAGCTATCTCTTTGTTCCCATAAGTGAGTGTGAAAAGATGATTTGGGAAGCCCACTACAATCGGATGGGAGGACATTTTGCATTGAGACAATTTTGGTCGTTCTTCAGAAACATTTTTATTGGCCAAAACTTTGGAAGGACGTCAGCAAGTATATCAGATATTTCAATGTTTGTGTCATTGCCAAGCCATCCATCAATAATCAAGGCTTATAAACCCCTCTTCCTATTCCTAAGAAGTTGTGGGAATCCATCTCCATGGATTACATGTCTAGTTTGTCATCCACCAAGTAAGGAAATTACTGCGTGTTTGTGGTCATTGATCAGTTTTAGAAGATGGCCACCCTCAGATCCTATAAGAAGATTTTCACAGTGACAGATACTGCCAAGATTTTCTTTGAACGATTTTTGGTACACTTTGGGATACCATATACCATCTTCTTCGACTGAGACAACAAGTTCCTCAACACCTTTTAGTCGAGTCTCTAGTCTCTGTTGGACACCAAGCTCACAAAATCCATTGCTTTCCACCCCAAAACTGATGACCAAACAAAGGTCGTCAATCAAATGATTGTGCACATCCTTTGCATGTACAATTCTAAGCATCCCCATACATGGGACGATATTCTCCCATATGTCCAACACAGTTACAACAGGGCTCTCCATAGTTCCACTAGCCATAACCCATTTGAGGTGGGTCTAGGATTCCAACCCTTGGGACCCATTGATGTTGCACTTCCTCTTTCCACAACACAAAAAGACTCTTCCCTTGATCATTCTGTGATCGACAAAGCCACTAGATTCATTGATCGGATTCAACACATCTGCCAATAGGTCCAGGAGATTTTTCATAAATCCAATGCTAAGTAAACATAGTACCATGATCAACACAGGGTACCACACCAGTTTCAGGTTGGCAACAAAGTTTGGCTACATTTGTAGAAGAAGCATCTCACAAGGCCCCATCATAAGCTTTGCTCACCTTGTTATGGGCCTTACACTATCACCAAGGCTGTGGGTAGCAATGATTTTGAGCTCAACACTCCACCCTTCCTTGGTTTGCATCTAGTATTTAATGTGGACCTCCTTCACCCATATTTTCCACCATTATTGGACACCTCTGAGATCACAGAATAGATGACACCAACATAGCTCAACCCTAACTAAATGGAACAAGCATCCACAGATCAGATATTGGACACACAGGTCAAGGGCACTTGCCAACAACATATCCAGCTTTATCAGGTTTTCAAGGCAGGGAAACTCCTACACCAAGGCAAGTGGCTTACCCGAGACCAAATATAGAAGAATTTTCCTCACCTGATGGGGGAACTCAACGCAATGGAGATCATTTCTTCCAAAGGGGTGAGGATTGAGCCAGGTGGATATTAGTGGCCACCCACCTACTCCAACTAGCTCCTCGTGTCCATTCTTTTTCATCATGTTCTTATGTACTACTTTATAATTCTGGGTTCTACACTTTTGGGGATTTATAAATCCCCACACATCCTCTAGGTGGATACGGGTGGCCTCTCACCTAATCCAATTGGCTTATTTTGTATGTTTTCATGTCAACACATCTTGTTGTACTTATGGGGTCGTTTTGGGGCCCTAAACGTTGTTTTTTTGGATCGCCATAGTAAAACTATAGATGGAGTTAAATTTGATCATGGAATGTGTATTTCTCTGAAATACCTTTCTAATGGGCTATCATGTTCCTAAAACGGAGGTTGTATGAAAAAGTTATGACCCTAGGAAATTGAGGTACCAAAATACACCAACTTACCAATAGGGCCCACATTACTTTTGGCATTTCACCTTCTAAGGTTAGGTTTTTGGATGTCTAGGGTTTTGGAATTCATGAGTAATATGAAAATGGTCTCTGGAGCCTCATTGTAATCCATTCTTCTTAGACGGTTTCACATAACAACCACATCCCTTCTCAGAGATACCTACCACCATTCGAGCAAGTTTTAGTTCTGCAGTTTTACAGTTTCATCCTATTTCATTATTTAATAGAGGATATTGTTCACTGGATATTTGTGCTATTCTTCCCATATTTTTGTTTATTGTATTCATTTTGTTAATCAGATTGTTCCTCTCCTAAATCTGGATCAATAAATGTTATTAATATTATATTAGCTAAATTAGATGACAAGCCCCTAATGGTTGTGCTTCAACATTGTGAAGATAAACAAGTTGAGGGTGTTATTGACATTGTTTCAGTTGGATTTTAGCAGCTATAAGGGATGGTCTTAGAGATCATTTAGAAGGATCAACCACCCATTGAGAAGAAGGGGTTGATAAATATACTAATAGGTCAGCCAAGAAGAGACAAAAGAAGACAAAGGTGATTGAGGAACCTTTGGTGACTATGGGAGTAGTGCATGATTCATTAGACTTTATTTAAGGTGAAGAGTTAGAAAATGTGACTTGGAAATTCATAAAATGTTATAAGGTGGTCTGGGGTGAAAGATATTAGCTTCCTTGTGAATTCATTAGGTTCTTGGGTAGAAGGCATGAGTATGAGAAGCTTTCTAAATAGCTGGATAGAGAATATTTTTTTTTATCTTGATGAAATATTTTTTATCTACTAAGCTAGTATCACTTCCATGATTTCACATGATTTCTATGATTTTTTTTCCAAGTATTAAATTTTCAATAAGAGTTTCATCTCTTTGATACTAAGAAATGGAAGTCATCCTTATTGTTTGAGTCTTACATATGCATATTTTTCCAAGTCCTAACTTTTTTATAAGAGTTTCATGTGTTTGATACTAAGAAGTGGAAGCACTTGTAATAGGTATAGAACATATATAGAAGAAATAGAGAACATGACAAGTACTAAAAAAATGATATATCTCAATAAATGATCACATAGAAAACCCTACATTAATAAATAATCACATAAAAATTCATAAACATTAAACATAACCATAATTGATGGCTATATAAACTATGTTGAAAGGAGAAATCACACCTGATCTGATGATATCGTTGGCACAGTTGGAATGGTTTCCCCTACATGCTCCTCTTTAGCTACATGACCCTCTATTTGTCCCGAGCTTCCCTCACTCGATGAAGAAGGATCTTAAAGTACCTACCAAAATAATTCAACCTCCATAAATATCTAAAAAATCAATACAATTCATATTTGTAGCGCATTATTTACTCTAAGATGCATTTTTATGAGAGTGAAAGAACATACATGAATGATCTCCTCTTGGTTTTGAGAATAATTTATTGGAGTCGCACATCTAATATTGGATCAAATGACCTCCCTTGATTTTAAATAGCAACAACAAAGTCGACATTGAATTTTTTGTTTCTTTGTTGGATCGAGGGAGGTTTTCTCCAAGATTAAATGGCTCTCATAAATTATTTTCTACTAAACAGGGCCAACCACATGAAGGTAGAATCTCTTATGGCCCCTGCCCCCCACCCCCCCTCACATCAGTCTCAATTCCCCAATACCCAATCTATTTTCTACTAGAAAATATGCATTAAAATATTCAAAACTGATAGAATGCGATTGTAAAGCTATACAAGAAAGCTAAGATAAAATAACTACAAAGTTGTTTGATTTCAATTTGCTTTGAACATAATAACTAGCCATCTATATTTCATTGTTTTCCAACATGAGTACAAAAAAGTATTTCATAGAAAATTGATTTTATAAATAGTTATTAAAATATTGTACATGATCATTTAGTTTTAGCCGACCTCTTCTTCTTAGCTCTAAAATTCCTAAGTATTTCATCAATATCGATGTCTTCCTTCTCTAGGTTCTCTTCAAAATATGATTTTTCTTGTGTCCTCTCACACAGAGCATGCATAGTTGTGGGGTAATCACGAGGTAATGGAGGTTGTTGTGACGAGGCATCACCTACAAAAAAAAAAATATAAAATTTAGATGGTCATTTTTTAAATATCACTGAACTAGTCTAGTAATATTTAAAAAAGCACCTCCCCAGATGCAGGTAACCAAAACAAATCCCCCACCCGCTCTACTAGAATGCATCGTGATGAATGGGTGCATGCAACCTCACTCCCCCATCATGGTCCTTAACTACTATCCCCCCCTCCCCCCCAAGGAGACACTTTTTCACTCCCACCATGGCCCCTTCCCCCCACCCAGGCACTCCCTGTACTGTCATGCCCATGCTCCAATAGTTTGACAACCATAATGGCGTCAGACGTGACCCCTCTCCTCCCTCGTGCTCTTCCCTTGGTCACTTATGTTCACTCCCCTCAATCTCACCTCACCTCCCTTGTAACAATGCTCTTCTGACGACTTCCCTCTTTGCTTAGAGCTTGGTGGTGACCCTCCTCTACACCCGGTTTTCCCAATTTCCCCCACATGCCTCCTTGCTGATGCACCACCCACACCATGGGACATAATGGTTGCGACAGGTACACCCCCTCTTCTCCTAACCTACCCTTCTTGGCCAGCGAGGATGGATTTTATCACTTTGTTCCTCGTTCCTTATGTAAATTTCTCAACGATTGGGAAGAAGAGATCTTTGGCTCCCTCCCGATAGCTCGTCGCATCTCTAGGCATTGACGCAGCTACTGGGTGGTCAAAAATATCCTCTCCCATTCTCTTCTTAGTATCCATGGCATATTTTTCCCAAGCCCTTCCATCTCACCTCACTCGCCCCACTCACGCATACCCCTCCCTCCCCCCTCTTCTTTGGCCTCCCCCTACTCTCATCCTACTCCCTTTACAACCCCTCCCACCTCCTCGATGCCTCTAGAGGTTCCTAACATCCGTGCCAAGGTGACTCCTCCAATATTGGGTGACACGTTGATAGCTTCAGGCATGCACAACTCAGCAACAATGATGACTCCAGTGACAACAACAATTCCAGGTATGAAAAACACGTTGCCTTCCCCAGGTATGCACAACACGTTGAAGGTTCCAGGCTTCAAAACAACATGCCTCTGGGTCAAATACCCATCCTTGGACATCTCCAGCTTAGCCAACGATAATGATAGTGAATTTGGTGGATATCTAGTCATTGAAGAAAATCCCATGGACGGTCCCCACTCTTGATGTCTCGGTCTTTGCACCTTTTCTCAGGTTTTTTTTCAGGTTTTTATCTATTTGCAAGTTTTTTCTGATTTCCGACAGAAGACACACGAACCACTAAAACTCATTTTTTGGGGTACGCCTGGTTTCCCATTAAGGGAAGGAAGAATTTCGTGCATGGTTTCCCATTAAGGGCAGGCCCAACTTTGTCCACTCTCAGGGGAAATCTCTATTTTTCTTTCCTATACTTTACTTCACTGTATTTTTAATAGAATAGACACCAAGCTTACAAAAAATATATATTAAAAAATACACCTGCAATGTCATTATTTACCTAGTGCACTAGTTGGCACTATTGGAATGGTTTTCTCCATGTGATCCTCTTCAACTATATGACCCTCAATTACAACATTCGCTTCCATTGAAACCACAAGCCTTATAAGGACAATCATAAATGTATAAGTAAAAAAAATTAGAAGTACAAAATGTATAACTATGAAATTATTAAGTATATGGTTAAAATATAGCCATATTACCGTCATGTACCTCAGTCGTAGCAACATCGTGGGGTTGCACCCTAGTGGAATGTGACTACATGGGAGAACCATCTTCTAGTTGCAAACCACTATCAACGCACTTCTCTCCAATACTAGCGGGTTGGTTGATAGTGCTTCTCCCCTTATTGAAACAAAGTTGTAACACATTAAATTTATCAATGATATCAAACATAATTGTATTATATTAATAATGAAAGGTTAATGTGGATTGAATTTTATTTAACTTATCCTGCAAAGTGGTTCTTGGTAACTGCCCCAAGTTTTTCCAGTGTTCAACTACAACTTTATAGCCATACTTGTAACCAAGATAGAGGTCTTCCTTCATGGTTTCAGTACCGAAATCATCACCCTGCATTGCATAAGATTATTTATTTTTAATTTTATTAGCTGCAATGACCTAAAATTTTGAAGGCGATACAAATAATATATTTGGGTACTTACAATTCGTTATTGCAACTTCAAGTAGCCGCCTTGGCCTAGCCTATGCTGGCCACATTTGGAAAGGCTTGTTTTTTTTTACTTTGAAGTTTCATTCAACCTATCATCAAAAGTTTCAAGTATGTTAATATATACCACACTTTTATTTAGATCTAAAAAAAATTATAGGTATTGAATTGAAATTGTAATTTACCTTATGGGACCAAAGGGTGTTTCTCCTTCATCTCTCAATTTCTTATCTTTTGTGTCCTCAATGAGGGCCTTCCACTCCCTCTCTAGAATCACCAGAGGAGACTTGTACCAATCATTTTGTTTCAAGTACTTCCTCAAGGTTTCCCGCGTATCTTTTAAATATTGACCAGCTATGGTGGTGGCCAAATTTTTATTAAATGTGTCTACACCAAAAAGGCTTTCAAGATAATCCATCAATTCTTTTTTGAGGTTGGAATTCCGAGAATTCCACCTCTCCCGTATGGTGGGCCCAAAAATCAGCAACGCCTTTTTCTCCAAGGCCCTATAAAAATCGTTGTTCCCTACACACAAAAAGATTATATGATTATTAATTTAAAAATAATAATTTAGATGATTTATGTTTGTCTACATAGAGAACAAGAAACAATTAAAATTTTAAAAATTACCTAGCACTTTAACTTTCTTTAATTGAAGCCCTTCCTCGTTGACCATAAATGTCCCCTTAAGGGTCCTCGTGCTAGTCACACATATTGATTTAGGAAAATAAACCACATCGTTGGCCAAATCACTAGCCTCATCTCTGTCACCACCTCCAGAGCCTACCTGCGTGGATTCTTAGGGGTGAGTGCCATGGCTCCCACCTTATGGTGCGGAAGGTGGAGATTTGAATATCCATGTCCTGGTAGGTATACGAGGGCCTACGTTGGTACCCTATGGTGTATGTGCAGTGCCACTACTACCGACACCATGCATGTCGGGGTTAACAAGATCCAAAAATCTCTATATAAGAAAGAAAACATTTTTTTGTTTAGATAATGTAAAAGTTAAAAATCAAGTTTTCATAATTGATCTTATGACATAAAAATAAAACCGCTTGAAATTATGGTTATTACCTTATATGTGTTAAGACTTTTCATAATTTCTTTGATCCTTTCTTTGACTTCAGGAGTTTGATATAGAATGTCTAACAAGTGAGCAAGTTCCCTGTTCGCTTTATTGATATTTTTTTATTAATACCATAGGGTCGAGGGATGCATACAAATCCCTTTTTTTGAGCAAATCATCATCAACATCATGGCCCATTGACTACATATTTCAACAAAATAAATTTTATTTTAGTTATGTAAACAAATAAAATAATTGATCGCCACATAAATAAAATGCACATTAAATGAAATTCAAAAATTGTTGTTCGTTTACCTGTTCTGAGGCTATTGATTTACCATGATCAACCTGCCACATTATAGTAAAATTAGAACCGTGATCATGACCATGAGAAATAAATTCAAATGTATGAGAAATAAAGTTAGTTCATGAATATGCATGGGACAAAAACATGGCATGCCAAAAACATAAAAGTAAAGAGTGACTAAAGAACATAATGAAAATCATAAAATATAATTCATTGCTTACAAGTTGGGTAAAATAGTATATGTACCTCCCCCATAATAGCAACATATGTATCTATTCGATTCAAATTGTAATCAATAAATAACTCTTTCCCTGCAGCTATTGATTTTATTGCACATACAAATACATGATTTCCTTCACGCCCCTCAAATATGAAATTGGGTTTCTTATTTGTGATCACGGGTCAGGTATTTTTTATAAAACCTACAATATTCCCTGTTTCTTTTGGCCTTCCATCAATATAGATAGTTGCTCCTTTATTTTTATCATTGTCTTTTAGTTGTATATAATTTGCATCCAAGCCATATCTTCACATACTTTTTGTATATTGGACTAGTCGTATCCAATATTTGTAGATATAACAGGGTCCAACATACTCCATCAATTTGGTTAATCCACCATAACAGACCTTTATGCCATCCATGAAAAATAGCCCCAAACCATGTAATGATGATGGAGAAATCCGGTATATCCTTTATTTTACACGAAAATCATTGTTTGTTTCAGGAAGATCCTTGGGTACCCATTGTAGTGTCCCCAAGGTCGAGCCCTTTGTAAGTCCGATGTATGAAATGAATTGTAAATATGTTTTATAGGCTGGTGAGCCAAGTATATATAAGCTGGTGGGCTTATGTGATTATTAGGCTAGAGAGCCTAAGGGTTCAAGGCCAAGAGCCTAATTTTTGTACCTGTATGTATGCAGCACATTAATAAAATATAAACACCACCGTGTGCATGCCGACACAATGAATGAGTGATGGCAGACTAAGAATCCATAGAGAGGGCAATGGATTAGGGGTTGGAAGGTGGGAAAAGGGGCTAAGTGTTAAGCCTAGGGGTCTTAAGCCTTGGGAATAATAATTTAGTATTATTCCAAAGGACATGTGAATGATATGTCTTATCCTAAGTACTTTTGGAAGGACAAGCAACTTCTAAATTGAAGGAATGCATGTTGAAGGAACGCATGCAGTTGCATGGGTGACAAATGTCAACCCTGGCCCATGCAAATAAAGGGCTGAGATGAGCCGTGATGGGGGTTCTCCTCCATTTGAACTGATATTTTGAACGGTACCTCTGGCCCAACCTCTGTAAGAACATACCCATACACCCTCTGAAAAAAGGAGCAGTTGTGTTGATTCAGGAGAGCCTGTGTTAATTTCTGAAAA
Organism: Picea engelmannii; assembly: GCA_009831015.1. Classification (NCBI taxonomy): domain Eukaryota; kingdom Viridiplantae; phylum Streptophyta; class Pinopsida; order Pinales; family Pinaceae; genus Picea; species Picea engelmannii. The sequence goes on from ML782426.1 coordinate 357,098, forward strand.
GTTGAAGCATCCTCTGTCTGAGCATCAAGCCTATGCATGGAGTCTTTTCCAAAGCCATATCTGTGAGACCATCCACCATTAATGAATCTGTTGGAAAGCCCGTGTCTATTTTCCCCATTGGTTGTTGTGGCCACGCAGTTGTGGACTGCGTGGGGCTTGATGGCTAGTTGTACAACACTCTCTCCAAGTGAGAGAGGTGATTGAGGTTGGAAGAACAGGTTGTTGTCCTATGAGTGATTCTCTCCAGGTGAGAGAGTGTGCAGAGGAAGGAGAGAACTTCTAGAAGGAATCTTATAGCTTCCACAGAGCTCGAAGACTTCTGGTCCAGTCTGTTGCTGTAACCCAAGGCAAGGGAGGTTAGCAGTCGAAGGACTGTCTAGGTAACAAAGAAGGTGTATACTCCTGGGGTGGAATAGGCATGTGGGGAAGGAGAGTTTGTGGGTAGTGAGCATGAGTGGCTCCTGGGAGAGAATTCCTTCCTTGTGACTGTGTGTTTTCCCTGTAACCTTAGTCGAGCCTAGGATTCCCTGCCTTGGGGGTGGAGTTTAGTCCCATCTCGGGGGTGACCCATTGCTAAGAGGATGAGCAGTGTGGTCTAAGGCTGGGAGGTTCGTGGAAGGCCTGCACCTGGTTGGTGGAACTACTATTGTTTCCAAGATAAGTACCAGATGACATTTTAATTTATGTTTCTGCATGTCTGTGTATTTATAATTATCATGTATTTTGCTGTGCATATGAATTAATTCTAATGCCATGTTTAAAATTATGATAGTAGTAAGTTTTTAGACTTACTCTGAGCTCTAAATATGTTTCATTATTTAAATGCATGTTGGTTTATAATCTAAGAGTGAGTGTTATATTTCCATGAAGTATGGTAACAAAAAATGTGTGCTACAATTGGTATAAGAGCCAAGGTTTTGACGTTGAGCCTAGATGGGCCAGTCGAGTGGTCTTTGGACTGAGGTTGTGAGGAGAAATTGTGTCTAGAGGACCGATTTTAGACCCTGGAATGCTCCAGATGTGTCAAGGAGTTACTTGACGTGCTTACAAGCTCAGGAGGTATAGCGGTGTTGTGAAACCGCAGCCGGTGTGGTATATAGCCACAAGGAGAGAGGAATCCACACCAAAAGTGTTGGATCCTTAGGATCTGTTCGGAAGGGAAGGTGAACCCTTGTGACCGTCATATCTGGAGAATTTGCACAGGGTTTAAAGACCCTTTGGAGTTGCACAGGAACGTGGAAATCGCGATACGTGAAATCCCAAAATTTGTCAGGATTGTCCATCGGGGGAACCACTTGGCTGCTGGATGGCGTTTCGGCACCTGAGAAACCAAAAAGGAAGACCCTTGTGTTCCCAAGTCGTGAGTTAGAAAAACATGGATTCTCGAAACGATCTACACCATAGATCATAGGAGAGAATTTGATTGTCGAATCAAGTGGAAGAGTAAACCGTAATTCGAGATTTCGGCAAACGAAAGTTCAATATGTGGGATGCACGAACTCTCAATGCCTGAAACCCCAAAACGTCAAAAATATCTGCATCGTAGATATGAGGAAGGAGTCAAACCATTGGTTTTTTCTTGGAATGGATGTGGGTGCATGAATGTGTACCACGTGCTAGTGAGTCAAGAAGACAGGCAAGAGTGGTGGGAACCAATGATGTCACCGAAGGTGACGAGGACCCTCCTGAACATACCACGTGCCACTGTGGTGAAGGGCGAGAGCTGTGCTGTGGGCCTAGAGAATAAAGTAAATCAAAATTTTGGAAGTCGGGGGTTGGAAAGGAAAGCGAGTCTAGAAGTCTCAAGAAACGAAACCCCAAAACCCCAAAACCTGAAGTCCCGAAGTCCCAAAGTCATCAGAGAATGAAGAACCGTAACAGGTTTTAAGGGCGATAGCTATGTTGTGGGCCCGGAGAGCAAGGAAACCGAAATTTTAGATTTCGGGGATTGTAGCGACAAGAAGTTAGGAGTCATTGCATAGGGAACTCCCAGGTACTGAAAACCTGAAGTCCCGAAATTTGCAGAGCCGAACAGAGCTCAGAAAAATTTGTGAAGTCAAAACATTTTTCTTGTTCACGTTGGCTTATGAATGTTGTAAGTTTTTCTTGAAGGTTTAAGGGCCTGAAAAAATTCATAATGATTGCACATCGTGTGTGCATTGTTCAACGAGTGTCAGGACAACCAAGAATAGACACCGAGTAAGGAAATGGAAGAGGTGGAGAGTCCATCCATTTCAGAGGATGAAATAGAAGGAAGGGATGTCAACCTGGGAGTCGAAGGAACAAACTCTAATGGGCACAGAAAAGAGATAGATAAATAAGGACGTATGATGAAACTCATTGAAAAATTGCAGAAACATGCCCAGGCTCGCCGAGCTGATAGCTGAAAGCTCATGAAAATTAGGGATCAACAGGGTGAATTCTTCTTAAAAATGTTGAAGAGCCTGGAAAGAATAGAAAAGAAATTGGAAAAAGAGAGTGACACAAGCAGATCAAGAAGTGTCAGAACCCCTGAGAGGAGAAGAATATCGAGGAGTGGTAGCAGAAATTACCGTCTCTCCTCGAAGCATTCTGGCAGAGAAACACATAGTAGTTCAAGCCCGTCCCCTACTAGAAAACACCGAAAATATGGAAAGGATGAATTGAAAGGGGAGATGAACAAGATCAAGCCTCCAACGTTTGATGGAGAACATAAGAAGGAGGAAGATGTCGAGACATGGTTTCTTGGCATGAAGAAATATTTCCAACTGCAGAACTACTCTGCTCATGCAGAAGGAAGAATTGCAATGTACCAACTAAAAGGAAAACAATCCATGTGGTGGGATCAGTTTGTGCAAGTGCAACACATCAGAGAGAAAGATATCACTTGGAAGGAGTTTAAGAGGTATTTCGAGAAGAAATACCTAACCAAAAGATATTATGATAGAAATATGAAGGAGTTCTTCAAACTCAAGCTAGGTAGCATGACCATTGATGAGTATGAATGAAGTTTCTTGGAACTTCTGAAGTATGTTCCATTCATCAAAGATGAGACTGTCAAGATTCAGAGGTATCTAAGTGGAATGCCACCTTCCATCGGTGATAAGATTCAGTATGATGATCCTAAGACTATGGAAGAAACAATAAGAAGGGCGAAATTCTTGTATGAACAACAAAGAGAAAAGCCTACCTTTCAGAAGGCTTGGTATGACTAGAAGAGGTTTAAGAAGGAACAAAGGCAGAAGGGAAACAAGCCTCACTTTTTTAGAAATAGTCCTCAGGGACATTCATCTTTTAGAGAGCCCAGGAAGGCTGAAGTGAGTGAGAAAATGCCTAGACCATCACCTATGGAGTGTTGGGGCTGTAAAGGGAACCATAGGAACAGAGATTGCCCCCACAGAAAAGATAAAGTGAGAACTATCCACAATGTTCAGCAAGCTGAGACAGTGGAGGATATGGGTAGTAGAATGCCAAGGATCTATGCAGCCCTGGACAACAAGCAAGCAAAATTTCAATCGCACATGATTGAAGTGGAAGGTATGATTAACAACCGACCACTAATTATTTTAATTGATTCAGGGGCTAGCCATAGTTATCTAGATCCTAGGGTGGTGTAAATTTTGTGTTTATCAAGAAACAAACATGAAAAGTCTTGGTTAGTGAAGTTGGCTACAGGAACCAAGAGGAAGGTCACTAAATTGGTTAAGTCCTATTCAGTGGACATGAAAGGATTGAGCACTAAGGCTGAATTGAATATTCTGCCTTTAGGCTCTTATGACTGCTTAATTGGGATGGACTGGTTGGACCAGCACCATGCCCTCCTGGACTGTCATAACAAGAGGTTTAGATGCCTGGACGAAGAGGGAAATTGAAAAATAGTCCAAGGAATTCCCAAAGTTGTGGTTGTCAGAGAAATCTCAGCCATGCAGCTGAAGAAGTGCTACAGGAAGGGCTGTCAATTATTTGCAGCTCGTGTGGAAGAAGAATCCAAATATGTAGTCTCAAATATTGGAGACCATAAGGTACTCACAGAATTCAAAGACATATTTCAGGAGGTACCTGGACGACCTCCAAAGAGGGACATCAATTTTTCTATAAATTTGATGCCTGGAGCAGCTCCAATTTCGAAGGCTCCTTATAGAATGAGTACGCCAGAGCTGAAAGAGTTGCAATTGCAGCTTGAAGGGCTTTTGAAGAAGGGGTACATTTTCCCAAGCGTGTCACCTTGGGGTTCCCCGGTACTATTCGTGAAGAAGAAAGATGGGACGTTGAGGCTATGCATTGATTTTCGGCAGTTGAATAAGGTAATTGTCAAGAACAAGTATCCTCTACCAAGGATTGATGATCTTTTTGATCAGTTGAAGGGTGTGAGAATATTTTCAAAGATAGATCTCAGATTGAGATATCACCAGTTAAGAATAAAGGATGAGGACATCAGCAAGACCACCTTTAGAACAAGGTATGGTCATTATGAATTCACAGTGGTGCCATTTGGACTGACAAACGCACCTATTGTTTTCATGTGCTTAATGAATGGTGTATTCAAGGACTATTTAGACAAGTTTGTCATAGTCTTCCTGGATGACATCTTGGTGTATTCCAAGTTGGAGGAAGAGCATGAACAACACTTGAGAATGGTTCTGCAAGCGTTGAGAGAACACCAGCTGTATGACAAGCTGAGAAAATGTTCATTTTATCAAAGGCAGATCCATTACTTGGGATGTATTATTTCAGAAAGAGGGATCGTTGTGGATCCTAAAAAGGTTGAGGCCATCCGAGAATGGTCAGTGCCAAGGAATGTGGTGGAAGTTAGATCTTTTATGGGTTTGGTAGGCTATTACAGAAGGTTTATAACAGGATTCTCAAAAATAGCTCACCCTATCACTTCCTTGCAAAGGAAGGAGAAAAAGTTTCAGTGGACTAAAGAGTGTGAGAGCAGTTTCCAACGATTGAAGCAGTTGTTAACTAGTGCTCCAATCCTAAAGATTGCAGATCCAAATATGGATTTTGTGGTGTGCACAGATGCGTGTAAGGAGGGACTGGGAGGAGTTCTCATCCAAGAGGGATTTGTAATCTGTTATGAATCCCAAAAGCTGAAAGAGCATGAAAGGAATTATGCCACTCATGATTTAGAGCTGGCAGCAATCATCCATGCATTGAGGAAATGGAGACATTACCTCATGGGAAGGAGATTTGAATTGAGAATAGACCACAATGGTCTGAATTATTTATTTGATCAGTCGACTTTAAATGCCAGGCAAACAAGATGGTTGGAGTTTATGTGTGAATATGAATTTGATATCAAGCATATCAAAGGGAAAGAAAATAAGGTGGTTGATGCACTCAGCAGAAAAGTGCATGAATTACATGCTACAACCATTGGCATGTACAGGACTGAGATTAAGGACAGAATTTTGGAAGCTGCAAATGTTGATTTGCAGTACAGAGGTCTGGTAGCAAAGCTACAACAGCATGAGAGACCACAGACCCAGGCAAGTTACACCTTGGGAACTGATGGCTTACTTCTATATAAAAATAAAGTGTATGTACCCAATGTCCGAGAATTGAAGCTAGCAATTCTAAAAGAAATGCATAATGTGTCTTATGCTGGACATCTTGGATATTAGAAGACTGTGGTAGCAGTCAAAAGCCATTAATTTTGGTCGGGTCTGAAGAAAGAAATAGCTCAATACATCGCCAGATGTATGGAGTGCCAGAAAGTTAAGGCTGAGCATAGGCACCCAGCAGGGTTGTTGTAGCCTTTACCCATTCCTGAGTGGAAATGGGAAGTGGTGACAAGGGATTTTATTACGAGATTACCCAGAACAAGCAAGTAGCATGATTCAATCATGGTGGTGGTGGACAATATTACAAAAACTGCCCATTTTATTCCACTGAAAACCACTCAGAAGGCAACAGATGTTGTTGATACCTTCTTAAAAGAAGTGGCACGCTTGCACGAAATTTCTAAGACAATTGTGTCTAATAGGTACCCGAAATTCACCTCGAATTTCTGAAAAGGATTGTTTATGGGATTCAAAATGAATCTGAACTTTAGTACAACATATCATCCTAAGTCTGATGGTCAGGTAGAAAGGGTGAATAGAGTAATAGAATACATACTGAGAATGTATGTGATGGATAAACCATCAAGGTGGGAAGACTACCTTCATTTGGTAGAATTCACCTACAATAATGGGTATCATACATCGTTAAAGATGAGCCCATTTGAATCACTTTATGGAAGAAAGTGCAACAATCCAGTGAGCTGGGATAACCCAGCTGACAGAGTAGTAGTTGGGCCTGAGCTGCTCAAAGAGATGGAAGATCAAATGATAAAAATTAAGCAGAATTTGAAAGCTGCCCAGGACAGGCAGAAAAATTATGCTGATAAGGACAAAACCCACTAAGAATTCAAAGTGGGTGACCACATTTTCCTGAAAGTGAAAACTAACAGGAGTTCCCTGAAGTTGGGAAGTTGCGCCAAGTTGGAAGCAAGATTTTGTGGGCCGTTTGAAATCCTGGAAAGGATTGGGTCAGTTGCATACATTCTTGCATTACCTGCATCTATGACTGTACATAATTTGTTTCATGTTTCATTTCTTAATAAATATACACTTGATGCTAATCATGTTATCGATTGGAATGTGATTCAGGTAAAACTAGAAGGTGTTTTTCAAGTGCATCCTGTGCACATATTGGACAGGAAAAGCAAACAGCCCCGGAATCAAGCCATAGAGATTGTAAAGGTCCAGTGGACCTAGTACAGTCCTAAGGACATGATATGGGAACATGAAGATGTTATGCGGGTAGAGTACCCGCATATTTTTGAAAATTTTGAAAGAAACGCTTGCAGAGACAGTGTAAGGTTGCACTGAGGATAGTGCAGAAATAAGGGGAGGGGGATTGTAGTGTCCCCAAGGTCAAGCCCTTTGTAATTCTGATGTATGAAATGCATTGTAAATATGTTTTATAGGATGGTGAGCCAAGTATATATAAGCTAGTGGGATTATGTGATTGTTAGACCATAGAGCCTAAGGGTTGAAGGCTAAGAGCCTGATTTTTGTACCTATATGTATGCAACACATTAATAAAATATAAACACCTCCGCATGAAGGCTGACATGATGAATGAGTGATGAGGGACTAAGCATCCATAGAGAGGGAAAGGGATTAGGGGCTGGAAGGTGGGAAAAGGGGATAAGTGTTAAGCCTAGGGGGATTAAGCCTTGGGAATAATAATTTAATATTATTCCAAAGGAAATGTGAACAATATGTCTTATCCTAAGTACTTTTGAAAGGACAAGCAACTTCCAAATGGAAGGAACGCATGCAGTTGCATGGGTGACAAATGTCAACCTTGACCCATGCAAATAAAGGGATAAGATGAGTGGTGATGGGGGTTCTCCTCCATTCAAATCGATCTTTTGAATGGTACATCTGGCCCAACTTCTGTATGAACATACCCGTACACCCTCTGAAAAAAGGAGCAGTTGTGTTGATTCAAGAGAGCCTGTGTTAATTTTTGAAAATCCGAAGCATCCTCTGTCTAAGCATCAAGCCTATGCGTGGAGTCTTTTCTGAAGCCATATCCATGAGACCATCCTCCATTGTTGAACCTGTTGGAAAGCTCGTGTCTGTTTTCCCCATTGGTTGTTGTGTCCATGCAGTGTTGGACTGCGTGGGGCTTGATGGCTAGTTGTACAACACTCTCTCCAGGTGAGAGAGTGCGCAGAGGAAGGAGAGAACTCCTGGAAGGAATCCTATAGCTGCCACAGAGCTCGGAGACTTTCAGTCCAATCTGTTGCTGTAACCCAAGGCAAGGGAGGTTAGCAGCCAAAGGACTGTCTAGATGATAGAGAAGGTGTATACTCCTGGGGTGGAACAAGCATGTGGGGAAGGAGAGTCTATGGGCAGTGAGCATGAGTGGTTCCTGGGAGAGAATTCCTTCCTTATGACCATGTGTTTTCCCTGTAACCTTAGCCTAGCCTAGGATTCCCTGCCTTGGGGGTGGAGCTTAGTCCCATCTTGGGGGTGACCCACTGCTAAGCGGACGAGAAGTGTGGTCTAAGGCTGGGAGGTTCGTGGAAGGCCTGCACCTGGTTGGTGGAACTACTATTGTTTCCAAGATAAGTACCAAATGATGTTTTAATTTATGTTTCTTCATGTCTTTATATTTATAATTATCATGTATTATGTTGTGCATATGAATTAATGCTAATGCCATGTTTAAAATTATGATAGCAGTAATTTTTAGACTTACTCTGAGCTCTAAATGTGTTTCATTGCTTAAATGCATGTTGTTTTATAATCTGAGAGTGAGTGTTATATTTCCGCGAAGTATGGTAACAGAAAAGGTGTGCTACACCCATCATTTCACTATTTGTTTGTACCTCAAGGACACCTCGATGTCGTATATTCTCTCATGATCATAAGAACATAATCCTCCTTTCGCAATAAAAAATTCCATGCGTCTATGGAATTTTCTTCTAATCTTCTCACCTCTAGTTGATCTCCGCCTATTAGACCTACTAGATGTCTCACTTTCCTCTATTCTACTTCAACTTCCCTCACTCAATGAAGATAGATCTAAAAAATACATGTTTTCATGTATGTTCTATAACACCATCAAATGACAGAAATAGTCAACCATTGTCCTATACGTAATATATAATTAAATTGCATAGATAAAACACTTATTTTTAAACAAAATTGTTCCAATGAATTATTTTCATATGAACAATATCTCACTACCCAACCATAAGCATATAGTGTAGATACCACCCATTGTCTTTAGTAATAATGGCTCCATAATCCTAATGGATGCACTGGTAAATGGTTTTCAGTTATGAGTTATTTTCAGTTTGAATAATTTTTGTCTTCAATTGAGCAGTTGTAGGGACAGGTTGTAGTAGATATGGACAACAAGAAGGCACAATGTTTTGTGTGTTCTTGGATTCATATAAGATAAACCATCTTTGTTCTATCAAGCTATAACACTAATTAGTACAATGGTTCTACTTCATGACTAGTATCATGTTGGTATCATAGTAGGCTCATAATGATTACCATAGTGTTACTCTTTCACACTTGTATTATGCTCTATTACTATTGGTATACTATATAGGCATTATAGGGGCATGTTTGGAGTCAAATGACACATTCCAACAAGTGGAGGTAATAGGACATGATGTTGTTTGGAATACCCTAGAACTGATTCGATTAGACACAGACTCAATCCTAAGGCCAACTAAGGAGAACAAAAAACACACACTAATTAATCTAGGAGTCAAGCATGCAAAAAAACCTTCTCACAAAGAGGTGCTAGTTAATGATGGAATCCAACATGACAAGATCGATGCGCAAAGGGGATGATTTTTGGTGGGTGGTAAATTTACGTTGACAACCTACTTAACGAACTTACACATTGGTGCAAGATACCTCGTCGAGTAGTGAGAAACCCTCCAAGGATTTTGAGTGAGTCTATCCAACGTCAATCCGAGGTACAACACCACCTTCCCTGTGTTGTCACCTTGGGTAGGAAGTCTAAATTATTATGGCCTCTATGGTACCACCTACTATACCAAAGTAGAGGGGGGACAATCGACAGTCAACACCAAGACCAACAAAGAAGGGTTGATTACTCGTGCTTGACCCTTGTGTTAGAAGGGCTTCCCAAAGTCAATGATATAGCAACCTCATTTCACTCCCTAACTCAAATCTCTATGTTTTTTTTCATATTTGGAAAGTTATTCTCACAATCCTATTTCAAATCTCTACGCCTAAGATAAGATGGGTTTGAAGAGCCCTAGAAAATTTTCTAGATAAATTTTAATTAGCACTTGATTTTAGGTTGTTGTTACTCAAAGGAGTGGTCATGAAACTGATGGTGTTTTGACTTGATTCTTTAAACCATGCAAGAGGAAAATGAAATGCAATAATTTCAATTTTGATGAAAACTAGCTATGGGAAGGAGAAACAGGTTTTCGCAGATCCCTGTAAGAGTCTTTGGAGGCATCTGGTAATTAATATTTCAATATGAATATAAGATTTCAAAATTAAATTAAGAATATTGAAACAACTTTAGATATTTTTAGGATTTTATTCTCAGTGTTTCAAAATGTCATAACAATATGAGTTCTTAAATGGGAAAGCATACACACACTTCTTAAGAGGCAATTGAGATGTTGTAAAAAAAATGCAATGCCCATGGTCACTATCCTATTTGCATCACAAGTAGAAGAGTTGGAAAAACTATTTTGGTAAGGTGATTTTCTTGACAATAATAAAGAGTATGGAGATATTATTAGTTTGTTTCTAGCTATGCTATTTTAAGATATGACAATCGACTACCCTAATGCCAATGGTATATTGACAATGGTAGCAAATAAAGGACGAAATATATCCTCGGTGGCTCTTTAACAGATCATTATATGAGCAGTGGTGTATTTACTTCAAAGGGAATAAATCAATTGCATGGACACTTCGCTTTATATATCTAGCCAGCAAAGAGAGTTACACACCAAATCATTCATAGGAAATTTAATAATGGTGTCTATATTGAAGATCTATTATGACAGATAACACAAACATGTTCAATTGATTTTAACAAACCATGTACAACATGTAAAAGAAGCTTAAACATGATCAAAGAAGTAGATGATGGAATTGGCTCAAGTGCATATCTTGACTAAACCCTCAACTAATAAACAGATTCCCTTTGGACATTCAAATTGCCTTTTCTTATTGTGCTAAACATGTGCCTGAGTTTTCAAATCTGATAACATAACATCTAGCGTGATGATGCAAGTTTGAAGGCATATATTTCAATTGTTGAAGGATTTTGATCACCATATGTATGGTGGTAGTGAGTATATCCTTAAGGGAAGTGAAGAGTGAATATATATTTATGCTCTTGGAATTCATTGGTGATTGTATTTTTGGTGACCTTGTGTGACTACCCATTTCGTCCCATGTGGTTTGTGGAGTTCATTGGTTGTCCACTAATCATAGAACCAGAAGCAAGTTCTCATCGAGAACACCTCCACCCCACCTCCAACAGCTAGAAGATGGGGAAGTTGATGTTGATTGACTCTTGTGGTTGTACAAGCATGCAATCTAGCCACATTTTCATATGTGGTTCAATATTCAAGAAAACCACATCACATAGGGTTTGTTCACTAGGTGCAGAAATGGTAAGATTCTTCTCAGGCATAGATGAATTGATGGTAATTATGTATTTCTCATCAACACCACTACCATATTTTTGGCGGAAATGGTAAGCTTCTCTCATGCATAGACCACGAAATGATGGTAATGCCAAAAACCCCATTTTAAAATTTAAATTCATATTAAAACATAGTAGAAGAAATACCATTTTTTGCGGCAATGATGGTCTAGGCCTTTGGCTCTCCTCTGTCACTCGATCTAGGGATTCCTCTTCACTCCTATATCTCACTGTTGGTGAAGTGACTGAGATATAATGGCATGAATAACCGAACGAAACCAATAATTGGCTAGTTCAGGTTCTCTATCAGGTATCAAGGAAGGTGCAAGTCTAAAGTAGGCAAGAGAAGCATGCAACAAGGTGATTGGTATCAATGGTCGAGATCCTTTGCCACTAGGGCCTCCTCGCCTCCTCTATCTCTCTCTGTCACTCTATCGAGCTAGGGCCGGTCAGAAATCCTTGTTTAGTGTTGTGGGGACGGTTGAGTGTTGTTGAGAGTGATGTTAATAAGGTTCAAGAGGATTTAGTGTTGTGGGGAGGGTTTAGTTTTGTTGGGAGGGAGAGGGATATGGTTCTAGAGAGTTTAGCATTGTAGGGAGGGATTAGTGTTGTTGGGAT
>ML782426.1:382951-414411 GCA_009831015.1 Picea engelmannii
TTTCAAAAGAACAAAGCAAGGAAGACATCAAGAAGCTATTCTTGGGACACCAAAGCAAAGGTATGAAAGTATTTTTCATGGGCATTGTTATTCATGTAATGGATATGGTCACAAATCTTTTGAATGTAGATATTATGAAAGGAGATATAATGAAAGATTTTATAACAACATGAGGTGTTGGAGATGTGATCAAGTAGGACACATTGATGTTCACTGTAACACTATGAGATGCTACAGTTGTAGTGGATTTGGCCACAAATCCCATGAGTGTTGGAACACAAGAAGAAATTCTATGATGAGAACTTCAAATAGCATGGCTAGAAGAAGGAATGAAGTAAGGAAGGGAGACATCTTTGAAAATATGGATGCTCAGAGCTCAAGTTCTGAGGAGCAAGGACATCTACAGAAGTGGGTGAAGAAGACAGAGAAACCAGAACGGAACGAAATACTAAAGGGAATCTCAAGTAAGTCATCTATTGAAGCATACATGGATGACAGCGGTACCAGTCGCGTACATACGTAGGTTGACCTTGTATAGGTCGCGTACATACATGATATTTTGTGCAGCAGACTGCGTATATGTGGTAAAGCCTTGAGAAAAAGGCTATGCACATGGATTGTAGCTTGATGTGATGGTATAGCACTCTGTTGCAGGGTCTGACATTGTTTGTTGTAGGTTCTGACACAATTTTCTAAAGGTTTAAGTGTTCATCTATTGGATTATGTAAAATAAAATCTCGAGTGCATGACACTAACCCATGAGTATGGATTGATGTTGATCTGTTAGTGTACATGGCTGGTACAGATTTGAGTTTCATTGATATATCTTATGATGTATTATTGGAAGCATATGTTGATATCATGGTGCATGCATTTTTCATGAGGATTTGGCATACATATATGGGATTCATCATTTTGTGTTATTGGTGCATGGTAATGTACATGTTTGGTACACTCATAGATGACATATGCTTGATGATACTACACCATTGGTACTACTTGATTAGCACAACAATTGGCATTTGTTTGAGATACCTGATTGTGGCACTTGGTTCATGATAGAGACATATCATGAGTGATATGATACATTGTTTTGCATCTTGGTAGATACACATGGTTGGCATATTGGTAGATGCACATGGTTGGCATATTGGTGGATGCACATGGTTTGCATATTGGTAGATGCCATTTTTGATATAAATCCTTTTTTGAGAGGTTTCAAGTAGTGCCACCTGGAGGAATTGTATAAAACACACTGAAGAACATTGTGTATCAGTTTCAGATATTTATTCATTAAAGGTACAAAGTTATGATTATTTCAAGATGGGGTTGTTGACTAATCCAAAACTAGTCATGGTTGAGACAAGCAGTTGATGAGTTGGAACATACATGAGGTGTATAGTTGATGATGTTGGTACATATTGATGAGTAATTTTTGATGAGTAGTTGACACATGATTGGTATATACTTGGTACATGGTTGGATGCACTTGTTTATGGTAAAGGTTGATTACAAGTTGTTTGGCATAGGTTGGTGCATGGTTGGTGCACTTGTTTATGTTGATAGATTGATATTTGTTGAGGATTGTTGCCTCATCTCGGTTTGTGCTAAGAATGTAAGATGAGTCTTGGATATAGAGATGGTTATCTTGTAGAGTTGTACTCTATTCTGTTGTTGCTGAAAAACCCCCGAATTGAAGTCCATAATAAAAAGAAAAATTGTGCATACATCTTATGTTCCTTGTGTTCCTTGTGGATATGATTTGTTGATGATATGTTGTTGATATGTATTCACATATAACTGATTATAACTGACAGAAATGAGTAATGAGAAAATGTTGAATGTTAACTAAGAAGTTTTTGTGTAAGAGGGAAGTTTTGGGAAAAAGATCCCCACACTCATTCACCCCCCCCTCTAAGTGTGGTAGGTGTGTCCAACAATTCACTCAATCAAAATAATAGAGAGCACTAAGCATGTGTGGATGCAGGAGCTTTTCAAGGCCACCTAGAAATCTTGGAAGAATTGTTATTAGGAAGGGTAATTGTCTAGTGGTTTTCATTCCATAGTAGGATTGAGAGACTTGAACATGTTCATATGCATGAAATTGTTGAGATTACCTATTTATTTTGGAGAAAATAAATATTTAGAAGTGTTGACCTCATCAAAATGCAAAGGTTTGGTAAACTTTCCTCAAGGTTCTCATCAACTTAAGTGTCAAGACGAGATAGACTATGTATTAGGTGATGATGAACTAGAAGAAATAAGTGGTGATTTCCATTTTCTTCAATCAAAATGAATATTGAATTTCACATTGTGAGATGTTGAACTAGAGATCTTTAATTTTTCCTCTCATCTAAGCTATTTACCATATTCCACTTATTGGCCACGTAGTTAGAGACCATTCTCTTGTGTGGGTATAATACGGGTAATATTTCAGTCTTGAAACCATCCCATACCATCAAGGCATGCATCTAGTGAAACCATGTCAAATTTAAATGACTACAGGAAACGTTTGAGAAAATTTCAACGTTGGCCCCATTAACTGGTCACTTTGCAAGGTCAATGAGAATCAACACTTATTCTAGTAATAAAAATTGGTCATGTGCCTATATCTAATTGGTCTTCTCTTTTGTCACCTTTTCCTTCTTAGTTCTCACACAACCATGTCTTCTTTGACCACTTTTCATGACCTAACCTCGATAAATATTTATGGACTATATCACAAGTTTCTCAAAACACATTAATACTCGATAGATAAGTACTTGAAAAATGTCACTAGCTTCATTAGTTATTTGATCTTATATTTGATTTTTTCTCTCATCTAAGATATTGACCATATTCCACTTATTGACCACCCAATTACAGACCATTCGCTTATGTGGGTATAATATTAGTAATCTTTGAGTCTTGAAACCCTCCCATACCATCAATCCATGCATCTAGTGCAATCATGTCAAATTTCAATGACTACAAGAAAAGTTGAGAAAATTTCAACGTTGGCTCCATTAATTGGACACTTTCTGGAGTTGATGATAATCAACACTTATTCTAGTAATCAACACTGGTCACGTCCCTATATTTAATTGGTCTTCTCTTTTGTCATCTTTTCCTTCTCATTTCTGACACGACCATGTCTTCTTTGACCCCTTTTCATGACCTAACCTCGATAAATATTTATGGATTATATCACAAGTTTGTCAAAACACACTAATACTCGATAGAAAAGTACTTGAAAATTTTCATAAGATTCATCAATTATTTGATCTTATCTTTGATTTTTCTTCTCATCTAATCTATTGACCATATTCCACTTATTGGCCACCGAGTTACTGACCATTCACTTATGTGGGTATATTATGAGTAATAATTGATTCCTGAAACCATCCCACACTGTCAAGGCATGAATCTAGTGAAACCATGTCAAATTTCAATGACTACAGGAAACATTTGAGAAAATTTCAACATTGGCCCCATTAAATGGTCACTTTGCGAGGTCGATGATAATCAACACTTATTCTAGTAATCAACACTAGTCATGTGCCTATATCGAATTGGTATTCTCCTTGGTCGCCTTTTCCTTCTCATTTCTCACACGGCCATGTATTCTTTGACCCCTTTTCATGACCTAACCTCGATAAATATTTATGGACTATATCACAAGTTTTTCAAAACACATTAATACTAGATAGACAAGTACTTGAAAAATTGCACAAGCTTCGTTAGTTATCTGATCTTATATTTGATTTTGGCTCTCATCTAAGCTATTGACCATATTCCACTTATTGGCCACCCAGTTACATACCATTTTCTTATGTGGGTATAATATGATTAATATTTGAGTCTTAAAACCCTCCCATACCATCAAGGCACACATCTAGTGAAACCATGTCAAATTTCAATGACTAAAAGAAACGTTTGAGAAAATTTCAATGTTGGCCCCATTAACTGGTCACTTTGCAGGGTTGACAAGAATCAACACTTATTCCAGTAATCAACATTGGTCATGTGTCTATATCTAATTGGTATTATCTTTGGTCACCTTTTCCTTCTCAGTTCTCACATGACCATGTCTTCTTTGACCCCTTTTCATGACCTAACCTCAATAAATATTATGGACTATATCACAAGATTTTCAAAACACATTAATACTTGATAGACAAGTAATCGAAAAATTGCACAAGATTAGTGACTTATTTGATATTATCTTTGATTTTTTCACTTATCTAAGATATTGACCATATTCCACTTATTGGTCACCCAGTTACAGACCATTCTCTTATGTGGGTATAATATGAGTAATATTTGATTCTTGAAACCCTCCCATACTATCAAGGAATGCATCTAGTACAACCATGTCAAATTTCAATGACTACAAGGAAAAGTTTGAGAAATTTTCAACCTTGGCCCCATTAACTAGACACTTTTCGGGGTTGATGAGAATCAACATGTATTCTAGCAATCAACACTAGTCATGTGCCTATATCTAATTGCTATTCTCTTTCGTCACCTTTTCCTTTTCAGTTCTCACATGACCATGTCTTATTTGACCCCTTTTCATGATCTAACCTCGATAAATATTTATGGACTATATCACAAGTTTTTCAAAACACATTAATACTCGATAGACAAGTACTCAAAAAATTGCACAAGCTTCAGGGGTAATTTTAAGGATGGAAATTTATGTTAAAATGTAGAAACTTGGGCGAATATTACTAATCCTTCATATGCCAACTATAAATGTTTGCCAAGATTTTTGTAAAAATATTCAAATTTCTAAGGATTTTATATAGTTTGTATAAAATTTTGGCGATTTTTAAGTTAAAATAATTTTATCCTATATAATTTGGGCAAATCATTTTTAGAATATTGAATCTTTTTTTGCGAAAAACCATGGAAAATTAGCCCATGAGCGAAATTTAGCCCCTAAAATCATCCTTGATGTCAAGCTTCCTCAATTATTTGATCTTATCTTTGATTTTTTCTCTCGTCTAAGATATTGACCATATTCCACTTATTTTCCACCCAGTTATAGACCATTCTCTTATGTGGTTATAATATGATTAATCGTTGAGTCTTGAAACCCTCCCATACCATCAAGGCATGCATCTAGTGAAACCATGTCAACTTTCAATGACTACAGGAAAAGTTTGAGAAACTTTCAACATTGGCCCCATTAACTGGTCACTTTGCGAGGTCGACGAGAATCAACACTTATTCTAGTAATCAAAACTGGTTATGTGCCTATATATAATTGGTATTCTCTTTGGTCGCCTTTTCCTTTTCAGTTCTCACTAAACCATGTCTTCTTTGGCCCCTTTTGATGACCTAACCTCCAAAGAACTCAATTGGTCCATTTACATGGCCATTGATCCAACTAGATAATTTAGGCACAAAAACTCCCAATCCAAACCATTGAAGTTAGAGAAAAGTATGGTACAAAACTATATTCATTAATGAATTCCGGTGTTTTATAAAAACTCATGCGTGTGTGCATGAAACCATAATTACTATCTCATTTATTTTTGAGATTTATCTCTATTACATCATGCCTCTTTTGATCATTGTTCATGCTTGTATCACCAATTTGAGTATTACTGTCATTAATTTAGGTTAGTTTATGTTGATGATTACATCTTCGTGAGACATCCTCCAGGACACAGACTAAGTGAGTCAACGTGTGAGAGAGACCATGTGTTAGGTGTTCCCATCATATGGGTGTGTCGTTCCTCTCTGGACTGAGATGAGATGATGTGTGCCCCTGTGTGGGGTAAAGGTGCCCATGTGATGTGTGTACGTCACACTATGGACTGAATTGGTATGATGTGTCATCTCCTTCCTTGTGGACTTAGTTGAGTGAGGATTGAGATGGTACTTCAAATGATTCTCTTGTGGGCTCAGTGAGATAGATATTTGTCGAGTATGACGTCCCTGTGGTTGAGCATAGGTGGGCGTGCCCCTAGTGGATGAGAACTAGTGGATTTGTGAGATCCCTTACTATATTTTCTGAGTGAGATTTACCTATAACCCTAATTGTGATGTAAATGGTACATCTCATCTCCATCATATGTGAAATATAATTAAAGTTTATTGTAATAATTAATTATTTCCTGAGTTATTGAGGTCGGCCCTATTGTGCCAATAGACACCACTTTTGGTCTGTCAAGTCTTGTATAAATAAAGGTGATTTCCCCACTGAGGAAACACACAAGTCACTTATCATTTTGGAAATTTCAGCAAGTACATTTCTAGGGCTGAACTGTGCACCTCTCTTGGGCACAAGTTTCAAGTTAGTAGAGCACCCTCTTATGTGAAATAGGGTTTCATGGTTGGAGGATATTATCTTGAGAATATAGAAAATAAGTTTTGGGTTTTTCTCCTTTTTTGAGAAGGGTTTTCCCAAGATATTTCTTCTATTCTTTTGCATGGTATTTCTTCTTGTGATCTTGGTTATTGCAGCAATTGTGAATGGTGTAGCTGCATTTGTTTATGGTTCAAGTACATGACTAAAATTGAAATAAACCTCATTCTTGAGCCAAGAATAGTGAAAAATCAACATGTTTTTAGAGAATAGTTCTTGAAGAACCCATTGCCAAAGAATTAAAGTTGGTCATACTCCTTTCTGCAACTATGTACGGCCTTCTAGGGTTTCTGCAAATCCATATGACCCTCCTTCTTTTTCAGCTTCAACACTTTATAATTAGACATTGGGGATAAAATTGGCATAGGATAGTACAACCTCCTTCAGCGCACCTCCAGAGACTCTCAAATTGAAATCTGATAATTTTTTATTTTTGGCCCTAGGGTTTCTAGGGTTTCGTAATTTTCTGCAAAAAATTCAGATTTAGGGTTTTTGAAACTAATTGAAGGAACTTTTCAACTCACCAATATTATTATGACTTTCAAGGCTTATTGTTGGTATTCATAAGCCGAACAAAACCTAAGTTTTCTAGCCTAGCCTAGCTGTTAGGTTTTCTAGCCCAGTTCACAATGGTTTGTGAAGAATATGAAAATATGATGAACAAAACCTTGGTGAAAGATAGGCATGATGAATCATGCAAATAGAGTTCCTGGAATCCAATACTTCATAGAAATGAAGACATCAAAGAAGAAGCCTTCTTATTCATTTCAACACTCTGAGGTATGGTTCCTACTGATAATGATAATGGGTTAATTGACAGTGGTGCCTCCAGGAACATGACTGGATTTAAAGATCACCTGACAGATCTTGTTGAGAAAGAGACCAATCTACATGTTGTACTTGGATACAATGCTATATATAATGTTAAAGGGGTTGTAAATTCTACTTTCCAACTAGATTTTGACATACCTCTTCAGTTAAGTGAGGTACTATATGTACCTGGGATGAAGCGGAACCTTGTACCCATTTTTTCCTTAGAACACAAAGGCTACAAGGTTACCTTTTCTGAAGGAAACTTTCTTGCATGGCACAAGGAATCACATATAAATTATGGCAGAGTAATTGGTGTTCGATAAAGAATCTTATACAGGTTGACGATCAGACCAATCCAAGCCATGTTACATGATACTATCATCTTGAGTGAGCTATGGCACAGGAGACTTGCTCACATTCATTATAGAGCCCTTCCAGCTCTAAGTAAAATTATAACAGGCCTTCCAGAGATACAGATTCAACATAAATATGTTTGGAGAGGTTGTTCTCTTGGAAAGAATGTCAAGGGGTCCTTATTGAGCAGTGAGAATATATACAAGGAAATCTTGGACTTGATACATTCATATGTGTGTGGACCAATGACTGTTGCCTCCCTGAATGGATATTTGTACTATGTCCTCTTCATCGATGATCACTCGCGGAAAACTTCAATTTATTTCCTGAAGACCAAGGATGGAGTCCTTGCAATATTTCAAGAATTTGAAGCTCAGGTTAAGAACCTAATAGGAAGAAATATCAAGGTACTAAGATCAGATAATGGAGGAGAATACACCTCCAAGGATTTTAGTAATTTCTATATTGAAGCAGGGATCGAGAGGGAGTACACAGTTCCTTACAACCCTCAGCAAAATGGGGTTGTAGAGAGGAAAAATAGAACCATCATTGAGGCAACCAAAGAAATGATACATGATCAAAGTCTACCTATGATTCTATGGGAAGAATCATGCATGACAACAATATATGTTCAGAATAGGATTCCTCACCATATTTTGAAGAACATAACTCTGAAAGAAGCCTTCACTGAAGTGGGTCCTCATATCGGACACTTCAGGATATTTGGGTGTCAGGTATACTTTCATGTACCCAAAGAGAAGAGGTCCAAGCTATACCCTTCAGAAAGAAAAGGTACATTTGTAGGATAAAGTGAATATTTGAAGGCATATCGGATCTACATCCCTTGTTAGAGACAGATTGAGGTGAGCAGATATGTTATCTTTGAAGAAGATATATCCTTTCAAATATCCATAGAATCTCAGATGGATATTGGCAGCGAGACAGTGCCTTCTCCCCCTTTAGCAGTTCAGAGGGAGAAAACTATTATTCTAGTTGATCCAGTTGTTCCAGCTGATCCAGTTTCTCCAGTTGATATCCCCAGAGACATTGCAGTAGGCCATAAAAGGCCTGTCTGGGCTCGACAAACTCTGCAAGAGGCAGAGGGCCATGCAACTCCTCAAGGAACATCTTGAGAGAGAGAGAAAGAGACCAAAAATGTTTTTGAGCTACTTTTCAACCATGAGACACGTCATTGATACTGAGTAGGTATGGAAACATGCCATGACAGAAGAGTATCAATCCATCTTGAAGAATGATCTGTGGAATATTTTTCTAAGACCAGAAGGGAAGTCTATAGTAACTTCCAAGTGGGTCTATAAGATCAAGCATGTAGCTGATGGAAGTGTTGAGAAATACAAAGCGATATTTGTAGCCAAAGGATTATCATAGGTAGAGGGAATTGACTATGAGGAGACATTTTCTCCAGTAGCCCGATACACTTCCATCTATGCTATCATTACACTAGTTTCATTCATGGGTTGGAAACTACATCGAATGGATGTAAAGACAACATTTCTCAATGGTGATATTGATGAAGAAGTTTACATCAAGAAGCTAGAAGGATTCATGATACACAACGAGAAAACTCATGTGTATGGGTTGAAGAAAGCCCTGTATGGACTAAAGAAAGCACCTCATTCTTGGTACAAGAATATGGATGGATTCTTGATGAGTTTGGGCTTCAACAAGAGTACTACTAATCCAAACCTATATTATCATATTTTTGGTAACGAGTGCCTAATATTGGTTCTATAAGTGGATGACTTATTCCTCAGCAGCTCAGAAAGACTTATTGTTGAATGCAAACAAGAATTGACTTCTGAATTCAATATGAAGGATCTGGGTATGATGCACTACATTTTGGGACTAGAAGTATGGTAGAGGATTGATGATATTTTCCTGAGTCAAGTAAAATATACAGTGGAGATATTGAATAATTTTGGTATGAAAGACTGCAAATCCATACCTACACCAATGGTGATGGATTTGAAGAAGATGAGCGATTATTCTATTGATTCAAGTGATATTGATCCACATTTATACTGACAGCTGATTGGATCATTGATGTATCTGGTTAATACCAGACCTGACATATGCTATGCAGTGAATATACTTAGTCAGTTCATGAGTCAGTCGAGACAGAATCATTGGATAGCAACGAAGCATGTACTGAGATATCTATGAGGCACAGTTGGATATGGCCTGAGATATGCCTCCAGTGTAGACATGAGTTTGTAGGGACATGCCGATGGAGATTGTCCAGGGAGAGCAGTGGACTGAAAGAGCACATACCTTGGGGTCTTCCATGGTTTCCTGGTGCAGAAGAAAACAAAGCTTTGTGGCCTTGAGTACCACAGAAGTAGAGTATATAGCATTGAGTGTGGCAGTCTGTGAAGTAGTGTGGCTTCAAAAGCTCCTGACAAATTTATTTGATCATGAGATGGATCCTACCATTAGTCATTGTGATAACCAGAGTTGTGTGAATCTCTCTAAGAAACCTATGTTTCACGATAAATTGATACACATTTAGATAAAATATCATTATATCAGAGACATGGTGCAAAGGAAAGAAGTACATGTGTAATACCTTCCTACACATGAGCAGATTGCATATATATTCACCAAACCTCTTGCCAAGACAAAGTTCAAGTACTTCCATGAGAGACTTGGCCTGGTGGAGAATTCCTCCCTAGCTAAGAGGGAGTGTTGATGATTACATCTTTGTGAGACATCCTCCAGGACACAGACTAAGTGAGTCAACCTGTGAGAGAGCCCATGTGTTGGGTGTGCCCATGAGATGGGTGTGTCGTTCCTCTCTAGACTGAGATGAGACGATGTGTGCCCCTATGTGGGGTGAAGGTGCCTATGTGATGGGTGTACGTCAGACTCTGGACTGAGTTGTTATGATGTTTGGTCTGTTTCCTTATGGACTTAGTTGAGTTAGGCTTGATATGGTACTCTAGATGATTCTCCCGTGTGTTAGCATCAGAAGTCACTACTGGATTGCAGCAAGAGTAGAGCCCGACACCCATCAGTTTATGTCACGATTTGTTTATCAAGGGTGATCGAAAGAGAGCAGACTCAGAATGATATTGTTTTAACTCAGAATCCTGGACCGAACTATGTATGAACAGGCTAGGTCTTAGTCTAACTTCAGTCAGTAGGTTGTAGTAAGGGTAAGAAAGAGGAAGACATTAACAAGAAAATGTAGAGGTCAACTGAAGATGTCAGGCCTTTCAACAACCCAAGGATGAATGATTTAAATATGAGAACTCCTAGAATTTAAATCACAAGGAAACTAAGGAATATCAGAGTGTTACAACAAATCATTTATCATAACATAATCACAATTGTTCATGTGAATATGTCGATCATGAACTCCTTAGCATCGGAAGGAAAATAGACTAAATAGGAAAGATGACTGCCATTTAAACAAGAAATCTTGGATACACATACATGATCAGAGAAACCAGTGCTTCATCAAAACCATACAACATGGATCTTAGCTCTACCAACGATGTTTTACAAAATGGCCAAATTGCCTACATATACCCAAAGAAAATAACAACGGCAAAATCGAGACTTCTTCATTAACAACATTACGTATGCATGTTTACTAGCATACTGCACCTGCAGTCTCTAGATGGTCATGTGCTTATGTCAGATGTAATCAGACTCCTAGCACCCTGCAGAAGAATTGACCTATCTCGGGTCCTTTTCTGGCTTTCCATTTATAGTGGAGACAATGTCTAACCACCAACAACAACTTAAATAACTGCCTCCTTGGGATCGGGAACAACCTAGTCAGCTCTTCCTTTCGGGATGTGGAGGTCTTCTCATGGTTCCACCTGGATCCGCCAATCGACTGCTTGGAAATACTTGTAGGTAGGTGCGATAAATGGGGCATAAGATAGGAAGCAGTTTCAGAACAAAGGTCAGGCGGGGATGATTTGGCATGCTCATCGTGGAAGAGGGAATAGAAGTGACCAAGGAAGTGACAGGGGTGAGACACATGACAGGGGGCAGAAGGGTGATAAACGAAAGGAGGAAAGGTGACGGGATATGATAGTTTGAGGGAGGAGACGTCGCTTATGGAGGGATGATGTGGAAGGGAGTGGGACAGATTTCAGAAGGAGAGAGGGAGTGAAATGGGATAAGGTGTGCCAAGATGGCACTGAGTGGAGGTGAGATATGGGGTGGAATACATATGGCGGAAGGTGGATGGTGGAGGAAATGGGAGATGTGACAAGAGGGGGCCTCCTTTAAGCCGCTAATTCTGGACCCCCCCCCATTAAAGGTAGATAGGCAAAGGGGGTCTGAAATCCAACCTTGACCATATATCTAGGCTCCCCAATCTAGACCATTAAGAGATGTGCGTCTAATTGCAGACCCCCCCCCTACTTTAAAGGTAGAAAGGCAAGGGGGCTCCGGAATCCAACATTGACCATAGATCTGGGCACGCAAATTCTGGCTTACCAGATTTGCCTACCACTTAACCAAATGTGCATTTTCACCCCAACCTAGGGTAAGTTGGTTTTTACCCCACTTCTTCGCATTTTTCCACCCAAAGGGGCTTATCTCTTAGGAAAACACACCCTTTACAAGAATTGGTGATAACATTAGCCTCCATGGGGGATAAAGTCATCCATGTGATGATATAAGGACTCATTTGCAGTTCCAGGGCCTTGTTGTTGGGCTATGGAGTCATTTATTAAGCCGAAAATAAACAGAAAAAAATATTTACAAAAATAGAGGAGTCGTCTAAGGCTCAAACAAAACATTTCTTTAGGAAATGCCTATTCACTGGGCTATTAAAAACCTCTTCACCCCCCAAATCCTACAAGTTGAAAGTGATGTTCGAGAATACTTCAGAGATTTTGAAAGGTTCGGTCTAGAGGGCATCAAACTTGTTGTGTTTGCCTCTATTCTGCTTGGGCGCATCCCACTTGAGCACCAGATCTCCCATCTTGAATTCTTTCTTTCTGACCTTCCTGTCAAAGGCCTTCTTGATCCTCTGTTGATGACTACGAGATCTGTCCATTACCTGCTCCCTCGTCTGTTTCTCTTCCACCAACTGATCAATTCTTCTGACCATATGATCTGTCTCTCCTTCATAATATTGAAATAATTTTGCCACAGGTAAAGCCAACTGAGTGGGAAATACAACTTCTATCTCGTAAACAAGTTGAAAAGGGGAGGTGCCCAGGGACTTCTTGATTGTCACTTGATTGGCCCACAGAGATAATTTGAGCTTTGAATCCCAGGCCTTATTATTTTCCTCCAACAATCTTTTAATGAGCTTGATCAGACTTTTGTTGGAATATTCTACCATCCCATTGCCTTAAGGATAATAGGGGGTGGAATGAATCAATGAAATCTCAAACTTCTCATAGAACCTAACCAGAGGCTCAAACTTGAAAGAAGCAGCATTATCAGAGACAAGTTTGTTGGGACAACCAAATCTAGCTATAATATCCTCCAGGAAGCTAATAATTACCTTATGAGAAGCATTCCTAGTGGGGACATCTTCTATCCACTTGGTTAAGTAATATGGTGCAGTCAGGATCCATCTGTGTTGGACACTTGAAGGAGGATGAATTTCTCCAATGAATTCCATCCCCCATTGCTGAAAAGGTGTTGAAGCTACTACAGGATTTAGTGGCAGAGATTTGAGTTGTTACTTTCTTGAGAACCTTTGGCATTTGATGCAGGCTCTAACTTCTCTATAGACATCAGTGAATAAGGTGGGCCAGTAGTACCCAACCCTAAGAATTTTGTGGGTTTTGGTCTTCCAAAAATGATGCCCTCCACATAGGCTACTATGGAAGTCAAACATGACTCTTTGGGTCTCCTGTGGGTTCAGACATCTCAGAAGCACCCCTAGAGGGTCTTTCCAATATAAAACCTGGTCAATAAGGTAATACTTGACTGCCTTGAGCTTTAGAGATCATGCCTTGTTTTTCCCCATTACATCAGGGGGCTTTAATTCTAGCAGAAAATATATAAGGTCTTTATACCAGGTGCATTCTGCTAATGAGAAACTATCCTGGGTATATTTGTTGGACAACTCAGCTTGTTGAATATCTGAGCAAACATTGATGAAATTGACCCCCAAGGCCTTACAATTGGATTCATCCAGTATCTTGGCTAACCCCTACCCTTTAACCAACTTGGTGGGATTTATATCCAGGTCAAACTCAAGGATCTTGGAAATCCATTTACCCCTTCTCCCATCTAAGTTAGGTTGTGTAAGAATGTCCTTCATAGAATTTTAAGGAACGTATGTAGTGAACTTTGAGTGCAGGACATAGACTCTAAAATATTTAAGAGCTTTCACCAAGGAATAGGCATGCTTCTCCATGATCTCATACCTGATTTCTACATCTCTTAATGCCTTACAGACGAAGGAAATAGGTTGCTCTCGCCCTTCCTCATTTTTTTTCAATAAGACCATTGTTATTGTATCAAAAGAAGCAAAAGAAAAAATTAGGAAATCCTTGGAATAATTAGGACTGATCAACACAGGCACCTCAGTCAATGCCTTCTTTATTTGGAAAAAATATTCCCTGGGCTCAGCAGTCCACTTTACTTCATTTCCTTTTCTGAGCATGACTGTGATGTGTTTCACCAACTCAAAAAAATTTGAGACAAACCTCCTCAGAAAGTTAATCTTTCCCAGGAAAGATTGGACCTCTTTCTTGGATCTCGGGAGTGACAGGGTCTGAATTGCCTCCACCCTACTGGGATCAATTCTCAGTCCCTCTACTAATACTATATGACCTAATTGCTTCCCCTCCTTCATAGAAAACAAATATTTCTTGGGGTTCAAGGAGAGGCCAAACCTTTGACACTTCAAGAAAACCTTCCTCAAGTGACAACAATGTTCCTCATTAGATTTGGAGAAGATAGTGATGTCATCCATATAGATCACCACAAACTGATCTTTCTCCCTAATGAAGCCTATGTCCATGGCTCACTGAAATATTTCTCCCGCATTCATCAATCCAAAAGGCATTTTGGCATACATGAATGTGCCCCAAGGAGTGGTGAAAGTGGTTTTTTCTCTATCCTTAGGCAGGACTGATATTTGATTGTAACTAGAAAATCCGTCGATCATGGATATCCTATATGCACCAGTCACCCTTTGCAATATGTGTTCCATCTTAGGTAGGGGGTAATTGTCCTTCTTTGAGATTCTATTCAGATTTCTGAAATCAACACAAAGTCTGATTTCTCCACTCTTCTTTCTTACCAACATCAGATTAGCCACCCATTCAGAATATCTTAGAGGGACAATGATTTGGGAATCTAACAACTTCTTCACTTCTCTTTCCATGACATGCAGCAATATGGGGTTAATCTGTATTAGCTTTTGCCTCAAAGGCTTAGCTTCCTCTTTCAGTGGGATCTTGTGCTCAATTACAGATGTGTCATATGTCTTGAGATCTTCATAGGTCCATGCAAACACATCGGTAAATTCTTTTAATAACTCAGTATCCTCGACCCTTTTCTCTCTTGACAGGCTACTTGACAACTTGACAAATTTAGGCTCCTCCTGTGTGCCAATGTTGCACTCAGTTGTATCAACATTTCCATTTGAAACCATACCCTTTACTAGCACATCATTCCCATCGAACAATCTTTCTAAAGGAACTAATCCTTTCAGAATGTGATTGCTAGGAAACTAAACAATATGGTGATTACCAATTTTATTTGAAAAAATCTTAGGGTGGAGGTCACCTTCGGGATCAGGATCCTGATCAATGTGAAATGCAGAGAATTCATCGACAAACTCAAGAAATTTTCTGATTTCCAGATCATCCTCGAACACCTTCCAATGCTTGATATTGTCCGGTACAGAGGGCCTATGTCTTATCTGAACTTCATGCTTGATCTTAGGAGGAAAACGGATCTTAAACTAGCTAGCCGAAACATCTAGGGAATCAGTCAAAGTATTTTCCTCTCTTGGAATAATTGAAATGTTAAATGATGAGAAACAATTTTCAATTAGGTCCCATACCTCATTTCTGTAACTTCTGAATCAAGGATGCTTAGCCTGATAAGAATTTTTGATCTGCTGAACTATCAAATCTGCATCTTTGAACACTGCTACCTCCTCAATTCCCATTTCTTTTGCATCCCTTAAACCCAGAACAAGAGCCTCATATTCATCCACATTATTGGTGGTCTCAAACTCTAGCTTGTATGACAGGGAAATGGATTCCTGACAAGGCGACACAAAAACCACTCCAGCACTAGCACCTTCACTAGAAGAAGCTCCGTCGAAGAACATTTTCCACACAGAGGTAGTTGGGGGAGGTATTTCTCGATCATATATGGGTTTCTTTCTGATTTGAAGAGGGGTTTCAGGAGCACCACTAAGCTGCAATAAACTAGACCCCAAATCAGTATCCAGTGCAAAGATAGGATGATTGGTTGGGTCTGCTTCATCACTAACAATGTAGGCCAACTGAGCTTCTCTATACAACCTTATTTGTTCCCCTCCAAAGACTAGAATAGTGGAATATGTGAGGTCCATATGTAATGTCCCTCCAAGCTTTTTAATCCACAATCTTGACAACAACATGCCAAACTTGGGGGGAACATCAGCTACTACAATGTCCATGACCACACTCTTCATGGGCAGATGAAATGATGATACTGTTGGGTATTTGATGACTCCAATACATTGCACCCTCCTTGAATCAAAAGAGTACAAATCATGATAGGACTTTGTTACTTCCAGTCCCAATTCTTCCATGACTATTTTGGGCATGAGGTTATGGGAAGCCCTTGAATCCATCAGGCAGTTATGTAGCACCTTATCATGTATGTTTAGGGATGTGTAGAAGGGAGGGTATGAATCATCTCTTTCTTCTACCATGGGACCTAGGATGACTGTTGGTTTTTCATCTTGGAGGTTTACTGAGTCTGTGGAAAACTGGGGGGACTCAGATTGTAGCAGTCTAGAGAGGGACCGTTTGAAATCATCATTTTTAACTAGTTCCTAGAGAGGTACAGGAATTCTAATTTTTTGAATTTCATGCTCAAAACTAAAGGAAGAAAGAGGCTTAGGAGCTTCCCTTACCTCATGGACTGGGTATTTGGCTATTAGAGAAATATTTGGAGTGATCCTTTCCTTGGTAGTGCACATTGTAGGCTTAGCGGGCCTTTCTTCTATAAGAGGTTGATCAAGAATATCAACCTTCCCTTCATTCCTCTTTGAACTAAGGTTGTATCTGTTACGAATGTTTCCTTTGGCCTTCTCCCCCTTACCCAACTCGTTGATTTGACTTTTCATAAGGGATTCTTCATATGCGGATTGAGTCAAATGGGGGAAAGGGGAGGTGTCTCCAAAACAATGGATTTCAGGACCAAGCTCATCTATCTCCTCTCCTTCCTCACCAGCAATGAGGTTATTTTGAAGAGGGGTTTGGATCCTATGGTCATGTCTATCTCTGTTCCTTTGTTCCCTTGGCATAATTTGAGGGAAATTATTATTTGGCCTCCTGAAACCTCTGTTATCATTACTTTGGGGGTTTCTATATATGGGCTTCCCTTCTAATTCCCACCTTTCCATCCTAGTTGAAAGTGATTTTAGTACCCTTCCATCCTAGTTACCTCGCCCCCTTGGGCGGGAAGGGCAGAGGAACCTGATGAGGAGGGTTCAGCTCTCCTGCTGGGCATATCTCTATCTACTTTATTTTTGAGTCGGTCAATAGCCAATATATTTGACTCAACTTCCACAGTCGAATCCTACATGTGAGCTAAGGAAGTGGCTCGTATTTCCCTCAACAAGAGGCAGAAATCAAGATCAAAAGCACTAGCATAAGTGATTTTGGCAGAGGCTTTTGAGGGCTTTATCTCGGGGGGAATATTATTGTACATTTTATTGAATCTCTTGGAGAAATCAGAGACAGACTCTCCTTCCATTCGTTTCAAGGACCCAAACTTTGTCATGTAATACATGAAGTCTTTTTTGTCTCCCCACTGTCTCAAGAAGGCAATTTCCAAAGCCTCAATCCCATCGATAGATCCAAGAGGTAGGGCATAAAACCATTTCCTGGCCTCACCTTCAAGGCTATGGACAAAAATCCTCATCCATACATTTGCATGCATGATAACAAGATCATTCGTGAAAATGTAAAAGGATTCAAGGTGTTGTTCTGCAGATATGTCTCCTTCGCTTGTGAACCTAGGTAACTTCTTATGGTATCCATCTGCTGGAAGGGCATTGAGAGGCTAAGGTAACACAAGGGGATCATACCTAGAAGCTATTATAGCCTCCATCTTGGTCATGGGGGGATTTTATCCTACCATAGGAATATTAGGTGGAGGAGAACTAGGAGGAGAAGGAGTTCGAACAGGGGATATTGGAACTGAGCTTCCAGGTGGAAAGGGAAATAATGGGGGATTTAGAGAGAAGGCTACAGGGCTTGAATGAGTATATGCTTCTCTCTCTACAGTAGCAGCCACAGTAATAAAAGGAGGGGTGGCAAAGCTAGGAGTGGGCAAATCTCATGTGGTCCTAGGTCTGGACCAAGCTGCAATGTCAGGGGAGATACGAGTGAAAATTTTCTCCCTCCAGTCCCAGACCAAGAGAAGAAAACTCAGCAGGAACACTCCCAAAGTTTAGAAAATGAGAAACTTTAGTAACAGGTCGGCTGGGAAACTAAGAAATAGAAAATGGAGTTTCTAACAGAGGAAGATGAGAACTGTCAGAAATACTTGGTTCAGCAGTAGAATTTTCTCCTTCGAGGGCCCTTCCATTTCTAACAAGCTTCTTAGGATCTGCTTCAGGTGTAACTAGAGGCAAATGTGGATGAGACCGCATGTGTCTGCCCCTCGAAGATACAACTAAAATAGCAGGTTCTTCACAGTGGAGTCATCACAATGGATTCATCAGGTGCATAGTAGCAATATTGTAGGGATCTGATGCCTGAAGCACCTTCAGAATCAGAGGCTCAATGTCATTCAATCACAGGGAAAATATTCAACTTCATCCCCGAAAATGGTGCCAGAAATGTTAGCATGACAAGTCACTCCTGGATTGTAGCAGGAGTAGAGCCCGACACCCATCAGTTTATCTCATGATTTTTTTATCAAGGGTGATCGAAAGAGAGCAGACTCAGAATGATATCATTTTAATTCAGAATCCTGGATCGAACTATGTATGAACAGGCTAGGTCTTAGTCTAAGTTCAATCAGTAGGTTGTAGTAAAGGTAAGCAAGAGGAAGAAATTAATGAGAAAATGTAGAGGTCGACTGAAGACATCAGGCCTTTCAGTAACCCAAGGATGAATGATTTAAAGACGAGAACTCCTAGAATTTAAATCACAAGGAAACTAAGGAATATCACAACATTACAACAAATCATTTATCATAACACAATCACAATGATTCATGTGAATCTGATGATCATGAACTCCTTAGAATCGGAAGGAAAATAGAGTAAATAAGAAAGCTGACTACTATTTAAACAAGAAATCTTGGATACACATACATGATCAGAGAAACCAATGCTTCATCAAAACCATACAACAGGGAGCTTAGCTCTACCAACGATGTTTTACAAAATGGAAAAATTGCCTACTTATACCCAAATCAAATAACAACAACTGAGAATTCTTCATTAACAACATTAAGACTACATATTTACTAGCAGAGTTCACTTGCAGTCTCTCGATGGTCGTGCGCTTATGTCAGACGCAATCGGACTACTGGCACCTCGTAGAAGAATTGACCTGTCTCTAGTCCTTTTCTAGATTTCTATTTATAGTGGAGACGATGTCTAACCACCACCAACAACTTCAATAACTGCCTCATTAGGATCGGGAATGACCTGGTCAGCTCTGCCTTTTGGGGTGTGGAGGTATTCTCACGATGCCACCTGGATCAACCAACCGACTGCTTGGAAACACTTGTAGGAAGGTGTGATAAATGGGGCATAAGATAGGAAGCAATGTAAGAACAAAGGTTAGGCGGGGATGATTTGGCATGCTCGTCATGGAAGTAACCAAGGAAGTGACAGGGGCGAGACACATGATAGGGGGTAGGAGGGTGATAGACGAAAGGAGGAAAAGTGACGGGATATGACTTTTCAAGGGAGGACACGTCGCTTATGGTGGGATGACGTGGAAGGGAGTGGGACAGGTGTTCGAAGGTGAGAGGGAGCGAAAGGGGATAAGGTGTGCTAGGATGGCACTAAGTGGAGGTGAGATATGGGGTGGAAGACAGATGGCGGAAGGTTGACAATGGAGGAAATTGGAGATGTGACAAGGGGGGGGGCTTTAAGCCGCTAATTTTGGACCCCCCCCCATTAAAGTTAGATAGGAAAAGGGGGTCCAGAATCCAACCTTGACCGTAGATCTGGGCTCCCCAATCCAAACCATTGAGAGATGCGCGTCTAATTTCAGACCCCCCCCCCGCTTTAAAGGTAGAAAGGAAAGGGGGCTCCAGAATCCAACCTTGACCGTAGATCTAGTCGCGAAGATTCTGGCCACCCAGATCTGCCTGCCACTTAACTAAATGTGAATTTGCGCCCCAACCTACGGTAAGTGGGTTTTTACCCCACTTCTTCGCATTTTTCCACCCAAAGGGGCTTATCTCTTAGGAAAACACACCCTTTACAAGAATTGGTGATAACATTGTGGACTCAGTGAGATAGAGATCTGTTGAGTAGTACGTCCATGTGGATGAGCACAGGTGGACGTGCCCCTAGTGGCTGAGCACTAGTGGATGTGTGAGATCCCTTGTTATATTGTCTGAGAGTAATATTTACCTGTAACCCTAATTATGATGTAAAGGGTACAGGTCGGCTCCATCATATGTGAAAGATAATTAATGTTTATTGTAATAATTAATTATTTTTTGAGTTATTGAGGTCGGCCCTGTTGTGCCAATAGACACCACTTTTGGTATGTCCAGTCTAGTATAAATAAAGGTGATTTCCCATTGAGGAAACACACAAGTCACTTGTCATTTTGGAAATTTTAGCAAGTACATTTCTAGGGTTCAAGTGTGCACCTCTCTTAGGTGTAGGTTTCAAGGTAGTAGAGCACCCTCTTGTGTGCATTAGGGTTTCATGGTTGGAGGATATTCTCTTGAGAATATAGAAAAGGATTGTTGGGATTTTCTCCTTTGTTGAGAAGGGCTTTCCCAGGATATTTCTTGTGTTCTTGTGCATGGCATTTCTTCTTGTGATCTTGGTTATTGCAACAATTTAGAATGGTGTAGCTGCATTTGTTTATGGTTCAAGAACATAACTAAAATTGAAATAAACCTCATGTTTGAGCCAAGAATAGTGAAAATTCAACAATTTATAGGTTATTTTAGTTTAGTTTGGTTTATAGGTTAATTTGGTTTGTTAATATTTGTTGATCAATTGTAAAACAATTGGAACTTTTCTCGAACAACCCTCCCATAAGTATTCAATTATTAATATTGATTACAACAATAATGAAAATCATGAAGCATATGGTATCAAAAAATGAAATAAAACTTAAAAACATGTAATTAACCCACATAAAAAATTATTTAAAGAGAATAATTCATACACATTAAAATATCTAGTTATGTACCTCATACAACACAACATTTGTATCATCCTTCTTCTGTATCTTCTTCTTGATCATCCAACTCAACATCTGTATCGACATCCGGTTCAGAAACAATGTTGAAAGGATTGATGATATCATCATCATCATCAATATCATCATTAAGAACTGACACATTATCTCCTACACCTGGTTCATCTTCTTTGTCTTCTTCATCTGTCAACCCATATTATTCCTATTCTATCTCTACATCATTTTCTTCTTAAATATCATCTTCTTCATATACAATATACTTTACTAGCCTTCCACTTGGATCATATCTAACAAAAAATGACCAATCCCTCTTACCTAGAATCTTTGAGTAAAAGGCTTGTTCACATTGACATGGAAAAACATAGCGGTCATTTTCTTTTTCAAAAACTATTGTTTTAATCATCAAAAATCCATTAGTGTGTCAAATAACAGTTCTTTCCTCATCATGTTCATTCATTTGTAACGTATACCATTTGACATTGAACACAACTAATTTGAAGGAATTAAAATCACACTCAATTATATAATTCAAAAACCCATAATATCTATTTTCAGATTCTCGAGGACGTCTGCCACTCCTAGAGGAAATATTAGTGACCTGGAATACTGAATTTATCCCACTATTAGAAATTTTCCTGGTTTCATCCAACTGTTTGATGCAAAGTTTGCGTCCATTGCACCACATAGCTTTGTGGTGTTTCAACTGCAATATGCCAAACATGTAAAAGATGCATTTTCAATTAATAATAAACAAATTTATATAACTTGGAAAGTGTAATATAAAAAAAACACACCTACAGTCACATTAATATAAAATAAAATAACTAAATAAAATGGGTGAATTTGCTTTCCTTTCCATCTTTCAAACAATATGCTAAATCTATTTCCCTCTACGTAAAATCAAAATCTCCATTACGATGAGCTTATCTAACCAATTCATAAAGTTCTTTCCATGATAACCTATCTCCATCATGTTGTTTACATCTATCAATCCATACCTTCATCCAGTCAATATTGTTTTCGATGTATAAATGTAGTGCATCCCAATCTTGAGCAAGTGACTGATCAAAACATCACAATTCACCAATATTAAATATTAGTTATAACGATGGTAAATATTAATAAATAATGAAATAATAAATATTAAATGAGCATGATCATATACACACACAAAAAAAATTATATTTATTACAAATATCCACAATTTAATTACCTCTCACTTTATTCATTGTACCATTCCCCAACTATTGCTCCCCTTCAAATTTTTTGATGGAGTTCACATCCCAAATGCAATCCATTGCATACATAGCTTGTGCTACTAATTTAGGAAGATACTGATTAATATACACCATGGATTCATATACCATATATCCCTCCACCATAAAATGCTTGGGACGTTCTCTTTGTCTAACCAAATCCTTCAATGATATCAAGTGTCTCTCCACCATCCACATTGACCTTGTGTGTACAGGTCCACACATTTCAATCTCCTCAACTTGGTGTATGAGGCAGTGTTCTTGTGCATTGAAAAATGTTGGAGGTAGTTACTATTTCATTTCACACATTATCCAAGGAATTCTCTCTTACAATACTTTATATCATCTTCATGGATTTCTTTCAATGACAACCATTTACATATCATGAAGCAAGAAAATAACATCTTTCAACAAAAGATAATACATATTACATTACAAGTAAAACTCATGTCATTAAGTGCAACAAAAAATTGAAAAAATGTTTTGCATATGCATTGCAGCTACTTACCTCATGTATTTTCCAAGATCATATATAATTTGTTTGACGTTGTTGTCAAATTTGTTTGGGAGAGATAGAGGTAGAACATATTGTAACAATAAAAACAAATCCTTACTTGTTTCAAAACTAGACAAAAAAAATAAAAATCTCAAAAAACGTATACGACCAATATTTAAATATGAATTATAAAATTATTAATTCCCTTAATGAAGGTATGCCAATCATGTGTTTTTACCCCACCAAATTCACCTTTCTTCATTAAGATATTTTTTATTTTTGAACAAAAACCTATGGGAAATTTAATTCTTTGAATGACCTCTTTTACACCATTTCTTTGTTGCTCTGTTAATAACCATGGAAGGTTATTTTGGTCTCCATCACTATTTGATCAGATCCCACTGTGCATTGCATGATTGGATTCATGAATGTCATTACAAATTTTGAAATTTTGTTCTTTATCCCTCCTGCCATCTATGATTCGCCATAATGTTTATATCACATTCTTCCTGATATGCATTGTATCAAAAAAATGAATTATTTTTATCTCCTCATAGCAAGGAAACCTCATGAATTTAGTGGGATAACATTTCATTCCTCATGGAAGCCCATCATTACTACCTTCATGACGATGACATTGATGAAGCATAAAAAAATCAGAACACTATTTATCAAATGCGGTAAAATAAATTGAATAATTAAAATAAAATTTCAAAACATGATTCCACTTATGATACATAAACAAAATGCGTACCTCGAGGATTAATTTTTTCATATGCCAACTTCCATAGGAGAGGTGTCATTATTTGTGGTTTTAGTCCAGTCTCTTGTTTTCCATTGAAAAGATCTTCTTCAGTAGTAAGATACTTATGGTTCTTCGAGAGAAAGTGTCTATACTAATCAAACACCTATTTTCCTAAATTTTTTGACCGATGAGATTTCATCTTAAGACCACAAAATGGACATGCAAATTTACCCTTTGTTTGAAGACCTGCAAAAAATGGATTAATGTGAATTAATATATGAAAGGATTATTTAAACAGCATGCATGATATATTCAATTAATTATATACTATTCAAGTGTGCAATATGGAATGTTACATACCACAAAAATGTGTTAGTCCCAGGGCATCATGAATTGTCCATAAAAGTATTCCACGACATTGAAATCTCTTCTGCAAAATTGGTTTACAGATGTCATACATAGTCATGCCCTCCCATAACTTTAGTATCTCGTCGATAAGAGGCTCGATATACACATTCATATATTTAACTTGGTACTTACCTAATTGTTTGAAATTACATGAAATTACTACCATGGTATGTATATATATGTAAATAAATAAATAAAAGATATTATTCAAAAAACGAGACAAATGAAAAATTTACATTCGAAAAATTAATGTAAACAAATACTTGGAAAAATCTTTGTCAACATTATGGGCTCCCTCTTTATTGAAATCCAAGGAGGAATGTTATTTTTGATAAAAAAAATAGTCCACATTGAGTAAACAAACCGAAGCTCTCCAAATGGATTAACACCATCATTTTCCAATGAAATCCTAACATTAGGAGGTTCATCTGTAAATTCTAGCCATTTTTCATCAATTTCCCTAAATGCATAACCATCTGCAAGAATTCGAAGAACGCCATCTTTAATTCTCTTTTGTGCATGGTAATCCATAAATGGTGTTATGCTTTGGCACCTGAACAGTCATTGCAAACGTGGAATTATGTGAATATTATGAAGAACCTTTTGAGGAACCATTTTTGTTACTTGATCGGTTTGATAGCTACTGATACTACATACCAAGCATTTTTTTTTCGATGCATGTTTTCCATAATACATAATATGATCATCAGGACATGCATCTATACTTTGATACTCCATTACAATTTCTTTCATAATGGTTGTTGAGTCTCAGGATTGTCGCATTTTCATCCACTTTTCCTTTCACCATTCATCATATTTATCCATATTTTACCACTCCATAAACCATTCATTAATACCTTTTCATAATTAAATATGGGTTTAACCATATTATTTTCCAAATCATTTATTTTAGTATTAAAAGGGAATTTGTGATTAAATATTAGAAAATTGACATGTTTTCATATATATATCAAAAATGTGTGAGCTTTGTAATGTGTAGGAATATGTGAAGGATTAATACAAAAAGACTTATCGAATACTTCCTCCACCATTTCAAGATTTGAGGAGATAATTCAAGCCTATTCCAAGGAGAAGATCATGTATATTTGGTTGTCATATCTTATCCAAGATATATGAGAGATATGTGTGAGGATTTGAAGGGATTATATTTTTTAATAATGGGAAATGGGTTGAGAGAAAAGTGGATATGTAATTATGAGATGTTTATCTTCTTTTCAAATCTCTCATGTATAAAAGAGAGTGTCTTCTCTTCATGAGAGGGGGAGAATTATTATTATGTAGATTAGAGGTGAATTACTATGATGTAAGATTGGTTCTTAAGAGAGAATTGTTATGATGTAGATTAGGGAGAATTGTTATGATGTGGATTTGATTCATGAAAAGACTCTTTCTGTAGACCTACTTGTTGAAGATTAATGCAAGTTTGGATTCAGTGATTTTGTCTCTCTTAGAAGTTATCATCTGTTGATATAAAATCTTCCATGTTGTCATCGGCAAGGGCCACCGATCCATCTTGGTAAGCTTATTGTAAATTGTTAGTGTAGATTTTCATTTCATGTATTTGTTATTTTGATTTCATGTTATTTTGTTTATTCGAATTTGTTACAAAGTGTGGTAATGCAGGAACAGTTGGATCTCCATATTTCACCATACATGAGCTTTAATGGAGCATCCCACTTGTTAGTTTAGTTGCTCCCAGAGTTAGAATCAAATTTCATCTTTTCCTTTCATGAGCCATCAATGAACTGTCCATCACCTGAGCAAGAGTTTTTGTTTGTTTATGAGTTTTTCTTTCCAGCTTTCAAATTGTGTGAAGATTGTTATTTTTAAAAGTGTGTTGGTTTCTAAATGGTTTTCTTATCTATACTAAACAAACATAGGAACCTATCTGTTATTGGCACATATAGTGCATCAACTCTGCTGATTACGAATCCCAGTTGATAATTTATGTTTGGTAATATATTATGCATATAATTGCACCAACATTTTGGCGTCATTGTCGAGGAGTTGTAAACAATAATCGGTAGTATTTGAATTAGATTGATTTAATGATTTTGGATTGGTTTTATGGACAACCTAAGGGTGGAGAGAAGACGATAAGATGAGAGGTAAGAACCTGTGCATCCACTTTAGTGGGGTTGCTCCAAAGTTAGGTTGTCCTCTTCCTTTTATGTAGAAATGTGTTTCTCCTTATTATGCAAAAGTGTGTTTTTATTTATGCAAATTTAGTTTTTATTTATGATGAGCTAACTAGTGCGAACTGGTAACCTGGTGACAGCAGGGTCCCAGTAATGCAAGGAGTTCAAGTTTGGCGAGTTTTATTTTTACAAATAGTTTTAATTTCTTAGTTTCAAAAAAAAATTCAAATCTTTGATGATAAATCATTCTCCTTTTTCAATGTGGTTTAACTATGAGTATAAGATTGAAACAACTCACTCAGATCCTAGCAAATGTCAGGATCCCTTCTTCTTGGGAAGAGGAGATCTTGACAGCAGCTAAAAGTTTAATTACTCCTACAGAGGCAAACGAAGAAACAACATACAAGGAACCCTATACATTTGATGACGAACAATTATACGAGCAGGATATTGAGGAGGATAACGAAGAGTTGTGACATGATCTGAGGAGTGAAAACTATGCCTACGAAAGAATTATTGAACGATGGTTTCAAGCAAGTACCAGGTTAGATCCATTCATTTTTTCTTTTTATTTTGTTAATTTACAGTTTCAACAGTCAATTTCGCACATTTACGTATATTTTTTATTTTCAATTACAAAATTGAAAGAGGACATATTTGTATTTATGTTATGTGCATGGTTACACTGGAAGTTTGACTACACTTAACTAATCTCCAGTTTTTAATTAGCGTAATGTAGGTAGGACGTTATTTTCAAGTTTTCTTAGTTTTGAATAAGTATGCTCTCCTCCGTGCTTCGTGCAACCACGAGGATCAGAAAGTAGGATGACTAAAGTTGATTTTAGGAATAATTTTAATTGTTGACGATTACACAAAAATTTCCTAATCTATTTTCCATCTACAATTTTTTTCCATTTGCTCATAAATTTCCAATAAGTTTGCGAAATATATATATATATATATAGAGAGAGAGAGAGAGAGAGAGATTTGTGCGTCTATCCTTGACCTGAAATAAACTAGAAATAAACCAGATCAACCCTTCTACTTGGATTAAAACTTGCAAAGGCAGGGTTTGATACGATAAAGCAGAGAAGCTCTCGCTGGTACATTGGGAATCAAACTCAACATCGACTGTAGACATGATTCTTGTGCAAATTTTTGGGTATTTAAGAACTTTCCCTTCCATTGTGTTTTCTTTACATTGGAATGGAAATATTTTTATCCATCTATCTATTTCTCTACCTCATCGAAGTTCGCATTTCCAAGATCTAACTTTTGCGATTAAAATCTTTAGCGGTAGATTTCAAATGAAAAATCCTTAAGTAGAAATTCTTTCAAAACCTGTGAACTGTGGCTTCATCAGATTGTGTCCTTTTATTTAAAATGATAAATCGTCATGAAACAATACCAGGCAAGTTTCTGTTTTGACCTTGATGGGGAATTTGAGAATGTCGATACGAACTGCAGCAGACACAACTAGATCCATTACTATTATTTACCAATCTGGAAGTTTGTCTTGGCGTATCAAGGGAATTTGTTCCAGAATCCTTTCACCATTACTTTCTCTTTTATC
The DNA here is from genome assembly GCA_009831015.1 of Picea engelmannii. Classification (NCBI taxonomy): domain Eukaryota; kingdom Viridiplantae; phylum Streptophyta; class Pinopsida; order Pinales; family Pinaceae; genus Picea; species Picea engelmannii. The sequence continues at coordinate 410,703 of ML782426.1, forward strand.
GGGTTCATTATTGGTAGTATGTTGAAGGTTGTAAGCCACGAGTAATTTCATTCGATGCAAAATTCCCTACTCGGATTTTAAATCCAATGCATGTTTAACATGGCTCGATAGGCTCCAATCTGCCAAGTGGTTTTTGGTATAGCCTGGTCTTAAAATTGAAGCTTTGCTCCACTTTGATGCATCGCAGATTCACTCTTCGGCCCTTTCCTGTAGTATGAAGAAAGCTTCCAAAAACTATCAGGAAGATATATTGTTGCAAGAAACTCTGTCAGACAGATCAACTGATCACGACATTGTTACGAAGTCCTCTCCATATCAAAGCTGCATTCCATTGTCAATTAGGCTTATCGTTTCATAACCCTATGATGTAATGAATACACTTTAAAAGAAACTGTTTCATTCTGATGCAGTTTCCCAAGCTTCTTCTTCGCTTTATGGAGTTGGCATCTGTCACCAAAATGGAAACTCGGAGCTCATTCGGGTAAACATCCGCTCTAAAAACAGAAAAGAAACATCAGTTTTTACGGCCATTCTCGCTCCTAAACATTAAAATCCATTTCTGGAGAAACCATGTGCAACATGGATCATTTCATCCTCATTATAGAGACTTAGTTGAATCCAAAAAGGCGTTAGAAGTAAATCGACTTTATAAATAGTTCTGCAGTGTCTCTAGTTTTACAAAGATTTTGTATCCATTTACCAGATTATGTGTGGGTTTTAAGTCGATCTCTTTGGTGGGTATGAAATTGACTTGTGGCACCACGTTCATGTTCTTAACTAACTGAAATGGAATGAAATCGAGGAAAAAATAGGGTGATGCTCCATTGATAGGGTTCACTCTTGAGATTCCCACGATTTGGACGCAACAACCAAACTAGCCTCTGATGCCTCAAAGAGAGTTACCCTATTTTTGAAATCATGTGTCAATTTCTCATTGCTAAAAAAAACAACTGTCACATTCAGCGTTGAAGTACTGGAAGATTTTTTATTAAACTTGGAAAAGGATCCCGCATTCATTGCATTCCGATTAAATTAAATTCTAGCATTCATTTCAGGTTTCTTGTTGCGAATATCTGATACAAAGCAGCGAGATAATGCTATTTACATGTTGATTTTCTGTTGATTATTTTGTGTCCACCTCCATGCTCATGAAAACCATATAGAGTATCACAGTGACCCAAATATTTCCAATCATGGCCTTGACTCTACAGCATGATTTCCCCCCATTTGAAAATCCATAACCTCTACCACAGGTCCTACTATCAACAATTGGCCTCACATCCAGTTCTTCCACAATCATATAGCTTCTAGACATACTATCTTTTGTAATGATGGATTGATTGGTAAATAGGAATAGCTTCCTTTGCAGGGTGTCCTTCTGGGCTTGAAAATTGTTTAGCACGTTGAGTGTTGTTGCAGGGTAATCTGTAGCAACATTATCGAAACTAGGCAGATTGGTTTTCACATATGGAAAGCAATGATATGGATGGTTTCTCATGAATATATCACTGGGCATATTTTCCTTGACTCATTATTGAAAGATCAAATGTTGAAAGGTACTTTTCATTTTAATGCAATGAACCAATATTAATAAAAACAATCGAGAAGCACTTGGCATCTGTTTGACATTGGTCGTTCGGTTGACAATAAGTGACAGTCAGGCACCTAGCAACTAGTTTTCCAAACATCTAATTGTGCCTCACCTTGACACCCAGATACTTACTGTCAATTTATGACATTGTCGATGACTGCTAAGTCTCCTTCAATAGAATTGGATCAGTCTGCTTGGCGTTTTAGTATTGACACCTGGGGCTCGGGGCGCTTAACCTGTATTTTTGCATAAGAGAAATAATCCCACAAAAACATATTCTTTGTGCTTAAATATCCGAATGTTTCAAGGATAAATTGACACATTGTGCAAGACTTATGCTCGTGGTTGTTCCCTTGTCTTAGCACTTGGTTCTAGTCTTAGGTGCTTGCACTGACTTGTGTTGATACCTTGCTTGCCTTGATAGTTGGAAGATTTCGAGGTTGTGTGTTTTCAATTATACCAACATTAGTATTATTGTGATTAATACAATAATCAAGAAAAGTAAGTTTCATGAATCCTCATACAACCTAATAATTTGGTTGTGGTATAACCTAATAATCAAGCATAGTGTAAAAAAAAAAAAGTGTCATGGTAAAAAGAAAAAAAAAATACATATGTATAAAAAAAAATAATAATAATTAAAACTTAAAAACAAAAACAAATAAAAAATGAATAACATAAAGATCTTGCAAATGGATCTAAACCATTTCCTGAAAAAAAAATCTCCAAACATGTTTTTTACACCTTACGATAATTGTTTTTCTTAAAGACACTTCATGCAGCAATCAACAATGGAATAAGCATGCAACGACAACAGGTAAAATGCATTTGTTTTATCTCTTTAATTTGTTGCATTCATACTTAATCTCTCATTTTCTGTTTTACGATGATCTCACAAATTTTATTGCAAGGTTAGTACTAAGTTTTCTTGCAGGAATGAAGACACTCACATTCCATGCCACAGTAATTCTCAAAAATTGCAAAACTTTTCAAAAAAACATGCTTTATTAAAAGCTTGATGGAGCTAAATTTTTCATCACACATGTCATGATGTTTTCCGCTACACCGCCATCTTTCAGAAAACCAATTATTCCATGACATGATCATTTACCTTTCTCCTTCTAAGCTTATTCATCATCCATGTCATGAAATCCACTTTGCATCACCTTATCCTTAATGACTTCACACGTGCCTATCTTTCTGATTCGCATACATCTCTTTATATTTTTCAGTTCATCTTTTTGCCTTATGAATAAAACCATCTAGCTCCCTTTTCCATGACTACATTTCCTTTCTATAAACAATGTTGCTACTAAGATATTTCCTATAGTCCTACCAATCTTCTTATCAGAACTTTTGTTGATTGATGTGGGATTCCTTAAGGCCCACCTTTCAACAAGTCTTTCCCCATCGACCTCAACACCTTATTTGGGATATAGACTAGAGTTATTTTTGAGTACTTGGAGCCTTGCATGCCTTAATGTCAAGTTCTCTCATTGGAAATCATGGGAATACATCATTGTCCCTTGATCCTTAGATCTTGCAAGTGGCTCGACATCATCTCATTCATTCACACTTCGCAAGATGTACTTAAGTACCTTAGCACTCATTGACATCAATGATGAGTTTCCTCTAATTGGTTAGTGACATTCATAAATGGTCGGTAATCCAATGACTTCTCTTCATGCTCGACATCGACACATCCATTCACATGACTAGAATTGCACCATCAGGTTTAGCATCGGGTGAAGACTATACACTTTTTCATGACTCCATCAGTAGTTGTAGCAATATTTTTCCAGCCATATGAGAGTACCACAATTCCACTTTCATACTTCCTCTTTTCCATGATTCATTAGCATCAGTTTATATTCCTCCACTTCACATTCTCTGATCTAGCAGTGACATATTCCATGCTCTAGCAACCGCATCATCCATATTCCTATTGCATAGTTCATCAACATTTTGGGTAAGTGGATATATGTTGTTTTCTACTCTTTAATCATGCAATTCCTTACATGCTAGAGTGAATGAATTTGGAAAAATCCCTCACCATGCTCCCTTTCCTTTTCACTTCTATGACTCATGCCACATTGCATGAGGACATGCAACCAATTC
>ML782426.1:414461-436274 GCA_009831015.1 Picea engelmannii
CATTTACCATTTACCAACATTTTTTACTTCCAACGATACTCTATTGCACTTTGCTTCATAAGCATTGATATACATATTGGCATGATTCACAAATATGCAAAAGGGCTTTCTTATACTTAGTGATGTTTCCTTATGCACATTGATAGCTTATTTTTATTCCTGCAAGTAAATGGGTAAATTATTATCAAGAGAACAAATAATGAAATGAATGTTGTTTACACAAGAACCAACATTTTATTATCATAACAGCAAGAGAAAAAAATAACAAAATGAATGTTTCTTACACAAGAACCATCATTCTCTATATTCATGGTTGTCACACAAGAACCAACCATAAGAAAATGTCAGTTTGTATTCATGTAAATACCATCCTAGAAATATTCATTATCATCACTCAAAGCCAAAATTCAGATGCCAAAATTTCTTGAGAAGATCCATGCACAGTTGCATGAGGACATGAAACAAGTTTAGTTGGGGGGTATGTTGAGTCTCAGGATTGTCACATTTTCATCCACTTTTCCTTTCACCATTCATCACATTTATCCATATTCTACCACTCCATAAACCATTAATTAATACCATTTTCATAATTAAATATGGGTTTAACCTTATTATTTTCCAAATCATTTATTTTAGTATTAGAAGGGAATTTGTGATTAAATATTACAAAATTGGCATGTTTTCATATATATCTCAAAAATGTGTGATCTTTGTAATGTGTAGGAATATGTGAAGGATTAATACAAAAATACTTCTTGAATACTTCCTCCACCATTTCAAGATTTGAGGAGATAATTCAAGCCTATTCCAAGGAGAAGATCATGGAGATTTGGTTGTCATATATTATCCAATATATATGAGAGATATGTGTGAGGATTTGAAGGGATTATATTTTGTAATAATGGGAAATGGGTTGAGAGAAAAGTGGATCTGTAATTATGAGATGTTTATCTTCTTTTCAAAGCTCTCATGTATAAAAGAGAGTGCCTTCTCTTCATGAGAGGGTGAGAATTATTATTATGTAGATTAGAGGTGAACTATTATGATGTAATATTGGTTCTTAAGAGAGAATTGTTATGATGTAGATTAGGGATAATTGTTATGATGTAGATTTGATTCATGAAAATACTCTTTCTATAGACCTACTTGTTGAAGATTAATGCAAGTTTGGATTCAATGATTTTGTCTCTCTTAGAAGTTATCATCTGTTGATCTAAAATCTTCCATGTTGGCATCGGCAAGGGCCACCAATCTAGCTTGGTAAGCTTATTGTAAATTGTTAGTGTAGATTTTCATTTCATGTATTTGTTATTTTGATTTCATGTTATTTTGTTTATTTGAATTTGTTACAAAGTGTGGTAATGCAGGAACAGTTGGATCTCCATATTTCACCATACATTAGCTTTAATGGAGCATCCCACTTGTTAGTTTAGTTTCTCCAGGAGTTAGAATCAAAGTTCATCTTTTCCTTTCATGAGCCATCAATGAACTGGTCCATCACCTGAGCAAGAGTTTTTGTTTGTTTATGAGTTTTTCTTTCCATCTTTTGAATTGTGTGAAGATTGTTAGTTTTAGAAGTGTGTTGGTTTCTAAATGGTTTTCTTATCTATACTAAACAGACATAGGAACCTATCTATTATCAGCACATATAGTGCATCAACTCTGTTGATTACGAATCCCGGTTGATAATTTATGCTTGGTAATCTATTATGCATATAATTGCACCAACAATGGCATGTAAATCTTGATATGTGCGAGGGAAAATATTTGATGAGGGTAAAAAAAATCACCTAACAATCTAAAACATAAAAAATAACTAGTTAATGTAAAGAATAGTAATTGTAAATATTGCATTTTTATTTTACACATTAATTAACACTAAAAAAACCGGAAAAAGTCAAACTTTATGTAGATGTGATGAAACATATTACATACCTTAGGATCTATGTCATACAAGTGTTAGACAAATGATTCATAAACTTTAAGTTCACCAACAACAAGGTAGTGGAGAGAATATTTTCTCTTGACCCTTTATAAAGTCGTTTATTTTCTTTTCAATCAAAGGTTCATCATAAATACCATCACTATTATCCCCATGATCCTCATATGGATGACTGAATAAGCCTTGGATCATTTGATTTGTCCCATCATCTTGAACTATGTTATTATTTTCACCTAATTCCATGGGATCATTAACTTGATCTTCATTATCCACTTCATGTTCCTCATCTTGTACAACATCATTTCTAATACTACTTGGTGCTTTCTGTGGAAATTTAGGGGGAAACTCTAACTTTATAATTACAAACAATCATGCAAAATTAGTGCATGTATAAAACAATATACAATTTTGAGAATACAATCAATATTAAAACATATAATTAATATATGTGTGTGTGTGTATGTGTGTGTGTATAATTACCATGGGACGATATTCGTTTGATCCCTCGTCCATGTGCCCATATTTTCTACAATTTTTTTTAGTTGTTTCTATTAAAACTCTTTCGGGATGTCTAATAAAACAATTTTTGCAAGGGAAATAACATTTACCATCACCCTTTTCAACATCTTTATTTTTTTTCCCACCTCTAATGTTTTCTGACATTCTTCCCCACAGACATATACTGATGATTATCTTATAAAATTGAGTGGTGTATAATAGAATATATATTATATTTTTGTATTATAACATATCAAAAACAAAATTGTTTTATGTTCACCAAGAAGACCTTATACCCTTTTTGAATTGTCGTTGTTATATAAAACTTGTCACAACATCCCTAAAATAAAACATATTTATATATTTTATAATGTCGTAATTCCGACAATAGATGACCAATTCAATGTTGACTTTGTCAAATAGTGGGTGACTATTAGGGGGGGACCCAATGTCCACACCATTGCAAGAGCAACGCACATTTAATGTCGTCACTGTTGTGAATACCTTCGTAAGACATCGCTCTTGCAATGATTTGAAAAGTATGTCGCATGTGCGATGATATTGGGCAGGATGGAAAAAAAAAGTTAAAATTCCCTCTGTTTTTCTACAGTTTGACCAATCTTATCCATAACTTCACAAGTACAACGTGACAATTTTTCCAGTATGTAATAATGATTAAGTTCCATGGATGTACCCGTATAAAAAATGTCTCTAGAATCCTTTCAACACATGTAAACTAGATTCCATGGTCAACACGCATAGTGAAATCCTAAAAAGAAAATATTTTTGGATTTTTGGATATGATGTACAAAAAACAAGAAACACTCACACCACACACCTATGTACAAGGTGTTACACATATTTATGTTTTAGACAAAGGAAATCCCATTACTAGGCTCATTCCAAGGATCTTTTTTTTAGATTCAAAATGAAGAAAACAATAGAAATATAATGTAAATAACTGAAGCAATAAAAAAACTATGAAGAACAGAGATAAATAAAAAAAGGAAGAAAAGGCATACTCTATTCATCAATGCTTCTGTAAATCATCATGTACAAAGATGATGCAGGAGCATCTACGACTCCCACGAGCGAGCCAGCGCATGGAGGGAAAGAATACAGCTGGACAGCACCAGCGCATACCTTTTTGAATCACGAGGAATATTGTTGCGCTGTCGTTTGGATGAACGCATTCATATGAAGCGCACTCGTATGATATTAAATATAAGAAGGCATTTATTTAGTTTCAATGTTGTTAGGTAGGAGTTAATTGTAGATTAGACAGTTTTGACTCTTGAGAGGGAAAACAGAATATAGGCACCCTCCTTTGTATTATTGAAGAGTTTTGGATTATTCTGAATTTAGCATTAGCGTAGAGAGCAAGAGAGAACAGAGCAGAGAATCCGTGAAGAAACCCCATGTACAGATTGAATTAATAGAAGAAGCTCTTGATTCAATTCCATGGCTGTGTTTGAGTTCTTTGTGTTGTTGATGTTGTTTTGTTGCATACTTGCTTCTTTATATGCTTATCTTTTATATGTTGCTTATGTGATTGCATACCAGGTTCGAAACCTGAGAGAATGAAGTGAATGAGTTTCAATTGTTTCTTTGCTTAGCCAGGAGATTCCTGCATAGAGTGGAGTTGAATTCCTCCGCATAGAGTGCGTGGAGGAGGTTAAGCAGTCGAACTTTTGTTCTTGTTTTGTCCAGAGTGTTTTGGGTTGTTTGAACCGTGCAGGTGAGTGCAGGTCAAACTGGAGTCTCAGTAGAAAGTCTGAGGAAAGAAAGGCAAGGGTTGTTGCGATTGTGGACGCACAGGGCCTGGGAGACTTGAAGCGCATTTGGAAGTGGTTAAAAGTCAAGCACCGGAAGTGCGTGAAAGTTCTCTGAAGGAGTCAGAGGAACAAATCTCAGGAGGGATATCACCTTTGGTTCAGTTGCATAGGACAAAGGTGGTGAAGCGGAGAACTCTTCAAGAGGAAGAGAATCGACGACTTGAACTTCTTGAAGGTAGGAGTCTTCAAGAACGGCAGAACCCGGAGGCCATCTTGCATCGGCATAACGGGGTTGGCGAGTGCAAGAGTTGCATGCACGTCGAAATCGCGAGTTGCGATCCCCGGATTTAATCGGAGCCATCAATCGTGGAGGGACAGGTGGCACGAGATCCCCAGGATTCGGGACTCGGCATTTCGGCGGTTGCAAAGTCGAAAGGAGCACGGAGAAACCGCGAGAGCGCGAGTCGCGACGGGTCCCACGGAGATTGTGTGGAGAACAACACGTGGAATCGCGCATCGACACTTGGAGGTTGAGTGAGTAAGTCTTCGACTTCACGAGTGGTGATATCCCGAGGTCGACCGTTGACCATCAGGGATCATAGTTTCGGCGTTTGATTGCACGAAGGCAGGGTTGCAAGCTTCGCGATATCGCGAGACCCAATCTCTCCGATACGCGAAGAGGAAATCGCCGAGAAAACTGTGGGTAAAGAACTCTCGAGAGGAGTAAGAAGGGCATCGACTCTTCGGGCCTGGGTAGTGAAGAAGGTCCTGGTGGAGCGACCAGATGCTGTGAGAGTGGGGGTTGCGTCAAAAGATGTACATATATAATATAAAAGACCATAACTGTCATGTAACTGAATAATAGTTAGGTTAACTTAACTATCCAACTAACTTATGATTAGTGTTTTAACATCCCCCCTTAATCATAAGTTCGTTCTTGCCTGAAAAACTACCTCTACTTGACAATCACATGTGTCAAGCGAATATTCAGAGGGCTGGCTGAAGATGCTCTCTGAACTCTGAAAAAAAAAATAGTAGAAGTTGATGTCTTCTACTAAATTGGTGGTTTAAGGTTTACCACAAACTCATCTGGTGGTTTCAGGATGACCACAAACCAATCTGGTGGTTTCAAGATGACCACAAACCGAATGTCTATCAGAAGATGATTTCTTCTACTAAATGGCATGGTTTTAAGTTGACCATAAACTTACAAGAGCTCAAAGCTCAAAAATATGAAAATGTAACAAGCAGAAATTCATGTCTTCTGCTCAATTGGTGGTTTTAAGCTGACCACAAACTATAAACCACAATAACAAGTAGAACTTTATGTCTTATGCTCAATTGGTGGTTTTAAGATGACCAAAAACTATCAAGAATAATATGTTCAAGAACAAGATTGCATACCAGGAACTAGGTTGCATACTTGATCATCTGTTCACAGGCTCTAAATCAAACTTGGAACCTGACTCAATTAGATTTCCCCCCTGTCAGGGACAAGTGGTTCCAATTCCCTTGATCGTCATTTGAAAGTATGGCCAAGAAGAGATCCAACACATCAAACTGTCACTACATCAACTGAGCCTCGATCATACCCTAAATCATCAAATCTTGAAAAACATTCATGTCCATCAACTGTAGAAATATCTCCAATCAAGTACGACTGTACTTGTGTATAAATTCGGTGATAAGACTGCTCCAATAATTTGGCTTCCAAATGCCAACGCCAATTCCCTAACCATTCAAAATGAAGTTGTTTCCACTTGCGCTTTTGGCACCTTACTGAGGGGTGATTTGTCTTCCCACAAAATTTGCATGGGTGAAGATCAAAACAGTTTGACTTATCATGGCCAAACCAGTGACAGTGTTTGCACTGTATGAGTTCTTTATCCAACCGATTAGCAAAATCATCATCAACTATATCCTGTACCTGTTCCTTACCAATATCCGCAAACTCTGTCGTCTTATCATCATTCAAAAAACCTCCACTCACAAAGCAAACAGGTTCTCTATAATTAGGAAAATGAAAAAGGTTGTCAACATCATGTACATATCCTAGTCCATATCGATTTCGTTTAAATCATAATTCTTCCTATGGTCGAACAATACATTTATCCGCAACTTTTTCTGACCATTTATCCACAACTTTTTCTGACCTAGGGACTTAATCTAACTGATCTTCATGTTTATGAATTTCATCACTAGTCAACTAAGCGTCTTCATTCTCATCCTTGATGTCATTGTGTTTGTTAAAATCACATTGTTGGTGTCGAAGCAAACTTAACTCATTAGACAACAACTTGTTTTTATGTTTGAACATATCAATGTTCTTGTGTGTTACTTGTAAACAAGTAATCATTGTACTAAGAGTGCGCTTGTTTATTGCAATTATAGATTCCATAGTTGAGTTAATTAATGTGCACAATATTGTAAATAGTTCTGCAATTCTTGCCATTATGCAGAATATGGAAGAGAGATGCTTGTATGTTGATGCCACAAAATTCAAATTTGTATCCTGTTGTGCATGTGAAGAGCAATCGTCTGTTGATTGAATGCCAAAAAACTACAGGATAACCAATAACGCACACAAAAATCGTAAGATAGACCCCCTTATTCAATTTCGGCTAGGTCTACAACTTAAACAATAACATCTTTACATGTTCAAGGCATAAAAACCTTTATAACTCCAATTATAATCAATGGACAAAACTCCTCGATACAAAACCTTATAACTCCTTAAATACACTCTTCCTTTCGCAAGTTCGCAAGTTTCAAACAACAATGAATTTTAGGGAAGATTTCTTGAAAAATTTCTAGCAAGGAGGGTGTTAGTTTCTCGCTGGGGCTAGCCGCATCCGTAGTCTCTTGGAATGAATTTAATTCTTAAACGCCCATAAATATCCTCATACATCCACACAACAAGTCTGCAAATAACTCATTCAATAATCGTTTAACATATTAAAATTATTGAAACTAGTCTCAAGGCACACCAACATACGATAACTTGTAAACCAGATTGTCTCCAATACTCCAATTCAGGTTTTAAAGACCTTGATACACAAAGGTATTGTTGAGAGAAAGATGGAAATGTATTTTTCTTTTTTCTTTGGTGGGACTAGGCCATTGTTTGGATGTATAGCAAGCTTCCTGCAGAAATCTGTATCCATAAACCTACTTTGAAAACTCCTCCTTTCTCTCTTTCTTTTCAATATTTAATCCTTACTGGAAACAATTCACAATTCACTCGAGAAAGAATTGAATAGGCATAATAAAAATCAAGATTCTCTCCCAAAATCAATACAGAATGGAGTAGGATGACTTAGGTCACCTAGAATGTTCCTTGGTAGAGCTTCTCAAAGATCAACCGATGTTGACTCCGACAAATTGAACCCGTGACCTTGCGTGACGTTTTGGATGCCCACCGTCTCTGTTGCAGGTTTGAAACCCATGGGCCACTTCTTAAATCTCCTCTAAATGATGTGAACTCCAAGAATATTACATTCTTTTCTTTATTTTTATTGGAGCCGTTATAACTTTTTCTCTTCAGGAATATGCTATGGATATGCCAAGATCAAATCTTGCAAGGCCGATAATACAACTTACCGTACTACTTCTCTGTGTAGCGAATATGCTTCCAATATCGCATGGTTTATTCTCTATCCATGTATGTTATTCTTCAACAAAATCGCTTAACAGGGCCTTCTTCCAACACAGCGATGGTTCTTTCCTTTCTTCTGCGTTCGGATTCTTTTGCAATCTGCTACTGCAATCATGGATCAGTTCTCAAGAAACCTGGTGACCTTTCTTCGAGATAGATCTAATCTCTTCACCAAGGCACGCAATATTTTCTGGTGGATGTTGGACGAATCAAAAACTCTCAATTAGTCCTTATGGCTCTGGTCACAATCCACATATTGAGGGTTTCTCCACCGGAATTGAAGTTGTTCTTCTGCGAGAGTTTACACAACCAGCCATTGGTCTCCTTTGTGGCTGTCTTCCACCAAATAAAACTCTGTTGATGGGGCGGCTCCTCTTTCCCAGTGAAACAAATATATTCCCCCTTTCGTGCATGCGACAAGGAAACCCTAGACTCTCCTTGGATTTCTCTGCTTGGCTCAAGGAAAACCAGCAAACACCTCTGCAACTTCACAATTTAAAGTCTCAACTCTTCATTGTGCACGAAATGATCAACAAATGCAAACCAACAACTAGATTTCTCTTCAGATCTGCCTCTTCATGACTTCCCTCTCCTCGGGATCAATTCAAACACGAATGGCGGATAGGGTTTTATCTTCCTTTCACAGACCAAAAAACAACTTTGCTCTGATACCACTGTTAGATTCAAAATGAAGAAAACAACAGAAATATAATGTAAATAACTGAAGCAATCAAAAAACTATGAAGTATAGAGATAAATAAACAAAGGCAGAAAAGGCATACTCTATTCATCAATGCTTCTGTAAATCATCAGGTACATAGATGTACATATATAATACAAAAGACCATAACTGTCATGTAACTGAATAACAGTTAGGTTAACTTAACTATCCAACTAACTTATGATTAGTGTTTTAACACTTTTGCGTAATCAATGAACATATGAGCCATTGGAGACATCATATGGCACACCATGCCAGGGCCATTGTTAAGAACCAAATACCAATATATCATAGAAAAACCTCAAAATAAGTACTCAATGCCTTGAAAAAGAGATAAATTCAGATAATAAGCCTGTTCGAGGGGGCAACCTCCTTATGCCTACATAAATGTTCAATTACAAGATTATTCAAAATGAAAATGTCTCCTTGGTATATATAGGAGACTAGGAGGTATAATTACAACTAAATCCGACATAAATAAAATAACATTACTAATATAATATGCCCCAATTAAGGGGTAATGAGCCACTATTTAGGTCTTAACATGCCCCTCCCCTTGAGACAAGTGTTATCCGCAACGCTTGAGTAACTCTAGATGCTTTTGTATAAAAGACTCATCTTCCCAAGTGGAATCTTCAGCCGGTAGTTTCCTCCATTTAATAAGATACTCTAAAATGGATCTATTCCTCAGCTAGTGAATTCTTCTATCAGTGATGTCTTCAGGCTCCAATATGATTTTTCCTTCCTCGTCAAGTTATGGAAATATAGTTTGAACTAGGATCTTATCACCTATAACCTTCTTTAAGCATGAAACATGGAAAACTGGGTGTACCCGTGAAGATGCATGCAACTCCAATTTGTATGCCATAGTACCAATCTTTTGCAACACCTTATAAGGGCCATAGTACTTTGGTGATAATTTATTATCCTTCTTGGATTGCTTGAGGGACATCTGTTTGTATGGTTGTAGTCTTAAAAACACCCAATCCCCTACTTCAAAACTTCTTTCACTACGATGTTGATCTGCTTGTTGTTTCATACAATTTTGTGCCATGGTCAGGTTGTCCTTTAATATTTGGAGAACTTGTTGTTGATGCTCGATGTGATCTTCCACTACTTGAACCTTAGATTTTTCTTTTAGAGATGAAGTGATGGAAGGAGGGTGGTATCCATAGAGTGCCATAAATGGTGTCATTTTTGTTCCAGTATGAAAGGAAGTGTTATACCACCATTCTGCCAAGGGTAACCATTTGAACCATTATGTTTGTTTATCAAAGATAAAGCAACGAAGGTAGCCTTCCAGACATTTTTTCACTATCTCGGTTTGTCCATCAGATTGAGGATGATAGGATGAGCTATGAGCCAATTGAGTACCCAAACAAGAAAATAATTTTGTCCAAAAATGTCCAGTGAATATGGGATCTTTGACACTTACAATAATATTTAGGCTGCCATGTAGCTTTTGAACTGTCTCTATGAATGCAGTGGCAATTGTACTATCTTTGAGGGGATGAGAGAGTGCACAAAAGTGTGCATACTTGGTCAGTCTATCAACAATCACCATGATGACACTCTTTCCTTTAGACTTCGGTAACCCTGTGATGAAATCCATGGAAACCTCTTCCCAACGTTGACTTGGGATGGATAATGGTTGTAAGAGACCCGGGGTCTTAATTGTTTCCACCTTATTTTGTTGGCAAACCAAACATTCTGCCACAAACCTTTGAACATCATTTTTAAGGCCATCCCAAAAAAATTCTTTCTTGACCCTATGGTAGGTTTTAAAAAATCCTGAGTGCCCTCCTACTGGAGAGGTGTGCAATTATAATAGTACCTTTTGTTTGAGTTGGAATTTCTTACAAAAATATAAGTGATCTTTGTACCATAGTGAATCATTTTTTTATGTAAATGTATCTGATGCACTGGAATCCTGTTGCAACCTTTGAATGAGAGTCCACACTTTTTTGTCATTCTTCCATTCATCCCTTGCTTCTATTATCCAATCGGGTTGGATGATTGAGATAACACAGATAAAGGCCTCAACATATTCATCCTTCCTTGAAAGTGCATCTACCACAACATTTTGCTTCCCCTTTTTATAGACAATTTCAAAATCATAACCCAATATCTTGGTTACCCATTTTTGTTGTTCTTCTGAAGATAGTCTTTGTTCCAAGAAGTAGTTAAGACTATCATGATCTATTTTGACCTTGAAGTGCCTACCTATTAGGTAAGGATGCCATTTGTTCATTGCATGTAGTATTTCCATCATTTCCTTGTCATAAATGGCTTTGTGTAAGTAATTTCCCTTGAGTGGTCAACTTTCAAAAGAGAGGGGCCTTCATTCTTGCATTAGGACAGCACCAATTCTGTTTCCCAAGGCATCACATTCCATAATAAAGGTTTTCGTGAAGTCTGGAGTGGTCAAGACAGGAGCTTTGCACATCACCTATTTAAGTTGTTCAAAATCTTTAGTTGCCTCTAGAGTCTATGAAAATGCATCCTTCTTAGTTAGTGTCATTAAAGGTGTTTCTATTCTTCCATAGTGTCGAACAAACTTGCGGTAGTAACCTGTCAAACCCAAAAATCCTCTAATATTCTTCAATGTTTTGGGAATTTACCAGTCCATCATGGCCTTAATCTTGTTAGGGTCTACCTTGACACCTTCATGAGATACAATATGACCCAAATACTCTACATCCTTCACTCCAAAGACACATTTGGATGGTTTGGCATATAGTTGTTGCTCCTTTAGTAGTTGTAGCACCTTTTCAACATGTCGCACATGATCCTCCCAAGACTTGCTATAGATTAGTATATCATAAAAAAATACTAACACAAATTTTCGAAGGAAGGACTTGAAAACGGAATTCATCAACCCTTGGAATGTGGAAGGTGCATTTGTAAGGCCAAAAGGCATGACCAAAAACTCATAATGGCCTTCATGAGTTCAGAATGTTGTTTTTGGGATATCTTCTTCCTTCATTCTAATCTGATGATACCCTGAACGAAGATCCAAATTTGTGAAATAGATTGCTCCATGCAGTTCATCTAACAATTCATCAATGATGAGAATGGGGAACTTATCTTTAAAGTGATCTTGTTGAGTTCTCTATAATATGGACACATACGCCATGATCCATCTTTCTTGAATACCATTACCACCAGTGCAGAGTAAGAACTTTGGCTAGGTCTAATAATGCCAGCCTCTAACATTTATTCAACCATGCGCTCAATTTTACTCTTCTGGGCATAAGGGTACCTGTATGGCCTGATGTTAGGAGGAACACTCCCAGGAATTAGGTGAATATCATGATCATGATTTCGAGTCGGTGGAAGACCTTTAGGAATATCTTCAAATACTTTAGAATGCTTATCAATGATCCCTTGGAGATCTAGAGGAATAGATGGCTTAGATGTTTGAACATCTAGTGAGCATAGTTGTACAATAACACCTTGATGCCCCTTTTTCAATATTTTTTTCATGCTATCAGAGCTTATCACCTTATCGGGTTTCCCTGTGATACCTCTTAACTCAATTTATTTTCCTTCCAATGAAAATTTCATGAAAAGTTCTTAAAAATTAAAATCCTCTGTTCCTAATGATTGTAACCATTGGATTCCTAGTACAACATTAGCACCACCCATGGGTATAGCAATCATGGGACTATTCATTACATATTCCCCCATAGTAATATTGATCATATTTCATTTTCCTAAGAAATTGATAGTTCCTCCATCTACAATCATTACTTGAAACTCTGGTGCTAGATATACAAAGCAATTGAGATCTTTGGCTAATTTATAGTGAATGAAATTATGAGTACTGCCAGAATCAATTAGGACTATTACCTTTTTATTTTTGATATATCCTTCTATATTGAGGGTTTGAGGAGTGATAATTCAAGTCAATTCATAAAACGATATCGTGGGAGTCAACTCTTCAGACGAAATTGCTTCTACGTTTTCATCTTGAGAGGGTTCTTGTTCTTGTTCTTGTTCTTCTTCCTCTTCACAATCTATGTAGAATAATTTCTTCTCACCACACTTATGTCCCTTACTGTACTTGCTGTCACAATTAAATCATAAACCTTTTGATTTTCTTTCCTCCAATTGTTGAGGTGTCAACCTTGTAGGTTGAGGTGTTTTAGAAGAAGGAGCATTATTCTCTCTATAGATGTTAGGATTGGTCCTTCTAGTAGCCATAGCCGTATTTTTCCTTTCAACATTTCTTGCCACCCTAAATGCATTCTCCAATGATTTGGGTTCCCAAAGGAGAAGCTCATGTTGAATTTTATCTCTTAAAGTTCCTATGAATACATCAATCAAGTGCTCATATGGAATATTTGTTACCTTTATATTCAATCTTTGGAAGTTCTCAATGTCCTTTATAACTGAACCCTTTTGCTTGAGATTTATTAATTGTCTAAAGAAGGTATTGCTCCTTGTATCCTCATAGTGTGCTATCATTTCTTCCGTGAAAATTGTCCAAGTGACGAGTGATTTGCGAGAACAAAGCCATATATACCATACAAATTGAGGAAACCCACTGGAAACCTCCTCCTAGTGCTGACTTGTGTATGTGGCACATTATGTAGATCAAAGAATTTCTCCATTTTAAGTATCCATGTGATTGGGTCCTTGCCATAAAACTTCCTCATATCGATCTTCGGAACGTGATTGGTCTTCAACCCAAAGTTGGTGTTTCACCATTATTGACTCGTCTTCCTTGTGTCCTCATCGTGAATTTCATGGGACACATTTTCACTTTCAGGTATCCTCTCTATTAGGAAATTTTTCATTCCTTCCATGATCTCCCTTTTTAAACCATCCATCTTAGTATCCATTATTGCCTCCAATTTAGCTTCAGTTGAATCCATCATCCCTTGTAGTTCATCTTTTGTCATTGTATTCTTTTGTAATTCATTTATGTCCTTACGCATTTCTTTGCCTTCATCAAGAGTCCAAGTAGGACTTTCTGGAGACTTATTTGGTGTAGAATTTCCCTTTTAGGGTGGCATGTTGGCCAAGTATCACTTTTGAACCTTGATTTTGAGGTGGTTCCTCTAGACAATATTTCTTCTACTATGTATCCAAAGTTTCGACCCTTCTGGGTATGAAACTTTATTTTTTGTAGTTCTCTAATATTTCTTCTCTGCAATTCCACGGGTCTGATCAAAACTGGATGTGCCAAGTGGAATTTACGGTAACTTCCCCACAACTTGCTGATTTTTTTCCTTTCCAGGAGATCTCACTTGTATAGTGTGCCCCACACAAAATAATTCATATAAAATTTTGAAACTCATACCAGTAATACTACAGACTGTCCACTATCCAATGAAACTAGTCTCACTCAATTTGGATACACTATGAAGAACTTATGATTGTTTTAACTAGTCTCACTGTCTTGAGACTAGTCAATAGGACTAGTCATATACCCTATCTTCCACAGTGTGTATCTACAAATTTAAGATGACCCAGAAGCTGAAATTTTTACCACAAATACCTTACTAATTTATGTGAATATCCTCTAGATATCAGGGTCTGAAACGTTACATAAATTTGTTTATAGTGAAAATTCAGCAATGACTCAGTTTAGGATGATTCCAGAACCCTATCTTGCATAGGTTGTACCTCCGAAAGTATAAGGCATCAGGAGATGAAATTTTAATCCAACGTACATTGATAAGTCTACTAAATATTCTCCAAGCCATTCCTTTTGAAACATTGTATAAAAAAATTTATAGTGAAAATTCAAAGGTCTATCAGATGTAGCTGCGAAACCCCAAGACCTTGAGCTCTGATACCATATGTTAAGAACCAAAAACCAATATAGCATACAAAAACATCAGAATAAGTACTCAACACCTTGAAAAAGAGATAAATTTAGATAATAAGACTCTTTGAGGGGGCCACCTCCTTATGCCCACATAAATGTTCAATTACAAGATTATTCAAAATGAAAATGTCTCCTTGGTTTATATAGGAGACTAGGAGGTATAATTACAACTAAATTCAACATAAATAAAATAACATTACTAATATAATATGCCCCAATTAAGGGGTAATGAGCCACTATTTAGGTCTTAACAGCCATGCCACATAGGAATGAATGTCTATGACCAAAGGTACTCAACATGAGTGGTTTTGTGAGTGATGAAATATCCTTGATGAGACCCATCAAGACATGAAGGGGGTACAAAACATGAATCTGTGAAGGGAGGGTAAGCATAAAATTTAGTGGCAAGTTATGAAAAAACAAATCTGAGGAAAAAATGGGTCAAAGATGGGAGGTCGGCTTGATGGCCCAGCTAGTGCCCCCCAATATCGGTTTGGAAGTCATCATACTAACTCTCATTGGTTCCAAATTAGGGAGGATGGATTCTCAATGATTCTCATCTTTCCTGGGCTTGTCTATGAAAGCCATGGATTCCGAGTTGGCCTCTTCTGAAGGAAACTTAGTATCTAGGAAATTATGGTAACCGAGAGAGTAAGAAACCCATACAATTAGAGTAGGTTGATCACATTCCATATGAGGATGGAAGGGTTCACTAGTATCAACAGATGTTGATGCACTAGTAGAATTTGGAAAAAAAATGACTATGTGACTAAAACTTTTAGTCACGACAATAAAAAATGACTAAATTCTACTAATTTTTTGCAACACATGTATAAATTACTAAATAAATGGGAAATTTGATTTTGGAGTAAGAAATAATTAGTCACACACATAAAAATGACTAAATAAATGACCAATTTGATTGTCAGGTAAAAAACACAACTAAATAAATATTAGTCACAAAAATCAAAATGACTAAAGACTCCTATAGACTAAAGATTATTAAAGGTATTGTGCTTTTTTCACCATAACTATAAACTTTGTGCTTAGGCATAAGCATATTAGAAAGTTGTATATAATATTAAATAGAAGATATGAAAATAATTAACCCTAGTACTAGAAATTTCATCCAAAAATTATTAACGACGAGAAACCTCTTTCACTTATTCCTCTTCCTCCTCACCTTGTCGTCTAGAATGAAGATATTCTAATCAAAACATGTTTCACCCCTTGTGATACATATCGCTTATACAAGCAACTATTTTCATCTGGTTGGGGCCATGTGCATTAAGTCCTAGGTAAGTTTGGCATAATAGTAGATTTCCCCCATGGCCTCTTAGCCAAAGGGTTCTTTCAAGAGTGTTGTACACCAACTACAAATATACATTGTTAATTCTTCCATAATGGGAGGGCCTTTCTTGCAACATAAGAATATTAAACATAGGCGAAGAAATGTTTTTTAACCAATAAATAGGATAATAATTTTTTTTTTAACCAAATCATAGGCTATGAAATTAGCCTAGTGCTACATAACATGATATTGCAGGGAGAAATGACATAGGTTAGTGGTACATAACATATTTCAGGGAGACAAACCTAGGTTCACTCATGGAAACATATGTTATTTTCCACGCAGACAAAATGTACCACGACATGTTCACAATACACCAGTGGGACACATGCATATTGATAAACTATAATTTGATACATTTGATATCATTTGTAAAAATCATTGCAATTCATTAATATTCAGACTGGCGCAGAGTCGGAAAATATGGCGACTAGACCAGAGTGGGAAACTTGTATGGTTAGGATCAATTGTAATTCGACAAGGCATGACATAATTTGTGCGAGTGGGGAGTGAGCAGTGAGTGGTGCAGTGAATAGGTTTCTAGGGTTAGGGTTACAATGGTAGAAGACCAGTGTTGGCTGAACCGTTTGTGACTCATAAGTGGAGGGTGTAGCCCTTGGGAGTGTTTCCCATGTGTTTTTCATTTTCATTTGTGTTTTTCGTGTGCATTTTTGTCTCCTCTGTAACTGAGGTGCATGACTAAGGTGCATTTGTGTTTCCTCTATGACTCAGGTGCGTGACTGAGGTGCATTTGTGACTGCAGTGCATTTGTGGAGCTGGTCATGAGGTGGGCTTGAGGAATATTGGAGCCTATGAGTTGGGGTTTTGGCTTGTGTGCCTGAGAAATATTGGATCTCGTGAGGTTTATTTGGGGATTTATAGTCTAGATCCGACCAGAGGAGGGGTTTACTGTTAATTGAAAATTGGAGCTTGAATTAGAATAGAGGAGGGTGTTTAATGTTAGTTGAGAACCAGAGGAGGGGGTTTACTTTTAATTGAGAAACATTGTTTTGGGGCTAATTGGAGAATTATTGGAGCTTGAATGCGTATATAAGAAGTTTCCATTAACGATAAAAATGCAGTGGAGAGAACTTGTAGACTACTCAAAAGGTGAACTAGGATTTCGAAGTTGTAGAGGTCTTCAGCGAAGTCAGATGTACGATTAATGTGTTTCTTTTGGTTTGATTTAGGAGTGCATGGTTTGTAATTAGGAACTAGTTTCTATAAGCTTGTATATTTGTAGTTTTTTGTATATTTATGCAACGATACACTTGGATTGTTAGGTTCCTCCATCAATGTGACCTACATGACCATAAAAACATCGACATTTTTATATATCCAACAATTTTCTTTATGTTTTTCTTCTTGGTTCCTAGAGCTAGAATAAAAAACTCTAAAATCTCAAATGCTCAATGGACTTCCTCTAATATCGAAGATAGTTGGATTTTTAGGGTGCACAGTGTTTGTTCTCTTCCCCTCAGCTACAAAATACAAGTCTTTATGTGGCTCATTATTTACGAGGGACTATCGTCTATAGCTCAACTAGATATGAGCAAGCTCATTGATGTTATTTTCTTAGTTTGTGCTTTTCCAGAGATAGCAAAACACATTCTTTGGTACTGCATGTCTACCAAGAGATGAGGCCAGGTGAAGGTCCAATGGGCACATTCTTTGGTACCCACCCTAATGGCATCTCTCAAAAAGGGATGAGGTCAGGCGAACGTCCAATGCAATTTTTTCATAATAATTAACCCTCATACCCAACACCCTAGTTGAAGGAAGTTCGTCTTATGAGTTGTAACCCTCAACCTCAAATCATGTTTTGCAATGCAACTTCCAAAAAAAGGCATGCCATATTCTGTTGAAATTGAGAAGAACCACCCAAACTACTTGGATGACTAGGAAGCCAATGAAGGGTCTCTCAGCCCTAGTGGACAGCCTATGACACATTATAGAATCTATTAGGTTGGATTGTACAAGACGTGGTTCATTGGAGAAGATATAGTTGGCTAGAAATCTAAAACATGTTCCCAAAGATCCCAAAGGAAACATAACAAACATGCAACTAGATGATGATGACAAGTTTGAGAGGTATCATATTTACATACAATTGTTGCTCTGTCACTTCTGAATAATACAACTAGTGCATTTATTGTTGATTATTTCTCTTCATGGAGGTTGAGTTTTTTCATTATAGGCCAATTTTCTAAGTGTAGTTGTTTTAGACTAATTCTTGGTATAGAAATATGATGGACCCTTTATGAGGGTGAAATTAGCATTTTTAGAGAAAATCAATCATAATAAAAGAATAGTTAAGCTTCATTTATTTCTAAAAAGGATGATTTGGCTAGGAAGTAAACTATCACTAGAAGGAAGCTCCAAGACATGTTGAAATTTTCATGTCCATTGGAAGTTCAACAATCAACTTTATTAGGTTATGAGTATAATTTTTATCTCCCTAGAAGAAAAACATAATTTTATTAATAAAAATAAAAAATGCATTCTTCATATGTTGAGTATCATGTCAAAATCATTTCATCGGCATCCCCAAATTCATAAAACAAACTAATCCCACTGGAATTACCCCTCCCAAAAGGCCATAACATAATCGAGTCCCAAACGTCATCACCATATAGTCCTTAGTAAATATCCGTACATGTCAAAAAAAAATCTCCCCAAAATCCCCAAAGATGTTTTAAAAGTAGATCAACCATCAACTGAAGTCATAAGAGAGAACAATATTCATATAAAAACCATCATATACCCATTAAAGGGATAAAAAAAAATATGCCAAAAAAATCTACAATAGATCCCAGGAAAACATAACTCCTCATGAAAGAAACCATAGAAAGGAAGGATGATCATAATTTTAGGATTATCTCATCCTGAATCTCCTAGATATGTCATCGACCTGCATTCAATGACAAACCAACCTTGGCATGCCTATCTTCCAACACATTTTTCTTCTTGATGAAATTATGAAAATAAATTTGGTTAAAAAACTATAAAAGATTGGATCTTTTCAAAAATAGGCCTTAAACAGAGGTTTTCTAGAGATAAGACTCCCTGTATCTAATTAATAACAACTAGGGAATCCCCAAATATTTGAAATTTTACAACATCTTTTCCAACCACAAGAAAAATAGTTAACTACAGACCCATCATTTCATCTATGTTTTTTGGTAGGAGGGAAAGTTCTCAATACTTTAGTCTTTTCCTCAACTTCCCACTCCATGCTCACTTTTCCAACCTACAGAAATGACAAGATACTATAAACTTACAATATAGATATAAAGCAAGGTGGAACAACTAGAAACACAATAAGGGTTTTCACATGTAGAGCCTATGTGGGGTATAATACCTTTTTGATCAAACGATTCTGATAAAATTTAGAATTGAGTATCATATTTTAAATCACATTGTTGAAATAATGTAGTCTTGTTCAAATATTTTTGTTCTCTATGCCTATGAATACCAATCATTTGATCTTATAGCTTCAAATGTTTTGTGGCTGATGATTACTTGCATTGTTTCTCATCTTGAAGGTTTTATTAATACAAATTTCCCCCCTTTTCTGTAAAATATATATATATATATATTTAAAAAAAATGGGAACCCGTTGGTTAGAGGTTATTCAAAATAAATTCACTACCTCACCTACATTTATTGTTGCCTTCACATCTAATGTTATAAAAGGGTGACAATACCTTGTCGACTCAAAGTATCATAATCACTTGCACTAAGCTCACATACATAAGATATAATCAATCTACCACCTCTTTTAACAAGGAGAGGCTAACCTTATCACCACATATGGCACGACAAACACCCCAAGTTGCCTCTAGACCACAACTCAATAGACATTAATAGTAGATGATAGATATACATACAAGAAAATTATTTTAGATAATTCTTTGTGGGTATGACATAGGATATATATTATTTTATAACTTCATAGGCTACCCAACCTTTGTATGTTATTCTTGATATAGTTTAATTTTTTTTTTTGAAAAAAATTCATCTTATATGTCATTCATACCCACAAAGAGAGGCATCATACAATTGTACATTACCTGTACAACAAAAATACATGTGAGCTTCACCTCCAAATATAGGAAATAAGAGCCAACATGCTTTCTTTGGTGCCCACTACAAGAGAGTATTTTTTTTCTAAAAATTCCCTTTCTAGCATGATATGGAACGACTAAGTCATATTTTTTAGTTTCCTATTAACACCAGTGTAACATGGTATCATCTCTATGAAAGGTTTCCCTCCAATGCCTTTTCCATCAAGAGATGCATGTTAAATGTGTTTTTTCCTATATGCTCTTTCTTGCTTGTCTAATCATCCATTTTTCCCCAAATATGGCCTGTTATAACCCTAAAATGCACCACATAGGCTTACCTGGCATCAGGCCAACTCATGTCTCTTCCTAGCCAAAGCCATGCTGAATAAAACCTTGAAAAACCACTGAAATCAAGAAACCCGTGCCCTAACCTCTCACTAGGCACGTTGGACCACTTGCTGGCCTTCTACTGCACG
Organism: Picea engelmannii; assembly: GCA_009831015.1. NCBI lineage: Eukaryota > Viridiplantae > Streptophyta > Pinopsida > Pinales > Pinaceae > Picea > Picea engelmannii. The sequence goes on from ML782426.1 coordinate 434,786, forward strand.
CGGTGGACCGCGGGCTAGCCCACTACAGCCCGCGTTTACCTAACAAAGAAAAAAATTAGGAAAGTTTCCGCTGGGACGAAAAGATTTGGGTCAGTTAACTGGAACTCCCAGCCATGCATGGCCGAGAGTTTGTCTAAAACTCTAGCTCCTTCTAGCCTATAAAAGAAGCGGTAGGGGTACTATTCAAAGGAGGAAAAATCATAGCAAAGAAACTCTGCCCAATTGCCGTCCATTTTGTCCCAACCCTTTAGCCTTTCCTCAAGCTTTAGGAGAATTCAAGCAAAGCAGTTGGAGGACAAAGAAGAGGAAGAGCCCAGGATCAGGATCGAGGAATGGTGGTCGGTCTCAAAAATCATTGTAAGTTGGTTCATATTGAGATCAATAAAAAGATAATTTTCCCATCCCAACTACATGAGTCTTATATGTTTTATGTGATTTGTGTTTAATTTCTAACCCCTTAGTAGAAAAATAGCATGCATGCATAGTTTTGTCTTGATTGCAGGATCACTTTGTGGAAGGAGCAGCAGCAACAAGGAGATAAAGCTCAACAGAGGAGCTACACCAACCGCCGATAAAAAAAGGTTAGTTAGTTCTTCCCTTGTTTGCTTGAAGAAAAGTGTTTTAGATTAAGGGTAGAAGGTTAAAAGTAGCTTATGAAGGGTCATGATCTGCGTACAAGTTCAAATCCCTAGCTTGTTAGTCCGTAGGGTAGAATACCCCACAACAGAATTGGCGACTCCTCTAGGGATATTTTACTCTTAGGGATTCCGTCGTTTGCATTTTCCACGGAGCTTCGTGGGTCTTGAATCCGTTCGAGGTCCGCAGTTGTCTTCCAGACCATTTTCTCTCGATACCCTTGACAGGTTTTGGGCTTGACACCCTGCTCATTGTGGTCTACCCGACTGTCGACTGTACCCGCCTGATAGTTGTTCACGTGCTGGAAAACTAGTTGCCAATCTTTTGTAGGGACATACACTGGTGATTGTGGGGTTATACCCCGGTACCTAGGATGGACATCGGACCAATGCTTTGCAGAGTATACCCGGAGGGTGCTTCCGTATTCGAGTTGCACTTGCACCGGTAAGTTGCTCTAGTGTTGGTTGTTGTAACTGTTCTTCCAACTAGTTTAGTGCTTGCTTGATTCATCTTCTAGGAGCTTTCTTTTACTGTGTGTTGTTGGTTGTTCGTGTAGAATACCTTAGCGTGTCATGAATCTCCTCACACAGTGGAGGATTTAGAGCTCCGCCGGTCACGAAGGCTTCTGGGCCTGCCGCCGGTTATACTGGAGCCACCCCTGCCACCATTGAGGCGGAAGCTAGACCATCAAGGGTCTTTCGAAGCAACCGGGGCTTTTGATCCCGAACAACCCCCCGAGGAATCGACCGCCAATATTGGATTGGTTGAAACCTCAAACACTGATACTTGGCCAGACATTATTGTGCCAATTCAATTTTACGAACGCCTGTCAGTGCCTAACCCAGTGATGGAA
>ML782426.1:443165-472724 GCA_009831015.1 Picea engelmannii
ACAGAGTCCATAGTTAAGCTTTTTTCAGACTCCTTAAAATTGAAAAAATAGCCGAGTGATATTGTCCTTGTCACACTCATTAAAATGGTTTTGAATTGACGTCTAGTCGATGCTATTTTACCCCTTTTTTCGAACTGACTAGACTATTGACGAAAAAGGTACCCTAATGGAGTTTCCTTTTATGCTTTTTCAGACTCTCTAAACATGAAAAATCACCGAGCTTCCCTTCTCTGGGCTCGTTAAACTTACATCAAAGGATGTTACCATTGTGTGTTCTATCAACCGCATTTGCATCCTTTACCCTTCAGCCTAGTAACAGTTTGCTTTTGCGTCTTAACACCTTTGGCCACTGGAGGATTTTTCCTGAGTATTATTTCCTAGAACATCATTCTTGTCTGTATGCCTTGAGCTCGTATGTTTTCTATGCTCGTTCCTCCACTGTAACGTAATATTCCTTTATTCTTTTTCAAAATATTCAAAAAGAACAAAAAAATAAAATATACCCCAAAAAGAGGATGGGAAAAGTATTTTCTTTATTGGCAGCATTATGAGTCTCCCTTGGATAAAGCACATCTGTCTGTTTGATTCACCAAACTTTGGGATGTAGTACGACCCTAGGAAGCTTTTCTCACTATATTGAGTTGTGTCCTCCACCGTTTGGTTACTCTTCCAAACATATGGAGAATTTGCGTTGCCTCCTGCTTCGTAGACTTATGATTAACAGATATGTTGCCTAAGTCTTATCACTTGTCGTGCTATTGTCCAAGGGAAGTTTGTTACCTAGCCTGAGTCGGCCACTCTACAATATGTCTCTTTTCTGCATACCCGGCCATCCTGAACGTCCAGTCAAGTCTTTGTTCGAAATCAATGAAGCCTTCAGTCCGATCATCAAGATTATCAAGTCCATAACCGATGAGCCGTCGAAGACCTCTGGGAAGTGCAGTCGTACACTCATATTACACTCCTACCCGAGTCATGAAGATTTTGAATTTGTTGCTTGGACTCTGAAGTACAGCCATCAGGCCAAGTCAACTTCTGAGAGATGGATACTTTCTATGTATATCTTTCTGATTTCGAGATGTAGCTCTGCTGTGTATTGTTCACGGCTACTCTTTATAGTTATTTGACATGGATCTACAATGTATTTGATTGGTAGCCATGGTTCTGTTTTATCCCGAGCATGGGTATGCTCGCCTCGGTGAGACATTTGATATTTTTTGCAGGCAGCACCTCCTGATTCCTGATTCCTGGGCTCACTCATTTAGCATATCAGTACAAATTGGTAAAGAATTGGTAATGTATTTCGTCCATCATATGCTCTTCTGACCTCACACATTAGGGGGCATCTTTTATAACCCTAAAATGAACCACACAGGCTTACCTGGCATCAGGCCAACTCATGTCTCTTCCTAGCCAAAGCCATGCTGAATAAAACCTCAAAAAACCACTGAAATCAAGCAACCCGCGCCCTAACCTCTCACTGGGCGCGTTGGACCACTTGCTAGCCTTCTACTACACACGGTGGACCGCGGGATAGCCCACTACAGCCCGTGTTTACCTAACAAAGCAAAAAATCAGGAAAGTTTCCACCAGGACGAAAAGCTTTGGGTTAGTTAACTGGAACTCCCAGCCATGCATGGCCGAGAGTTCGTCTAAAACCCTAGCTCCTTCTAGCCTATAAAATAAGGGGTAGGGGTACTATTCAAAGGAGGAAAAATCATAGCAAAGAAACTCTGCCCAATTGCTGTCCATTTTGTCCCAACCCTTTAGCCTTTCCTCAAGCTTTAGGAGAATTCAAGCAAAGAAGTTGGAGGACAAAGAAGAGGAGGAGCCCAGGATCAGGATCGAGGAACGGTGGCCGGTCTCAAAAATCATTGTAAGTTGGTTCATATTGAGATCAATAAAAAGATACTTTTCCCATCCCAACTACATGAGTCTTATATGTTTTATGTGATTTGTGTTTAATCTCTAACCCCTTAGTAGAACAATAACATGCATGCATAGTTTTGTCTTGATTGCAGAATCGCTTTCTGGAAGGACAGCAGTAGCAAGGAGATAAAGCTCAACGGAGGAGCTACACCAACCGCCGATAAAAAAAGGTTAGTTAGTTCTTCCCTTGTTTGCTTGAAGAAAAGGGTTTTAGATTAAGGGTAGAAGGTTAAAAGTAGCTTATGAAGGGTCATGATCTGCGTACAAGTTCAAATACCTAGCTTGTTAGTCCGTAGGGTAGAATGCCCCACAATATGACCCCTTTCCAGTCAAGGAGGGACATAAAGAGTAAGGAATATTCAACTTCCATCCTTTCTAAAAATCATTGGGCTACCTTACAACCCCATAGGACATGATAAATTATATTACTATTTTTTCATATCAAACAACAACAATATTTAAATTTAGAGTAATGAAGCATCTCTTTGATTGCATTCTAACATCATTTTATAATACACCTAGCATTTTTTCTTGATTTCTTTGATTTTCATGATCTCTTTCTAGCTGTAATTATTTTTTGAACAATTATGATAATACATTAGTGACCAACTAAAGAGGACCATATTCAAATTTCTTATCCTACTTATTTTTTACCTCCTCTTCTTGAAGTCAAAGGAGTCTCTCCTTTATTCTCTATTAATGTTGCCAAACCTTCAATATTGTGCTCCCCCAAAAACTTATTTTGTTTTTTAAACTTCTGCTTTGGTTCAGATCCAACAATTCCTTTCTTTATCCATTTCTGGTTCCTTAGATTGTTCTTTTGGTATTACTTTGTCCTATTTCATTCCTCTTATATTTGTATGGATAGGGTGAATGGTATTCTTTGATTTCTCTTCAACAATATAGGTGTATTCCTGCATTACCTTCTACCTTTTCCTACAGTCTTTCGTTTCATTTTACTTGTCTTTAAGGCCTATTGTTTTTTTCTTTTTTAGAGTTTCTTTCTAGATGACAGTGTTTCCAAATGCATTATTGCATTTCAATGATATATTTTCAATCTATTTATTTCTTCTAGGGATGATGAGGTTGCTATAAGTTGAGGCAATATGGCATTCCCTTCTCCTAGAACGTGTGCACAATGACTAGTATATTGAGCTTCTTGCAAAAATTTATATTTTCGGCACACTAGTTCAGTGGGAGTTAACTGGCTAGTTCTATTTTAGACTTTCTAATATTAGACCATCATTATTATGTATGCATTCCTATTATAGGATGGCATTTCCTATATGATTGAATATCACTCACTCATTGATTAGATCATAATATACATTGATTCTCATTCTTCAGCTTGCATCTCTCTTCCTTTTCTTGATAAGATTTGTTTGTGTATGCTTTAGCTAGGTCTCATGTGAAAGTTTCCATGAAACAATGACATGGTATCAGAGTTGATTTTATTGGAGAAACCCAGACAATCTAGAGAAGAGCGAAAGAGGATTTGAGTAAACCTAGTTTCCTCCACCATCGCGGCCTATCCCTATCGAAAGGTGAGACGATTGGAATCGTCACAACCTATCCCTATCAAAGGGTTTGAAGTTCACAGTATGTCCTTTACTAGGTTTTGATAATTCAACATCGTCACACTTTATCCTTATCTAGTGTGCGACGATTGAGATGCCCTCCAGAAAATTGGTTATATGCCATAAAATAGCCATATCTCAAAATCTGTGATCTGGGTCGAGCTGAAATTTTGACCAGAGACATATAACATAGGGATTCTCATGCTCACCAAAAATATCCAAAACCCACATCATATGTTAGGAGATATAGTTGTTTTATCATATCTATAGCTACCATAGAACTGTCTGTCATATCTTAGAACCCATGATCTGGGTTTCTAGGATCTTTTTAGAGTTAATAGCAGGGATGGAGACGATGAAAATTCTTCAATCAAGTCTGGTGATAATACTCACAATATAAAACTATTTTCAATGGAAGTCTAAGGCCACATTCCAACTCAAAAGAAAAGGACTGTATAATTTTATGATGGAGACAAAAACAAAACCTACATCAACGCTTGAGAAGACGAGATGGGTAAACCGTAAGGATGAGGCCACATGACTACTTCTTCATTTAATCTCCAATAATATATGGTTTCATGTTTCCGCATGAAAGACTCCAAACAATATTTGGGCCACCTTGGAATGACTCTTTGGAAAGAAGGAAGATATGTGAGGTCTAATCCTTGAGGAAGAGTTGAATACCTTAGACCCTAAAAGTTTTGATAATATACAAGATTTCTTTACTAAATTTAAATCTTTGAGTTTTATCTTGGGTGAATGTGGTATTGAAAAGTCTAGACAAGAGAAACAACTTATTCTAACAATATTGGCCAAGCTAGGACCAAAATATGTTGTATATGTCTCTAATTTCCATTCTGGCGGATGTCTTTTGGGAGAAAATTGGAAAATTCCTACGATGGCTCCTTTCATTGAGTCTCTCACACAAGAGAAGAAAAAACTCATACAAATGGGCCTCATGAAAGATGCCAAAGCACATTCACTCACCATTCATGATGGAAAAAGATCATCTAAACAGAATGAGAAGGAGGGATATTCCAAACCCTTTAATGATTCTTCAAGTTCCAAAGACTCTTAAGATTCCAAGAAGAATAAGAAAGACATTTGATTGGGTCCTTGTCATCAAACTTCCTCATATCGATCTTAGGAATGTGATTGGTCTTCAACCCAAAGTTGGAGTTTCGCCATTACTGATACATCTTCCTTGTGTCCTCCTCATGAATTTCATGGGACACACTTTCACTTTCAGGTGTCCTCTCTATTAGGAAAAATTTCATTCCTTCCATGATCTCCCTTTTTGAACCATCCATCTTAGTATCCATTATTGCCTCCAATTTAGCTTCAGTTGAATCCATCATCCCTTGTAGTTCATCTTTTGTCACTGTCTTCTTCTGTAATTCATTTATGTCCTTACGCATTTCTTCGCCTTCATCAAGAGTCCAATTAGGAATTTATGGAGGCTTATTTGGTGTAGAAGTTCCCTTTTTGGGTGGCATGTTGGCCAAGAATCACTTTTGAACCTTGATTTTGAGGTGGTTCTTCTAGACAATATTTATTCTTCTATGTATCCAAAGTTTCGACCCTTCTGGGTATGAAACTTTACTTTTTGTAGTTCTCTGATATTTCTTCTCTACAATTCCACAGGTCTGATCAAAATTGGATGTGCCAAGTGGAATTTACGGTAACTTCCCCACAACTTGTTGATTGTTTTCCTTTCCAGGAGATCTCACTTGTATAGTGTGCCCCACACAAAATAATTGATATTAAATTTTGAAACTCATACCAGTAATACTATAGACTTTCCACTATCCAATGCAACCAATCTCACTCAATTTGGATACTCTAGGAAGAAGTTATGATTGTTTTACCTGGAGCACCTTCTTGAGACTAGTCAATAGGACTAGTCATATACCCTATCTTCCATAGTGTGTATCTACAAATTTAAGATGACCCAGAAGATAAAATGTTTACCACAGATACCTTACTAATTTCTATGAATATCCTCCAGATTTTAGGGTCTGAAACATTACATAAATCTGTTTATATCGAAAATTCCGCAATGACTCAGTTTAGGATGATTCCAGAACCCTATCTTGCATAGGCTATATCACCGAAATTATAAGGCATTAGGAGCTGAAATTTTAACCCAACGTACCTTGATCCATCTACTAAATATTCTCCAAGTCGTTCCTTCTAAAATGTTGTATAAAAAAAGTTATAGCTAAACTTCCAAGTTGTATGAGATGTAGCAGCGAAATCCCAAGACCTTGAGCTCTGATACCATATGTTAAGAACCAAATACCAATATAGCATAGAAAAATCGCAGAATAACTACTCAACACCTTGAAAAAAATATAAATTCAGATAATAAGCCTCTTCGAGGGGGCCACCTCCTTATTCCCACATAAATGTTCAATTACAGAATTATTCAAAATGAAAATGTCTCCTTGGTATATATAGGAGACTAGGAGGTATAATTACAACAAAAGCCGACATAAAAAAAATAACATTACTAATATAATATGCCTCAATTAAGGGGTAATGAGCCACTATTTAGGTCTTAACAACCATGCCACATAGGAATGAATGTCTATGACCAAAGGTACTCAACATGATTAGTTTTGTGAGTGATGAAATATCCTTGATGAGACTCATCAAGACATGAAGGGGGTACAAAACATGAATATGCGAAGGGAGGGTAAGCATAAAATTCAATGGCAATTTATGAAAAAACAAATCTGAGGCAAAAAAGGGTCAAAGCTGGGAAGTCGGCTCGATGGGCCAGCCAATGCCCCCCAATATCGGGTTGGAACTCATTGTACTGACTCTCATTGGTTTCGAATTAGGGAGGATGGATTCTCAATGATTCTCATCTTTCCTAGGCTTGTCGATGAAAGACATGGATTTCGAGCTAGCCTCTTCTAAAGGAAACTTAATATCTAGGAAATTATCGTAACCGAGAGAGTAAGAAACCCATACAACTAGAGTAGGTTGATCACATTCCATCTGAGGATGGAAGGGTTCAATAGTATCAATGGATGTTGATGCACTAGTAGAATTTGGAAAATAAATGACTACGTGACTAAAACTTTTAGTCACGACAACAAAAAATGACTAAATTCTAGTAATTTTTTGCAACACATGTATAAATTACTAAATAAATGGCCAATTTGATTTTTGAGTAAGAAGTAATTAGGAACTCATTTCTATAAGCTTCTATATTTGTAGTTTTTTGTATATTTATGCAACGATACACTTGGATTGCTAGGTTCCTCCATCAACGTGACCTACATGACCATAAAAACATCAACATTTTTATATATCCAACAATTTTCTTTATGTGTTTCTTCTTGGTTCCCAGAGCTAGAATAAAAAACTATGAAATCCCAAATGCTCAATGGACTTCCTCTAATATAGAAGATAGTTGTATTTTTAGGGTGCACAGTGTTTGGCCTCTTCCCTCAGCTACAAAATACAAGTCTTTATGTGGCTCATTATTTACTAGGGGCTATCATCTATAGCTCATCTAGATATGAGCAAGTTCATTGATGTTATTTTCTTAGTTTGTGCTTGTCTAGAGATAGAAAAATGCATTCTTTGGTACTGCATGTCTACCAAGAGATGAGGCCAGGTGAAGGTCCAATGGGAACATTCTTTGGTACCCACCCTAATGGCATCTCTCAAAAAGGGATGAGGTCAAGTGAAGGTCCAATGCAATTTTTTCATAAGAATTAACCCTCATACCCAAAAACCTAGTTGAAGGAAGTTCATGTTATGAGTTGCAACCATCAACCTCAAATCATGTTTTGCAATGCAACTTCCAAAAAAAGGCATGCCATATTCTGTTGAAATTGAGAAGAACCACCCAAACTACATGGATGACTAGAAAGCCAATGAAGGGTCTCTCGGCCCTAGTGGAGGGCCTATAAAACATTATAGAATCTATTAGGTTGGACTATACAAGACGTGGTTCATTGGAGAAGATATAGTTGGCTAGAAAGCTAAAACATGTTCCCAAAGATCCCAAAGGAAAAATAAAAAACATGCAACTAGATGATGGTGAAAATCTTGAGAGGTATCATATTTACATACAATTGTTGATCTGTCACTTCTGAATAATACAACTAGTTCATTTATTGTTGATTATTTCTCTTCATGGAGGTTGAGTTTTTTCATTATAGGCCAATTTTCTAAGTGTAGTTGTTTTAGACTAATTCTTGGTATAGAAATATGATGGACCCTTTCTGAGGGTGAAATTAGCATTTTTAGAGAAAATCAATCATAATAAAAGAACAGTTAAGATTCATTTATTTCTAAAAAGGATGATTTGGCTAGGAAGTAAACTGTCACTAGAAGGAAGCTCCAAGACATGTTGAAATTTTCATGTCCATTGGAAGTTCAACAATCAACTTTATTCGGTTATGAGTATAATTTTTATCTCCCTAGAAGAAAAACATAATTTCATTAATAAAAATAAAAAATGCATTCTTCATATGTTGAGTATCATGTCAAAATCATTTCATCGGGATCACCAAATTCATAAAACAAAGTAATCCCACTGGAATTACCCCTCCCAAAAGGCCATAACATAATCGAGTCCCAAAAGTCATCACCATATAGTCCTTAGTAAATATCCCTACATGTCAAAAAACAAATCTCCACAAAATCCCCAAAGACGGTTTAAAAGTAGATCAACCATCAATTCAAGTCCTAAGAGAGCACAATATTCATATAAAAACCATCATATACCCATTAAAGGGATAAAAACAATATGCCAAAAAAATCTACAATAGATCCCAGGAAAACATAACTCCTCATGAGAGAAACCATAGAAAGGAAGGATGATCATATATTTAGGATTGTCTCATCCTCAATCTCCTAGATATGTCATTGACCTGCATTCAATGACAAACCAACCTTGGAATGCCTATCTTCCAGCACATTTTTCTTCTTGATGAAATTATGAAAATAAATTTGGTTAAAAAAACTATAAAAGATTGGATCTCCTCAAAAATAGGCCTTAAAAAGAGATTTTATAGAGAGAAGACTCCCTGCATCTAATTAATAACAACTAGGGAATCCCCAAATACTTGAAATTTTACAACATATTTTTCAACCGCAAGAAAAATAGTTAACTACAGAGCCATGATTTCATCTATGTTTTTTGGTAGGAGGGAAAGTGCCCAATACTTTAGTCTTTTCCTCAACTTCCCACTCCATGCTCACTTTTCCAACCCACAGAAACCACAAGATACTATAAAATTACAATATAGATATAAAGCAAGGTGGAACAACTAGAAACACAATAAGGGTTTTCACATGTAGAGCCTATGTGGGGTATAATATGTTAGGTTCATAACCCGCACATAGGTAGATCAATATATATGGATGTAATAAAGGTCAATATTAATAAGGCCTTTCAATAAAATAGAATAAGGCGGATGTAAGAAGATGTAATAGAAGCTTTCACTTCTAGAAGGATCTTCCTCTAGATGCCTCTCTTGAAAGACATATTTAGTATAAATAAGGGTCAAGGGTATGAAAACCCTAGCTTAGAGATTATTTTAACAGAGGGTTGCTCGATTGGAGGTTTCCCCCTTGAAGAGGCCTGTGAACATTTCTTTCTGAATCAAAGTGTTATTTCTGTTGTTTTTCTTATATCATTTTTGTGTTATTGTGGAGATTATGCTAGATATATTACTGTTATTCTGCCATTTCTAGCATTTTATTTATGTTCTGGATATTTATTATATCTGGTATCTTGCAAGTAATATCAGAGCACTTTCCTTGGCAAAAATTGTGGGAATTGTGTTTCATGGTAGAGACATATTTCGGCGTCTTTAAGCCACAAAGATATGTCGTTATGCGCATAAACTCGTGGTTGAGGGATTCATACACGCAGGAAATACAAGTGGTTCTTAGGCACACATCTGTTGGCCACCCTTGTAACCCCTGTTGGTACCCCTTCGAGTGGTAGAGCATCAGACAACACTTGTGTATGGATTGGCCTAGATTTCCTGAAGCCCTCTTTAGATAAACCTATCAGCCACCGGACTGCTATAGTGTCACCGAGAACAGCACGTGGTAAGATACTCTCTAGTACTTGGGTATTCGGGTAGTATGACTAAGTGTATGGTCTATCATCCTTAGTTAGTGCCCTGAGATATTGGGATGAGTACTACTGTTGGACCCCACACGTATATCAGAGAGCTATAGCACAGGGAAAACCCTTGTCTATAGAACCCTTGAATACCTAAACCCTTGGGGGAAAAAAACATAAACAAATTAAAACAGGCCAGATCTATTGTCATGCAACTATGTTCAGGTTGCCAAGTAAATAAACATTTATTTTTGGTTAAGCATTTGGGGATTTCATCACTGCAGTATTCTTCAGACCGAATTATAACTCCGCAGGTGTAAAAATAAATAAATAAAAGTCTGGAAATTTTTTCACCATTATTTGAGACCTATCCCATTGGATTCATCTCTTTGCCCTTATCACATTCATCCATATCATTTTTCGGCAAATTTTTTTACCCTGCCTGCCCCTTTTCAGTTCACCCATCCTCATGGTCCATACCTGTAGCCAAGATCTGGAAACTCGCTTCAACACCTTGCAATCTGGTTTCCTCGAAACCCAAAAAGAAGTGAAACAACTTAGTGTTACTGTTGCCTCCATAGATTCATCCATCAATACAACCATAAATACAACCATGCAATCCTCAATGGAGGAAGTCAAACAAGAACTGACCACCTAGCTTGAATCTGTCTTTGCATCCATCTGCACCAAACTTAAGATCCCTACAGATGACCATTTCTCTGAAGCACCTCCAAAGACTGAAGGCAAACATTCCTCCCATTCCCATACCTTTCAGCACCATCACTTTCAACGTGGCATACGCCTTCCACAGGTGGATGTGACCAAATTTGATGGCTCGGACCCCACTAGTTGGGTAACCCAAATGGAACATTATTTCTCTTTATACGGCATCACAGATGACTTGGCCAAACTCTGGTATGGTGTTCTCCATCTAGATCAAGAACATTTGCAATGGTGGCAATGGAGAAAAACTTCCCATCAAGGGTATATTGCTTGGACCCAATTTGTGACTGAGCTTTATGAACGCTTTGACACGGACACCAACCATTTGGGTTGTTTGACAAAGTTGAAACAATCCGGAATAGTAGAAGAATTCATAGATTCCTTTGCATGCCTGGCTTTTTGAACAGAGGGCATGACTGATTCTTTCTTTCGAGAGTGTTTTATCAGTGGCCTCAAGGAGGATATTCAAGCCCATGTCCTCATGGCTCAACCCTCGACTTGGGTGGATGCTACTAAAAGAGCTAAAGAAGCACAATAGGTTGTATCATCTCAAAACCGAAAACCCTCCTTTATCCCTCGCCCTAAACCCGTCACTCCCACTACTCCCTCCGCCCCGTTAAAGATCCAAAAATTGACCAGGGATGAAATGGTTGAACGCCAACTCAAAGGACTTTGTTATAATTGTGATGACAAATATTTCTTGGGCCATAAGTGTAAGGAACAAAAGATTTTTATGGCCATATTAGAGGATGTTGAAACTCCCATTGTGTCTGAGTCACCTGAAATCACTGACATAACCCCTCCCTTAGACCCTCTTGAAGTAGAACCCGTCATTTCCCTCAATGCTCTCACTGGATTTTCCACTCCCCAAACCCTCAAGTTAATCGGTTACATCAAGCATAAGAAGGTCATAATTTTGGTTGATAGTGGAAGCACCCATACTTTTATTCATCGCCGCATTGCCCAAGAAACTCATTGCTACATCCATGCTGTCAACAATTTCCAAATCATTATTGCCAATGGTGGTTCCATGAAATGTGGAGGGAGTTGTGAAAATGTGTGTCTCCAAATCGGTGACTACCACCTAAAATCCCATATGTTTTCTATCGACATGGGTGGTTGTGACATTGTGTTGGGTGCAGACTGGCTAAGAACTTTGGGTCCCATTCTCCTGGATTTTAAGGAATTAACCATGCAATTCAACTAGGAAGGTCACCAATATAAATTCCAAGGCATCACTGTTGGTTCACTTGAGGTCATTAGTTCCCATCGCATGGAAAAGCTGCTCAAAAAAGGTCATTCTGGTGTCATTGCCCAACTCCATGCCATACAAGCCACAGTAACACCCTCGGTGCTGCATGACTTCCAAGCTCTCCTTTCTAAACATCAAATGGTATTTTCCACTCCCCACGGACTCCCTCCTTCCCACGATGTTCATGATCATTCCATTCCCCTTGTACCCAAAAGCCTTCCTCCCAATATTCGTCCCGGAAGCCTTCCTCCCAATATTTGTCCATATCTCCACCCCTTTTCACAAAAAATTGAAATAGAGAAAATGGTCCAAGAAATCCTTAATGCAGGCGTTATCTGCCCTAGTATGAGCCCTTACTCTTCTCATGTAGTCATGGTCCTGAATAAAGAAGGTTCTTGGAGAATGTGTCCTGACTTCCATGCCCTCAACAAACTGACCATTAAAGACAAATTTCCCATTCTTGTCATTGATGACCTTCTGGATGAATTGAGCAGTGCCCAATTCTTTACTAAACTTGATCTTTTCTCGGGCTATCACCAGATACATATGAAAGAGGCGGACATTCCCAAGACAGCCTTTCTCACTCATGAGGGCCACTATGCGTTTTTGGTCATGCCATTTGGCTTGTGTAATGCCCCCTCCACCTTCCAAAGCCTCATGAATCATGTCTTCCATCCCTTTCTCCGTCATTTTTTCTTAGTTTTCTTTGATGATATCCTCATCTATAGAAAAACATGGACAGACCATCTTACTCATGTGGATCAAGTTCTCCATCTCCTCTTCCAGCACCAACTTTTCCTGAAACAGTCTAAATGTGCTTTTGGTGCCTCAGAAGTAGAATACTTGGGTCATCTGGTTGGTAAGGATGGCGTCAGGGTGGATAAGAAAAATATTGAATCTATGCAAGACTGGCTGAACCCAAAGACTCTCAAAATCTTGTGTGGATTTTTGGGCTTAACAGGGTATTATCGCAAGTTTGTTAAGAACTACGGAAATATTGCAGCACCTCTCACTGCTCTCCTCAAAAAGAAATCTTTCACTTGGACTCCAGCACTGAGCAAGCTTTTCAAACCTTGAAGACGACCATGTGCACCACTCCAGTTCTAGCCCTTCCTGATTTCACAAAGACCTTTGTGTTGGAATGTGATACCTCAGGGAAAGGAATCGGCATTTTCCTTATGTAAGAGGGTCAACCTTTGGCCTTCACCAGCAAGCAACTGTCTGAAAGGAATATGTGCAAACCCATTTATGAAAAGGAAATGTTGGCTATTCTACATGTTGTTGATCTGTGGCACCCTTATCTCTTGTGGGAAACGCTTCCAAATTAATACCGACCATCAAAGCCTCAAGTAGTTTCTAGAACAACGCATTTCCTCCCAGGAGCAACAAAAATGGGTGAGTAAGCTCTTTGGTTATGATTATGAGATCATTTACAAGAAGGGCAAAGACAATGTAGTGGCATATGCACTGTCTCGAAAATATGAAGAAGAAGGATCCTTTTTTTCTCTTTCCTTCATTGTACCCAATTAGCTCCAAGCTGTGCACCAGGAATGTATTCAAGATCCCAAAAGTTCACATCTAATCCATCAATTGCATACCAAGGCGCTGGATCCCCCAGGGTACTCTTGGCTCCAAGATGAGCTTCGATACTAAGGCCATTTGTATTTAAGTAAACAATCAAAGATTAAATCCATGGTAATTTCTAAGCTTCATGCTACACCCACAGCGGGGCACTCAAGGTTCACCAAAACATATGACAGGGTCAAACGTTCTTTTTTCTGGGAGGGTATGAAACAGGACATCCGTAATTTTTTCGTTGAATGTGAGGTGTGTCAATGCAACAAGGGAGAAACAGTCAAATCTCTGGGCACACTACAACCGCTTCCAATTCCACCTGCTATTTGGAAGGATATCTCTATGGAATTTATTACCAACTTACCCAAATCAGGGAAGAAATCAGTCATAATGGTGGTTGTGGATCGCCTTTCCAAGTATTCTCATTTTTGCGCTCTTCAACACCCATTTACTGCATCCACGGTGGCTCAACTTTTCATGGACCTGGTCTTCAAGCTTCATGGCATGTCGCACTCTATTGTTTCTGATCGTGACTCAACTTTCACAAGCAATTTTTGGCAAGAACTGTTTAAGCTATAGGGCAACCAATTACATCTCAGCACAGTTTATCATCCCTAGACTGATGGCCAAACAAAAGTTTTCAACACGTGTTTGGAAACATATCTGAGGTGTTTTTCCTCTGAAAAACAACATCAGTGGGCTCAATGGCTACCCCTAGCTGAATGGTGGTACAACACTTCCTACCATACAGCTACTCGCATGACTCCTTTTGAAGCGATATATGGACAGAAGCCACCTTTAGTTCTCTCATACTTACCGGGTACCTCAAAGGTCCAGGCGGTTGACCAAACACTTACAGTTCAAGAGGATATTCTTCGTACCCTTAAATATAACTTGGTCATGGAACATAATCACATGAAGCAACAAGTAGATCAAGGTCTCTCTGAACGTCAATTTGCATAAGGGGATCAGGTTTTTTTGTGACTACAACCATACAAGAAAACTTTCCTCAAGGTCGAGCATTGTCAGAAGCTAGCACCCAAATTTTATGGTCCTTATACAGTTCTCAAGTGTGTGGGACAAGTCGCATATCAGTTAGCTCTGCCCAGTTAGTCGAAGCTACATCCAATTTTTCATGTTTCGTGCTTAAAGAAGGTGATTGGAACTAGGTGCCAAATTCAAACCAACCTTCCCGAGTTAGTTGAAGAAGGATCAATTTGGCTACAGCCAGAAGCAGTTTTGGACCAGCATGAGCATCGCCTATATCATAGAACCATCAAGGAAGTGCTAGTATAATGGAAAGATACGACTCTAGCAGATGCCACTTAGGAACCAGCTACCATTCTGCAGCAGTTTCCACACCTCAAGGCTTGAGGACAAGGTTTTTTTTAAGGGGGCGGACATGTTAGGGTCCTAACCCGCACATAGGTAGATCAATATATTCGGATGTAATAAAGGTCAATATTAATAAGGCCTTTCAATAAAATAGAATAAGGTGTATGTAAGAAGACTTAATAGAAGCTTCCGCTTCTCGAAGGATCTTCCTCTAGATGCTTCTCTTGATAGACAATTTAGTATAAATAAGGGTCGAGGGTATGAAAATCCTATCTTGGAGGTTATTGTAATAGAGCGTTGCTCGATTGGAGGTTGCCACTCGAAGAGGCCTGTGAACATTGCTTTATGAATCAAAGTGTTATTTCTGTTATTGTTCTTATATCATTTATGTGTTATTGTGGAGATTATGCTGGATATATTACTATTATTATGCCATTTCTATCATTTTACTTCTGTTCTGCATATTTATTATATCTGGTATCTTGCATAATACCTTTTTGATAAATTGATTTGGACAAAATTTAGAATTAAGTATCATATTTTAAATCACGTTGTTGAAATAATGTAGTCTTGTTCAAATATTTTTGTTCTCTATGCCAATGAATACCAATCATTTGATTTTATAGCTTCAAATTTTTTGTGGTTGATGATTACTTGCATTGTTTCTCATCTTGGAGGTTTTATTAATACAAATTTCCCCCCTTTTCTGTAAAAAAAAGTATATATTTAAACAAAATGGGAACCCGTTGGTTAGAGGTTACTCAGAATAAATTCACTACCTCACCTACATTTATTGTTTCCTTCACATTTAATGTTATAAAAGGGTGACAATACCTTGTCGACTCAAAGTATCTTAATCACTTGCACTAAGCTCACATACATAAGATATAATCAATCTACCACCTCTTTTAACAAGGAGAGGCTAATCTTATCACCACATATGGCACCACAAACACTCCAAGTTGCCTCTAGACCACAACTCAACAGACATTAATAGTAGATGATATATATACATAGAAGAAAATTATTTTAGATAATTCTTTGTGGGTATGACATAGGATATATATTATTTTATAACTTCATAGGCTACCCAACCTTTGTATGTTATTCTTGATATAGTTTAATTTTTTTTTTGAAAAAAATACATCTTATATTTCATTCATACCCACAAAGAGAAGCATCATACAATTGTACAATACCTGGACAAACAAAATACATGTGAGCTTCACCTCCAAATATAGGAAATAAGAGCCAACATGCTTTCTTTGGTGCCCACTACAAGAGAGTATTTATTTTCTAAAAATTCCCTTTCTAGCATGATATGGAACGACTAAGTCATATTTTTCAGTTTCCTATTAACGCCATTGTAACATGGTATCATCTCCATGAAAGGTTTCCCTACAATGCCTTTTCCATAAGGATATGCATGTTAAATGTGTTTTTTCCTATATGCTCTTTCTTGCTTGTCTAATCATCCATTTGTCCCCAAATATGACCCCTTTCCAGTCAAGGAGGGGCATAAAGAGTAAGGAATATTTAACTTCCATCCTTTCTAAAAATCATTAGGCTACCTTACAACCGCATAGGACATGTTAAATTATATTAGTATTTTTTCATATCAAACAACAATGATCTTTAAATTCAGAGTAATGAAGCATCTCTTTGATTGCATTCTAACATCATTTTATAATACACCTAGGATTTTTTCCTGATCTCTTTCTAGCTATAATTATTTTTTGAATAATTATGATAATACATCAGTGCCCAAATAGGACCATATTCAACTTTCTTATCCTACTTCTTTTTTACCTCCTCTTCTTGAAGTCAAAGGAGTCTCTCCTTTATTCTCTATTAATGTTGCCAAACCTTCAAGCTTGTGCTCCCCCAAAAACTTATTTTTCTTTTTAAACTTCTGCTTTGGTTTAGATCCAACAATTCCTTTCTTTAGCCATTTATGGTTCCTTAGATTGTTCTTTTGGTATTATTTTGTCCTATTTCATTCCTCTTATAGTTGTATGGATAGGGTGAATGGCATTCTTTGATTTCTCTTCAATAATATAGTTGTAGTCCTACATTACCTTCTACCTTTTCCTACTCTCTTCCGTTTCATTTTACTTGTCTTTAAGGCCTATTGTTTTTTCTTTGTTAGAGTTTCTTTCCAGATGACAGTGTTTCCAAATGAATTATTGCATTTCAATGATATATTTTCAATATATTTATTGCTTCTAGGGATGATGAGGTTGTTATAAGTTGAGGAAATATGACAATCCCTTCTCCTAGAATGTGTGCACAATTACTAGTACATTGAGCTTGTTGCAAAAATTTATATTTTCGGTACAATAGTTCAGTGGGAGTTAACTGGATAGTTCTATTTTAGACTTTCTAATATTAGACCATCACTATTATGCATGCATTCCTATTATAGGATGTCATTTCCTATATGATTGAATATCACTCATTCATTGATTAGATCATAATATACATTGATTCTCATTCTTCATCTTGCATCTCTCTTCCTTTTCTTGATAAGATTTGTTTGTGTATGCTTTAGCTAGGTCTCATGTGAAAGTTTCCATGAAACAATGACATGGTATCAGAGTTGAGTTTATTGGAGAAACCCAGACAATCTAGAGAAGAGCGAAAGAGGATTTGAGTAAACCTAGTTTCCTCCACCATCGCGGCCTATCCCTATCGAAAGGTGCGACGATTGGAATCGTCACAACCTATCCCTATCAAAGGGTTTGAAGTTCACATTATGTCCTTTACTAGGTTTTGATAATTCAACATCGTCACACTTTATCCTTATCTAGTGTGCGACGATTGAGATGCCCTCCAGAAAATTGGTTATATGCCGTAAAATAGCCATATCTCAAAATCTGTGATCTGGGTCGGGCTGAAATTTTGACTAGAGACATATAACATAGGGATTCTCATGCTCACCAAAACTATCCAAAACCCACATCATATTTTAGGAGATATAGTTTTTTTATCATATCTATAGCTACCATAGAATCGTGTGTCATATCTCAGAACCCATGATCTGGGTTTCTAGGATCTTTTCAGAGTTAATAGCAGGGATGGAGGTGATGAAAATTCTTCAATCAAGTCTGGTGATAATACTCACACTATACAACTATTTTGAATGGAATTATAAGGCTGCATTCCAACTCAAAAGAAAAGGACTGTATAATTTTTTGATGGCGACAGAAACAAAACCTACATCAACGGTTGAGAAGACGAGATGGGTAAACCGTAAGGATGAAGCCACATGATTACTTCTTCATTTAATCTCCAATAATATATGGTTTCATGTTTCCACGTGCAAGACTCCAAACAATATTTGGACCACCTTCGAAGGAATATTTGGAAAGAAGGAAGACATGTGAGGTCTAATCCTTGAGGTAGAGTTGAATACCTTAGACCCTAAAAGTTTTGATAATATACAAGATTTCTTTACTAAATTTAAATCTTTGATTTTTAGCTTGGGTGAATGTGGTATTGAAAAGTCTTCGTTCATTGAGTCTCTCACACAAGAGAAGAAAAAACTCATACAGATGGGCCTCATGAAAGATCCCAAAGCACATTCACTCACCATTCATAATGGAAAATGATCATCCAAACAGAATGAGGAGAGATATTCCAAACCCTTTAATGATTCTTCAAGTTCCAAAGACTCTTAAGATTCCAAGAAGAAGAAGAAATCCATGTGATTGGGTCCTTGTCATCAAAATTCCTCATATTGATCTTAGGAACGTGATTGGTCTTCAACCCAAAGTTGGAGTTTCGCCATTACTGATTCATCTTCCTTGTGTCCTCGTCATGAATTTCATGGGACACATTTTCACTTTCAGGTGTCCTCTCTATGAGGAAATTTTTCATTCCTTCCATGATCTCCCTTTTTAAACCATCCATATTAGTATCCATTATTTCCTCCAATTTAGCTTCAGTTGAATCCATCATCCCTTGTAGTTCATCTTTTGTCACTGTCTTCTTTTGTAATTCATTTATGTCCTTACGTATTTCTTTGCCTTCATCAAGAGTCCATGTAGGACTTTCTGGAGGCTTATTTGGTGTAGAAGTTCGCTTTTTGGGTGGCATGTTGGCCAAGTATCACTTTTGAACCTTGATTTTAAGGTGGTTCTTCTAGACAATATCTCTTCTGCTATGTATCCAAAGTTTCGACCCTTCTGGGTATGAAACTTTATTTTTTGTAGTTCTCTAATATTTCTTCTCTGCAATTCCATAGGTCTGATCAAAATTGGATGTGCCAAGTGCAATTTATGGTAACTTCCCCACAACTTGTTGATTATTTTCCTTTCCAGGAGATCTCACTTGTATAGTGTGCCCCACACAAAATAATTGATATTAAATTTTGAAACTCATACTAGTAATACTACAGACTATCCACTATCCAATGCAACCAATATCACTTAATTTGGATACTCTAGGAAGAAGTTATGATTGGTTTACCTGGAACACCTTCTTGAGACTAGTCAATAGGACTAGTCATATACCCTATCTTCCATAGTGTGTATCTACAAATTTAAGATGAGCCAGAAGATGAAATTTTTACTAGAGATACCTTACTAATTTTTTAGAATATCCTCCAAATTTCAAGGTCTGAAACCTTACATAAATTTCTTTATAGTGAAAATTATGCAATGACTCAGTTCAAGATGATTCTAAAACCCTATCTTGCACAAGCTGTATCTCCGAAAGTATAAGGCATCAGGAGCTGAAAGTTTAACCCAACATACCTTGATCCGTCTACTAAATATTCTCCAGGACGTTCCTTCTGAAAAATTGTATAAAAAAAGTTATAGTGAAAATTCCAAGGTGTATCAGATGTAGCAGCGAAACCCCAAGACCTTGAGCTCTGATACCATATGTTAAGAACCAAATACCAATATAGCATAGAAAAACTTCAAAATAAGTACTCAACACCTTGAAAAATAGATAAATTTAGATAATAAGCCTCTTCGAGGGGGCCACCTCCTTATGCCCACATAAATGTTCAATTACAAGATTATTCAAAATGAATATGTCTCCTTGGTTTATATAGGAGACTAGGAGGTATAATTACAACTAAAGCTGACATAAATAAAATAACATTACTAATATAATATGCCCCAATTAAGGGGTAATGAGCCACTATTTAGGTCTTAAAATCCATGCCACATAGGAATGAATGTCTACGACCAAATGTACTCAACATGAGTGGTTTTGTGAGTGATGAAATATCCTTGATGAGACCCATCAAGACATGAAGGGGGTACAAAACATGAATCTGCGAAGGGAGGGTAAGCATAAAATTCAGTGGCAAGTTATGAAAAAAGAAATCTAAGGCAAAAATGGGTCAAAGATGGGAGGTCGGCTCGATGGCCCAGCTAATGCCCCCCAATATCGGGTTGGAACTCATCGTACTAATTCTCATTGGTTCCAAATTAGGGAGGATGGATTCTCAATGATTCTCATCTTTCCTGGGCTTGTCGATGAAAGCCATGGATTCCGAGTTGGCCTCTTCTGAAGGAAACTTAGTATCTAGGAAATTATGGTAACCGAGAGAGTAAGAAACCCATACAATTAGAGTAGGTTGATCACATTCCATCTGAGGATGGAAGGGTTCACTAGTATCAACGGATGTTGATGCACTAGTAGAATTTGGAAAAAAAATGACTACGTGACTAAAACTTTTAGTCACGACAATAAAAAATGACTAAATTCTACTAATGTTTTGCAACACATGTATAAATTACTAAATAAATGGCCAATTTGATTTTGGAGTAAGAAATAATTAGTTACACACATAAAAATGACTAAATAAATGACCAATTTGATTGTCGGGTAAAAAACACAACTAAATAAATATTAGTCACAAAAATTAAAATGACTAAAGACTCTTATAGACTAAAGATTATTAAAGGTATTGTGCTTTTTTCACCATAACTATAAACGTTGTGCTTAGGCATAAGCATATTAGAAAGTTGTATATAATATTAAATAGAAGATATGAAAATAATTAACCCTAGTACTAGAAATTTCATCCAAAAATTATTAACGACGAGAAACCTCTTTCACTTATTCCTCTGCCTCCTCACCTTGTCCTCTAGAATGAAGATATGCTAATCAAAACATGTTCCACCCCTTGTGAGACATATCTCTTATACAAGCAACTATTTTCATCTGGTTGGGGCCATGTGCATTAAGTCCTAGGTAAGTTTGGCATAATATTAGATTCCCCCATGGCCTCTTAGCCAAAGGGGTCTTTCAAGAGTGTTGTACACCAACTAAAAATATACATTGTTAATTCTTCCATAATGGGAGGGCCTTTCTTGCAACATAAGAATATTAAACATAGGCGAAGAAATGTTTTTTAACCAATACATAGGCTAATAAATTGTTTTTTAACCAAAACATAGGATACGAAATTAGCCTAGTGGTACATAACATGATATTGCAGGGAGACATGACATAGGTTAGTGGTACATAACGTATTTCAGGGAGACATGACCTAGGTTCACTCATGGAAACATATGTTATTTTCCACGCAGACAAAATGTACCACGACATGTTAACAATACACCAGTGGGACACATGCATATTGATAAACTATAATTTGATACATTTTATATCATTTGTAAAAATCATTAAAATTCATTAATATGCAGACTGGTGTAGAGTGGGAAAATATGGTGACTGGACCATAGTGGGAAAATTGTATGGTTAGGATCAGTTGTAATTCGACGAGGCAGGACATAATTTGTGCGAGTGGGGAGTGAGCAGTGAGTGGTGTAGTGAATAGTTTTGTAGGGTTAGGGTTACAATGGTAGAAGACCAGTGTTGGCTGAACCGTTTGTGACTTGTAGGTGGAGGGTGTAGCCCTTGGGAGTGTTTCCTATGTGTTTTTCATTTGCATTTGTGTTTTTTGTGTGCATTTTTGTTTCCTCTATAACTGAGGTGCGTGACTAAGCTGCATTTTTGTTTCCTCTATGACTGAGGTGTGTGACTGAGGTGCATTTGTGACTGCGGTGAATTTGTGGAGTTGGTCATGAGGTGGGCTTGAGGAATATTGGAGCCTATGAGTTGGGGTTTTGTCTTGTGTGCCTGAGAAATATTGGAGCTCATGAGTTTTATTTGGGGATTTTATAGTCTAGATCCAACCAAAGGAGGGGTTTATTGTTACTTGAGAATTGGAGCTTGAATTAGAACATAGGAGGGTGTTTACTGTTAATTGAGAACCAAAGGAGGGGTTTTAGTTTTAATTGAGAAACATTGTTTTGGGGCTAATTGGAGAATTATTCGAGCTTGAATGAATATATAAGAAGTTTCCATTAACGATAAAAATGCGGTGGAGAGAACTTGTAGACTACTCAAAAGGTGAACTAGGATTTCGAAGTTGTAGAGATCTTCAGCAAAGTCACATGTACGATTAATCTGTTTCTTTTGATTTGATTTAGGAGTGCATGGTTTGTAATTAGGAGCTAATTTCTATAATCTTGTATATTTGTAGTTTTTTGTATATTTATGCAATGATACACATGGATTGCTAGGTTCCTCCTTCAACGTGACCTACATGACCATAAAAACATCGACATTTTTATATATCCAACAGTTTTCTTTATGTGTTTCTTCTTGGTTCCCAGAGCTAGAATAAAAAACTATGAAATCTCAAATGCTCAATGGACTTCCTCTAATATCGAAGATAGTTGGATTTTTAGGGTGCACAGTGTTTGGTCTCTTCCCCTCAGCTACAAAATACAAGTCTTTATGTGGCTCATTATTTACTAGGGGCTATCGTCTATAGCTCATCTAGCTTTGAGTAAGCTAATTGATGTTATTTTCTTAGTTTGTGCTTGTCTAGAGATAGAAAAAAACATTCTTTGGTATTGCATGTCTACCAAGAGATGAGGCCAGTTGAAGTTCCAATGGGCACATTCTTTGGTACCCACCCTAATGGCATCTCTCAAAAAGGGATGAGGTCAGGTGAAGGTCCAATGCAATTTTTTCATAAGAATTAACCCTCATACCCAACAACCTAGTTGAAGGAAGTTCATCTTATGAGTTGCAACCCTCAACCTCAGATCATGTTTTGCAATGCAACTTCCAAAAAAAGGCATGCCATATTCTGTTGAAATTGAGAAGAACCACCCAAACTACTTGGATGACTAGGAAGTCGGTGAAGGGTCTCTCAGCCATAGTGGAGGGCCTATGAAACATTATAGAATCTATTAGGTTTGACTGTACAAGACGTAGTTCATTGGAGAAGATATAGTTGGCTAGAAAGCTAAAACATGTTCCCAAAGATCCCAAAGGAAAAATAGAAAACATGCAACTAGATGATGATGAAAAGTTTGAGAGGTATCATATTTACATGCAATTGTTGCTTTGTCACTTCTAAATAATATAGCTAGTGCATTTATTGTTGATTATTTCTCTTCATGGAGGTTGAGTTTTTTCATTATAGGCCAATTTTCTAAGTGTAGTTGTTTTAGACTAATTCTTGGTATAGAAATATGATGGACCCTTTCTGAGGGTGAAATTAGCATTTTTAGAGAAAATCAATCATAATAAAAGAATAGTTAAGCTTCATTTATTTCTAAAAAGGATGATTTGGCTAGGAACTAAACTATCACTAGAAGGAATCTCCAAGACATGTTGAAATTTTCATGTCCATTGGAAGTTCAACAATCAACTTTATTAGATTATGAGTATAATTTTTGTCTCCCTACAAGAAAAATATAATTTCATTAATAAAAATAAAAAATGCATTCTTCATATGTTGAGTATCATGTCAAAATCATTTCATCGAGATCCCGAAATTCATAAAACAAAGTAATCCCACTGGAATTACCCCTCCTAAAAGGCCATAACATAATCGAGTCCCAAAATTCATCACCATATAGTCCTTAGTAAATATCCTTACATGTCAAAAAACAAAATTCCCCAAAATCCCCAAAGACGGTTTAAAAGTAGATCAACCATCAACGGAAGTCATAAGAGAGCACAATATTCATATAAAAACCATCATATACCCATTAAAGGGATAAAAAAAATATGCCAAAAAAATCTACAATAGATCCCAGGAAAACATAACTCCTCATGAGAGAAACCATAGAAAGGAAGGATGATCATAATTTTAGGATTGTCTCATCCTCAATCTCCTAGATATGTCATTGACCTGCATTCAATGACAAACCAACCTTGGAATGCCTATCTTCCAGGTCATTTTTCTTCTTGATGAAATTATGAAAATAAATTTGGTAAAAAAAACTATAAAAGATTGGATCTCCTAAAAAATAGGCCTTAAACAGAGGTTTTCTAGAGAGAAGACTCCCTACATCTAATTAATAACAACTAGGGAATCCCCAAATATTCGAAATTTTACAACATCTTTTCCAACCACAAGAAAAACAGTTAACTACAGAGCCATCATTACATCTATGTTTTTTGGTAGGATGGAAAGTGCCCAATACTTTAGTCTTTTCCTCAACTTCGCACTCCATGCTCACTTTTCCAACCTATAGAAGCCACAAGATACTATAAACTTACAATATAGATATAAAGCAAGGTGGAACAACTAGAAACACAATAAGGGTTTTCACATGTAGAGCCTATGTGGGGTATAATACCTTTTTGATAAATTGATTTGGACAAAATTTAGAATTGAGTATCATATTTTAAATCACGTTGTTGAAATAATGTAGTCTTGTTCAAATATTTTTGTTCTCTATGCCTATGAATACCAGTCATTTGATTTTATAGATTCAAATGTTTTGTGGTTGATGATTACTTGCATTCTTTCTCATCCTGGAGGTTTTATTAATACAAATTTCCCCCCTTTTCCTGTAAAAAAAATATATATATTTAAAAAAAATGGGAACCCGTTGGTTAGAGGTTACTCAGAATAAATTCACTACCTCACCTACATTTATTGTTGCCTTCACATTTAATGTTATAAAAGAGTGACAATACCTTCTCGACTCAAAGTTTCTTAATCACTTGCACTAAGCTCACATACATAAGATATAATCAATCTACCACCTCTTTTAACAAGGAGAGGCTAACCTTATCACCACATATGGAACGACAAACACCCCAAGTTGCCTCTAGACCACAGCTCAACAGACATTAATAATAGATGATACATATACATACAAGAAAATTATTTTAGATAATTCTTTGTGGGTATGACATAGGATATATATTATTTTATAACTTCATAGGCTACCCAACCTTTGTATGTTATTCTTGATATAGTTTAATTTTTTTTTTGAAAAAAATGAATCTTATATTTCATTCATACCCATAAAGATAGGCATCATACAATTGTACATTACCTGGACGAACAAAATACATGTGAGCTTCACCTCCAAATATAGAAAATAAGAGCCAACATGCTTTCTTTGGTGCCCACTACAAGAGAGTATTTATTTTCTAAAAATCCCCTTTCTAGCATGATATGGAATGACTAAGTCATATTTTTTAGTTTCCTATTAACACCAGTGTAACATGGTATCATCTCCATGAAAGGTTTCCTTGCAATGCCTATTCCATAAGGAGATGCATGTTAAATGTTTTTTTTCCTATATGCTCTTTCTTGCTTGTATAATCATCCATTTGTCCCCAAATATGACCCCTTTCCAGTCAAGGAGGGGCATAAAGCGTAAGGAATATTCAACTTCCATCCTTTCTAAAAATCATTGGGCTACCTTACAACCCCATAGAACATGTTAAATTATATTAGTATTTTTTCATATCAAACAACAACGATCTTTAAATTCAGAGTAATCAAGCATCTCTTTTATTGCATTATAACATCATTTTATAATACACCTAGGATTTTTTCTTGATTTCTTTGATTTTCATGACCTCTTTCTAGTTGTAATTATTTTTTGAATAATTATGATAATACATCACTGCCCAACTAAAGAGGACCATATTCAACTTTCTTATCCTACTTATTTTTTACCTCCTCTTCTTGAAGTCAAAGGAGTCTCTCCTTTATTCTCTATTAATGTTGCCAAACCTTCAAGCTTGTGCTCCTCCAAAAACTTATTTTGTTTTTTAAACTTCTGCTTTGGTTCAGATCCAACAATTCCTTTCTTTAGCCATTTCTGGTTCCTTAGATTGTTCTTTTGGTATTATTTTGTCCTATTTCATTCCTCTTATATTTGTATGGATAGGGTGAATGGTATTTTTTTATTTCTCTTCAATAATATAGGTGTAGTCCCGCATTACCTTATACCTTTTCCTATTGTCTTCCGTTTCATTTTACTTGTCTTTAAGGCCTATTGTTTTTCCTTTGTTAGAGTTTCTTTCTAGATGACAATGTTTCCAAATGCATTATTGCATTTCAATGATATATTTTCAATCTATTTATTGATTCTAGGGATGATGAGGTTTCTATAAGTTGAGGCAATATGACAATCCCTTCTCCTAGAACGTGTGCACAATTACTAGTATATTGAGCTTGTTGCAGAAATTTTTGTTTTCGGCACACTAGTTCAGTGGGAGTTAACTGGCTAGTTCTATTTTAGACTTTCTAATATTACACCATCACTATTATGAATTCATTCCTATTATAGGATGTCATTTCCTATATGATTGAATATCACTCACTCATTGATTAGATCATAATATACATTGATTCTCATTCTTCATCTTCCATCTCTCTTCCTTTTCTTGATAAGATTTGTTTGTGTATGCTTTAGCTAGGTCTCATGTGCAGGTTTCCATGAAACACTGACATGGTATCAGAGTCGAGTTGCTTGGAGAAACCCAAACAAGCTAGAGAAGAGTGAAAGAGGATTTGAGTAAACCTAATTTCTTCCATCGTCACGGCCTATCCCTATCGGAAGGTGTGACGATTGGAATCGTCACATCCTATCCCTATCGAAGGGTGTGAATTTCACACTATGTCCTTTACTAGGTTTTGATGATTCAACATCGTCGCACTTTATCCTTATCTAGTGTGCGACGATTGAGCTGCCCTCCAGAAAATTGGTTGTCTGCAGTAAAATAGCCATATCTCAAAATCTTTGATATGGGTCGAGCTGAAATTTTGACCAGAGACGTATAACATAGGGATGGCATGCTCACCAAAACTATCCAAAACCCACATCATATTTTAGGATATATAGTTGTTTTATCATATCTATAGCTACCATAGAACCGTTTGTCATATCTCATAACCCATGATCTAGGTTTCTAGGATCTTTTCAGAGTTAATAGCAGGGATGGAGGCAATGAAAATTATTCAATCAAGTCTGGTGATAATACTCACACTATACAACTATTTTGAATGGAAGTCTAAAGTTGCATTCCAACTCAAAAGAAAAGGACTGTATAATTTTATGATGGCGACAGAAACAAAACCTACATCAACGCTTGAGAAGACGAGATGGGTAAATCGTAAGGATGAGGCCACATGACTACTTCTTCATTTAATCTCCAATAATATATGGTTTCATGTTTCTGCATGCAAGACTCCAAAAAATATCTAGACCACCTTGGAAGGACTCTTTGGAAAGAAGGAAGATATGTGAGGTCTAATCCTTGAGGTAGAGTTGAATACCTTAGACACTAAAAGTTTTGATAATATACAATATTTCTTTACTAAATTTAAATCTTTGATTTTTAGCTTGGGTGAATGTGGTATTGAAAAGTCTACATAAGAGAAACAACTTATTCTAACAATATTGGCCAATCTAGGACCAAAATATGTTGTATATGTCTCTAATTTCCATTTTGGCGGATGTCTTTTGGGAGAAAATTTGAAAATTCCTACGATGGCTCCATTCATTGAGTCTCTCACAAAAGAGTAGAAAAAACTCCTACATATGGGCCTCATGAAAGATCCCAAAGCACATTCACTCACCATTCATGATGGAAAGTGATCATCCAAACAGAATGAGAAGGAGGGATATTCCAACCCCTTTAATGATTCTTCAAGTTCCAAAGACTCTTCAGATTCCAAGAAGAAGAAGAAGAGAAAGAGGTGAACTTACTGCAATAAATCGAATCATGAAGAATCCACATGCATGAAGAAACAAATTGATCTTATGGCATAGGAAATTCAATAGAACAACCTTGGAAACTTCATTCCAGAGGGAGACAAGAAGCAGAAGGAAGAAGATTGTGCTCCTAAGAAAGGTAATAATCATGCTCTTGTTGAAATTAATTCCTCATCTGATTCATGGATTATAGATTTTGGCACATCACATCATATGGAAGATAAAGAGGAAGTCTTTAATTATTTGATTTCATGCTCTAGCCCTCCTATTCTCATAGGGGATGATACTCCAACAGCAGTTGCAAGAGAGGGAAGAGTGGAACTCCCTAATGGAAGTTTTGAGAATGTTTTACATGTTCCAAAGATTTCTATAAATCTTCTCTCAGTTTATCTGATCACTCAAATAGGTAAAAGGGTTGAATTTACATTAGATTCAGTTACTATACTTGCCATGCATGACAATTCCATTATTTCAGTTCGTGAGGTAGATCACAAATCACGATTGTATAAGTTCACTAAGCTTACTGACTATGACTCCTCTTTTCTACTTACACGTGCTAATGAGAGTAGTAGAGTATGGCATGAGATATTTGGTCATTTAAACTTTAGGTACATGCAACGAATTTCCAAGCAAGGAATGGTGAAAGGCTTTCCAGACATTCACTTTTCTGAAGGGTTTTTCAAAGGATGCATTCTTGGCAAGCATCATAAAGAGAAGTTTGAAAAGGAGAAGGCAAGGAGAGCCTCCTCTTCCTTGGATCTTGTTCACAGTGATCTCATGGGTCCATTTCCACATCCATCCATCAGCAAAGAAAGGTATGTTCTTACATTTATTGATGATTACTCACACTATACTGGGGTTTATTTTCTCAAATTAAAATCCGAATTTTTTGAGCATCTCAAAGACTTCAAAGATCTAGTAGAGACACAAACTGGGAATAAAATCAAGATCCTTCGTACAAACAATGGGGGGGGAGTATATCAACAAATATGTTCATAATATTTGTTGTGAAGTGGGTATCCATTTGCAGCACACAGTTCCATACACTCCACAACAGAATGCAGTTATTGAAAGGAAGAATAGGTCTCTCAAGGAGATGACGAATTGCATGTTGCATGCAAGATCACTTTCTTCCATGCTTTGGGTTGAGGCACTTAAATGTGCTACTTACATATAGAATAGATCACCTCATAGATATGTTGAGGATAGGACACATTTTGAGTCTTGGACAGGTGACAAACCAGATGTCACACACTTCTACATATTTGGATCTAGAGCATGGGCCCATATTCCTTCTTAAAAGAGGAGAGCCTTAGATCCATAGAGCACACCTTGCATCTTTGTGGGATATCCATATGATGTGAAGGGGTACAGATTGATTGATGCCTCTACAAACTGGCTCATCATTGAACGTAGTGTTTGTTACACATCCAAATCACTCAACTGGATAAGTGTCGCACATACCTCTCGCTTGTCGCAAGTGTCGCAACTCCTATACAACTTGTCGCAAAGGTCACAAGCTGGTTATAAGGGTGTCGTAGATACTATTGGATCATGTCACCGTAATGACAACATCACAGAGACAATTGAAACACCTCATTTACTCAGTTTGAAGGAAGAAAGTTGGTCTACTGAAGTCAAACATCTCTTGACACATTGGAAAGCTTCAAAATTAAGGTTTTGGAAGGGGAACGCTCCTCCAACACTACCTGAGGAGCGTCGGCGCCCCTCCACCATGGCTGAGAAGCGTTATAACGCTTTTCCACCCCTTTGCAGGAGCGTTATCCAACTTTGAAGCACTGGCGCTTCTAGGGACCTCTCTGGGAGCGTTATAACGCTCTTTGCCCTTGGCAACAGAGCGCCAGCCCCTTTTGGCCCAAAAACCCTCTAAATTTGCAATTTTTTTGGTTTGTGCCTCTGTTTCCTACTGCTGAGTGACCTCATGAGTCAATTGTTCTTCCTGTTCAAGTTTGGCATCAGTGTTTTTGAAGGATAAGCACCTTGTTGATCAAATCTTGTGGCCTTCTTCACCATTTGTCGTTGGAACCTCTTGAT
>ML782426.1:472824-498741 GCA_009831015.1 Picea engelmannii
CTGTTACTCTTCCTTCTCATGCATTAGGCTTAGATAGATTCGAAAGAAATTCAGTGTCCATGATAAGCACTTTTCTGTCTAAGGTTAAGGTCAAGCCTTAGAGGTCGATCTACTTGTCCGCAGGCAGATTTTCCTACAACAGTGTTCAGTTTGAGGAGAGTCCTTTGCATGCACCTTCAATGCAACATGCAGAGACAGTTGTTCTTTCATCAGTTCCATATATCAAAGATGATGATTCTACACACTCAGATGCTACATATTTAGAGGATTATTTACATGCATATGAGAAGGTAGTACATCCAAATGAGGATCCAACACCAGATCTTCAGAAAATTCCCAAGTGGGCACAATCCACACTTCAGGAAGCAGGAAACCTTGTAGGGGATCCATTGGATTTGAGGAGGACTCGATCTCAGCATGTGTATCCTTCTCATGTACTTTCATCTTATAAACCAACAATTCCCATGCATTTATATATGGTTCAATCTTCTGATCCACATACCTACAGTGAGGCTATTGGAAATACACTATGGGAAGCAACCATGCAGGTGGAGCATGACTCTCTCCAAGAGAATCAAACTTGGGATCTTGTTCCACTTCCACTAGGGAGGAAAATTTCCATATGCAAATGGGTCCATAGGACCAAGAGAGAAGCAAATGGTTAGGTGAGAAAATACAAAGCCATATTAGTTGCAAAAGGATTTCAACAGATTCATGGGATAGATTATAATGAGACCTTTTCTCCTGTAGCAAAGATGGACTCCATCTGCTTGGCTCTAGCCATTGTAGCAGCCAAAGGATGGGAAGTTCACCAGATGGATGTAAAGAATGTTTTTCTTCATGGTGACCTTTCATAGGAGATGTACATGGAGAAGCCATAGGGGTTCATTCAGAACTCATCTTTAGTATGCAATCTGAAGAAGTCTCTTTATGGCCTCAAGCAGGAACCTAGAGCATGGTATGAAAAGATAGATTCTTACTTGATTTCAAATGACTTTGTTAGATGTAAATCTAATTCCAATGTTTACATGTTGAGGACTACTAACTTTGTGATGATTTTAGTACTCTATGTTGATGATATTTTAATCATTGGTAGCTCTACTTCATCCATTTCTTTGGTCAAAGATATTTTGTATGACAAGTTCTCTATGATGGACATGGGTCCACTACACTTCTTTCTTGGTCTTTAGATTAGTCAATATGCTTCCAGCATCAAACTTTCTCAGGCTAAGTATGTTAGGGATCTTCTAGATATATTCCACATGATAGACTGTAAGTCTACACCTACACCCTGCTTATCTGGGATCAGACTTGAGGATGGTGGGGTAACACCATTAGTGAACATAAATTTGTATCGAAAGTTGGTGGGGATTATTATGTATCTCACCCACACCTGTCCAGACATCTCATATGCGGTAGGAGAAATTTACAGATACATGCAAGAACCCCATGGTCTGCATTGGAAGGCTTCCAAGCACAACCACAGATATGTGTAGGGAATCACGAGTTATGGAATTCACTATGTAGTTGGTTATGCATTAGATCTCATAGGCTTCATAGATTCAGATTGGGTTGGTGATAGCACATATTGCAAGTCCACGTATGGGTACACTCTCAGTTTGGGGTCAGGCCCAATTTGTTGGTCAAGTAAGAAGCAATCAGCCATTGCTTGATCTTTCGCAGAGGCCGAGTATAGAGGAGTAGTCAAGTGTGTCATTCAAACACTTTGGCTTCAACACTTCCTTACCGAGCTTGGTATCTAGTTTCATTGTTCGACTATCATATGGTGTGAAAATCAAAGTACACTGAGACTTTGCAGAGATCTAGTATAGCGACAGCAAACCAAACACATTGAGGTCCACATGCATTTCATCAGAGATCTAGTACATGACAGGATAATTGATTTGCATTTTTTTCCTTCCTTTGAATAGACTGTCGACATATTCACCAAGACCTTCATTGAAAAAAGGTTTCATACTTTGTGGGATCATCTTGTAGTGAAGAACACAGTTTCCTAGAAGTTGCCTTTTTCTTCTTTTGATGCATTGTCTTTTGAAGGGGGGGTTTGTTCCCACGTGGTTTTCCCTCTTTCCTCATTTTTATTAATTTTTCATTAGCTACATTGTACATGAGTACCTAATATGGCCTAATATTAGGGACTCAATTTTTACTCCATAGTGATGTTCAGGGGGGGTGTTGGAGAAATTTATATTTTCGGCACACTAGTTCAGTGGGATTTAACTGACTAGTTCTATTTTAGAATTTCTAATCTTATACCATCACTATTATGCATGCATTCCTATTATAGGATGTCATTGCCTATATGAGTGAATATCACTCACTCATTGATTAGATCATAATATACATTTATTCTCATTCTTCATATTGTATCTCTCTTCCTTTTCTTGATAATATTTGTTTGTGTATCCTTTAGCTAGGTATCCTGTGTAGGTTTCCATGAAGCACTAACAAGTTTATGTGTGCCATAGTCTAGCGGAACTATGGTTGGGTATGTACATTTTTTAATATCAAAAACATGAGAAGTTCTCAATGTGGTAGTCCCCGACTTGGGAGGCCCAGGGTGTTCTACAAGTTTGGTTTCAGAACTTAGAAAGAGTGTTTGATGGAGTAGCATGGCCTGACCTAGGTGAATGGGGATGTTACAATATGGTATCAGTGCTCCAGTTTTCAACTCTGATCCTGGATGGGCCATGTAAGTGGAAATTGAAGAAAACTTTTCATTGGGAATTGTTGTCGAAATGGAAAAAATTGGAGTTTCAGAACGTCCATGAGTGTTAAGAGGGTGCTAAGAGCACCTTAACTATGTATAAAATATCTGGAGGTTTAATGAGTTGAGAAAACCAATATAGGAGGGAAACCACAACAACCGTGGTTTTGGGGCCACAAAGTTAAGATTTGGGGTCGTCAGATCTATTCGAGAGAAGGAATATCCTTCATAGCCATCAGATCTATGCACGAGCAAAGTGAGTCATAGATATCACATCAATTCAGAGGCTCAGCACTTCGAGAGAAGTGAGTCCTCAAGCTTCTAGGAGGGAAATATATTGAAGTCCCAAACTCCGAAGTTAATCTAGACCATTCGTGTTTGAGAACACATGTGCGTAGATTAGCAAGTATTAAGGAATTTGGCATTCATGGAATTTGTGGTGTAGTGTGGAGAAGTCTCCTAGAGCCCCAAAGTCCCGAAGCTATGAACTCATGGAGTGCTTCTACACCATATATTGTTTTGGAGAAGGTGGATGGTTGGATTCCCTAAGTGGTTCGGCATTTCAACACTACAAGAAAATTTGTTTGTGGTTGCACAGAAGGATGAGTATTACAAAGTTCCAAATTCCAGAACCAATCTAGATCGTTCCTTAATCGGAGACATGTGTCTACATATTAACCTGTTTGGAAGTTCATCATTCAAGAGTTATAAAGTATGTGGGAGTAGAATCTTCTGAATCTCGAAGTGTCGAAGTCCTGGAATGTCGGAACAATGTGGCATGATGACGTCACCTAGAGTGATGTGGACCTATTCGAAAGTTCGACATTTAAGAGTTTTGAAATATGTTGTGGAAGAAAACTCTGAATTCTCAAAGTCCCGAAGTTCTGAAGTCACGAAGAACGAGAGTGGCGTGGCATGCTGACATCACCTAGGGTGACGTGGACACACTTGATGCTTTCCAGGTGTCATTGTGTTCCATGCATTTCAAATACCATTCATGCCAGTTAGAACATGACACATGTCACCCATCATATTGGGCCACGTTTTTTCTCTTTATTTCTGCCACATAGCACCCCCTTGGTGCGTGGTTGATGACGAGACTCTAGAAATTCGGAGAATTCAGCATTCGTGGGTATGCGTGTATGTTGTTGCAATATCTTCTGAAGCCTGGATATTTGGAGACTGGGAGCACCAGAGTAGTGATGCTTTGAAGTGCCTCTCTGAGAGTTCACCAGTTCGGTGTTCAGAGGGAACGTTATGAGGGGTTGGCCAAACTTCGAAATCCTGAAGTTCTGAAACTCTGAAGTAGCAGAGCCACGAAGCTCCAAAGAAAGGTATGTTCGCAACTTCACCAGTTCGACATTTGGGGAAAATGATGTGTGATGAAGGAAAAACCCCCGAATATCGAAGTTTCAGAGCCTCGAATTCCTGAAGCTATGAATATTCACACATCAACTAAGATATTGGTGATAGCCCTTGGTCCTATGGGACTTCAGTCGAAATAAAAGGGGTCTAGTGACTGAATTGATGTTTTCAAATACAAAAGGGGGCTAGAAGAAGGAATCTATGGGGTTCCGAGCTGTACCGACCTGTGGCTAAAGATGTAAAGAAGGAATGTGTACTTTATGAGAGGACCAAAAATGAGTCCAAGAACCAATTCGTCTATGAATAAGAAGAACAGTTGTACAGATATTACCTTCCAAGAAAGACAATTTTCAAATATTGATAACTTCCTTCTCAAAACTTAGAATTGAGCAAGGGAGAAGTCATTGGAATGATATTGGATAGTAGAACATAACTGTTCACCTATAATATTGAGGTGAACAGTCAATTTCTCATAAAATCAGAAGAAAGAAGTCGGATTTATTATTGAACCAAAATGGTTCAAATTTTTCATGAAATTGTTGAGTCAGTTAGCCTGACAAAGTTATGTTGGTTGTACATTTTGCAGAGTTAACAACAACTAGATCAGACACGGATAAACATAGATTGCAGAGAGATTGATGATACACAGGGGGATTACATCCAAAAATATGATATCAGAGGAATGGATGTCCATTTGGGTATTGAAGGAACAAACTCCAATGGACATGGAGAAGGAAAGGATGAAAACTTGAATATAGCAGAAACCATTAGAAATTTGAATAAAGATGTCCAAAGTCACAAGGCTAATAATGAAAGGCTTATGAAATCCAAGGAGAAGCAGGAAGAATTCAACATGAAGTTAATGCAGAGCTTAGATAGAATTGAAAATAAATTGGATAAGGAGAGTGACTCAAGCAAATCAGGAAGTCATGGGTCTCCTGATGAGAAAGAAAGATAAAGGAGTGATAGAAAACATCAGCATCACTCCCAAAGGAATTCTAATAGGAGAGCGCCCAACATCTCCATTTCATACCCTGTCAGGAAGAATCGAAAGAGGTCTGGGGTGAATGAAATGAGAGGAGAAATTAACAAAATCAAACCTCCTACATTTGATGGTGAGAATAATAAGGATGATGATGTAGATACATGGCTGCTAGGCATGAGAAAATATTTTCAATTTCATAATTGTTCTTCTCATGAAAAAGGAAGAATTGATATCTACTAGCTCAAAGGAAAGGCATCCATGTGGTGGGATCATCTTATGCAGTTGCAGCACATCAAAGAGAAAAATGTTACTTGGAAGGAATTCAAGAAGTATTTTGAAAAGAAATACTTGAATAAGAGATACTATGACAAGAAAATGAAAGAGTTCTTTGAACTCAAGCTTGGAAGTATGACCATTGGTGAGTATGAAAGAAGGTTTTTGGAGATGTTAAAGTATGTGTCATTCATAAAGGATGGGATTGTTAAGATTCTGAGGTATTTGAGTGGGATTCCACCATTCATCAGTGAAAATATACAATGTGATGATCCCAATACATTGGAAGAGACCATAAGGTGAGCTAAATGCCTATATGATTACCAGAAAGGAAATCCCACTTTCCAAAAAGCTTGGGAAGAAAAGAAAAAGTTCAATTTGGAATAGAAGAATAAGGGTAATAAGACACCTTTCTTCAGAAATAGTCCTCAGGGAAAGCGAACTTCTAGAGAACCCAAAGTGATTGAGACAAGTGGGAAAAGGCCAAGGCATCCACCCATTCAATGTTGGGGTTGTAAAGGAAATCATTTGTATAGAGATTGTCCTCACAAAAATGACAAAGTGAGAGTTTTTCACAATGTACAACAAGATAAAACAGTGGAGGACATGGGAAAAATGTACCAATGATCTATGCAGCCCTGGACAACAAGCAAGGAGAATTTCAATCACATATGATTGAAGTAAAATGTATGATCAACAACCAAACCATTGCTATTTTAATTGATTTAGGAGATAGTCATAGTTATATATATCCTAAGGTGGTGGAAAGATTTCATTTTCCAAGAATCAAGAATGGGAAATATTGGTTGGTGCAGATGGCTACCAGAGCCAAGAGAAAAGTTAATGAGTTGGTTAATTCATGTCTACTGGGCATGAATGGGCTGAGCACCAAGGAAGATTTGAAAATCTTGCCTTTAGGTTCCTATGACTGTCTAATTGGGATGGATTGGTTGGACCAACACCATGTTGTATTAGACTTTCATAACAAGGAATTTACTTTCTTGTATAAGGAAGGGAATCTAAGGACAATCCAAGGAATTCCAAGGGTGATAAATATTAGAGAAATCTCAGCAATGTAGCTGAAGAAAAATTACAGGAAAGGATGTCAATTATTTGCATCTCATATGGAAGAGACATCTAGAGATAAGGTGTCAAATATTGAATATTATGCAGTCCTAAAGGATTTTGAGGATGTGTTTAAATAAATACAAGAATTACCTCCTAAAAGAGATATTGATTTCTCTATAAATATGATTCCTGGAGCAGCTCCAGT
This sequence comes from Picea engelmannii, assembly GCA_009831015.1. Lineage (NCBI taxonomy): Eukaryota > Viridiplantae > Streptophyta > Pinopsida > Pinales > Pinaceae > Picea > Picea engelmannii. The sequence continues at coordinate 479,449 of ML782426.1, forward strand.
ATCCAAGACTCCTTACAGGATGAGTACTCTAGAAATGAAGGAGTTGCAAAGGCATCTTGAAGAGCTTATGAAGAAGGGATACATACACCCAAGTGTGTCACATTGGGGTGCCCCAGTTGTATTTGTGAAGAAGAGGGATGTGAATTTTAGACTGTGTATTGACTTTAGATAGTTGAAAAAGGTAACTATGAAGAACAAGTATCCTTTTCCAAGGAACGGTGACCTCTTTGATCAGCTAAAGAATGAAAAAATATTCTCCAAGATTGATCTCAAGTCAGGTTATCATCGGGTAAGAATTAAAGAAGAAGACAATAGAAAGACTACTTTCCAAACATGGTATGGCCATTATGAATTCATAATGGTGCCATTTGGGTTATCAAATGCACCAGTTGTTTTCATGTGTTTAATGAATGACAGTTTTAGAGAATACATGGATATGTTTGTCATTGTCTTCTTGTATTACATTCTTATATATTCCAAGTTAGGGGAAGAGAATGAACAACACTTGAGGTTGGTACTCCAGGTATTAAGGGAGCATCAATTGTATGCCAAATTGAGCAAATATTCATTTTATCAGAAGAAAATCCATTATCAAGGACATATCATCTCAGAAGAAGGGATAACAGTGGATCTAGAAAATATTAAGGCCATTATAGGATGGTCAACACCTAAGAATGTGATAGAAGTTAGATCCTTCATGGGCCTTGCAGGATACTACATAATATTTATTGTAGGATTCTCAAAGATTGCACACCCAGTTACTTCCTTTCAAAATAAGGGAGTGAAGTTTCAGTGGTCATTGGAGTGTGAAAAGAGCTTCCATCACTTGAAGCAATTATTAACTAGTGCTCCAATTCTAAGGATTGCAGATCCAAATGAAGACTTCATTGTATGTACAGACACATGTAAAGAAGGACTTGGTGGAGTCTTTATTCAGAATGGATATGTTGTATGTTATGAATCAAGGAAGTTGAAGGAGCATGAAAGAAACTATGCCACTCATGATTTGGAGTTGGCAGCCATAGTGCATGCCTTGAAGAAGTAGATACACCACCTCACGGGAAAAAGGTTTTAGCTGAGGACAGAACATAATGGTCTGAAATATTTATTCGATCAACCAAATTTAAATGCCAGACACAACAGATGGTTGGAATTTCTCAATGAGTATGACTTTGATATAAAGAATATCAAAGGGAAAGAAAACAAGGTGGTTGATGAACTCAACAGGATAGTGCATGAGTTTCATGCTACAACCATCAGCATGTGTCAATCTAATTTTAAGGGAAGATTCTCAGAAGCTGCAAAATCAGATTTGCAATGCAAGGAATTAGTAACAAAATTACAGCAAGGTAATTTGCAGTAGAAGGTTGAGGATTACAAGTTGGGAATTGATGAAACTCTCATGTACAGAAATAGAATTTATGTACCCAATTCCCAAGAATTGAGAAGTCTAATTTTGAAAGAAATGCATAATGTACCTTATGTTGGGCACCCAAGGTATCATAAAACAATTGCAACAGTCAAGAGCCAATATTATTGGCCAGGAATCAAGACAGAAATTGTTGAGTACATTGCCAAATGTTTGGAGTGTAAAAAGGTCAAGGCTGAGCATAGACACCCAGTTGGGTTGTTGCATCCATTACCTATTCCTTATTGGCAATGGGAAGTGGTAACAATATATTTTATCACCAAACTGCCCAGAACAAGAAAGAAGCATGATTCAATCATGGTAGTGGTGGATAAGCTTACCAATGTTGCCCATTTCATTCCAGTGATGCTCACTCACAGGGAAACTAACATCGTTGATATTTATATGAGGGAAGTAGCTCAATTGCATGGTATACCCAAGACAATTGTGTATGATAGGGACCCAAATTTTACCTCAAAGTTCTGGAAAGGTTTATTTAAAAGATTTGGAAAAAATCTGAATTTTAGCACAACTTATCATATAGAATCTGATGGAAAAACAGAGAGGGTGAACCAAGTGATTGAGGATATGTTGAGAATGTATGTGATGGACAAACCATCAAAATGGGAAGATTATCTAAATTTGGTAGAGTTTTATACAACAATGGGTATCAAGCATCTATGAAGATGATCCCATTTGAAGAACTTTATGGTAGAAAGTGCAACACATCTGTAAAATGGGACAACCTAGCAAATAGAGAAGTAGTTGGGCCAGAGTTGCTTAGGGAAATGGAAAAGAAGATGTCAAAAATAAAGAAGAATTTAAAGGTTTATCAATATAGGAATAAAAGATATGCTAATAAGGGAAAAATTCACAGGGAATTCCACATAGGCAATCATGTATTCCTGAAAGTGAAGGCCAACCGAAGTTCCCTAAAGTTGGGAAATTTTTCCAAGTTGGCAACTCGTTATTGTGGGCCTTTTGAAATCCTAGAGAGGATTGGGCCTATAGCTTATATGCTTGCATTACCTAAATCAATGTATATTCATAATCTACTCCATGTTTCATTTCTCAAAAAGTATATACATGATGTTAATCATGTTATTGATTGGAATGTGATTCAGGTGGAGCAAGAAGGCACTTTTCAAGTGAATTCGGTGTGCATACTCGATCAAAAGATCAAGAATCTTAGGAATTGAGCCATAGAGCTAGTAAAAGTCCAATGGACCTGGTACGGTCCTGAGGATACAACTTGGGAGCATGAAGATGCTATGCGGGCAGAATACGCGCATATTTTTTAAGATTTATGAAAATCTTGATGTAATATGTAAATAAGATACACTGAGGAAAGTGCATAAATAAGGGGAGGGGATTGTAATACCCAAGTGTTGAGCCCCAAATGAATTGTTAAGATTTTTTATAGGGTGGTGAGCCAAGTGATTATAATCTAGGAGGATTATGTGATGATTAGGCCAGAGAGACTATATGCTTAAGGCCGATGAGCCTATTTTTGTATATGTAAAAAATCATATCATTAATATAAATAAATCTTTGTCTATAGACCGACCATGATAAAATAGTATAGGGGAATAAGCTCCACTAGGAAGGGAAAGGGAAGGACTAACATCCTAGAAAGGGGGCTAATCTAGAGGGATTATTTCCAAAGGAATATTATAATATTATTCCTAAAGATTATGGTGAGGTAATTATTTTATCCTAAGTTCTTATGGGAAGGGAATGAATCCCAAGTGGAGAGAAATGAGATCCAAGAGAGCCATGTGTCAACCATGGCACATGAAAATATAGGTGGGGTATCTTTCTCCCCATTCACTCATGCATTGATCCATCCCCTCCATCATTGACCTCTGCAACATTCATGCACCTATGGAACCTACACCATTTTGAGCTATCCTGTACTTTTATTGTGAATCACATTGCACCCATACTTTTCCTGAGCCTGTACCATGCCTTAACAATTTGTTGTTGCTTCCATCATCTATTCTATACCCAATCTTTGTTACTTCCATCTCCCTTACATAATTGACTAAAGAGATGGACTAAGAAGTAGTTTCTCAAGCATGTGGTTTGAAGAGGAGGGTTGTCAGGCTCGTTGACTGAAGAAGTAGGTTGTTAGGCCTGTAAGCAACTCTCTCCATGTGAAAGAGGTTGTTGGGGAAGTGATTTTCCCAGACGGAGCCCAACTGCAGCTATAGTTCTCTTAGAATTCTTGTCCGATCAATTGTTGAAGTCCTGGAAGGGAAGTGGGGAAGCCAAAGGACAGTTGAGTAGAGAAGGGGCATACTTCCTAGGGTGGTACAAGCATGTGGGGAATGAGAGGTTGTAGGTTGTTAGTGTGAGTTGGCTCCTAGGACGAAATCCTTCCTATTGATTGTGCAACTTCTAGTTGTCTCAGCCTAGCCTAGGAATACCTTTACCCAGGTGGAGTTTAGTTCCATCTTGGGGGTGACCCATTGTTGAGAGTGATGAAAAACGTGGTCTAAGTCTAGGAGGCTCATGGAAGGTTTGCACGCATTTGTTGGTCTTCTATAAAATATAAGTATCAATTATGTGTTCATTTGCATGTTGTGTATTTGTACATGTCTTATATTTATGAGATTTGTTGGTATATGTTGTATGTATAAGCTTACTGTTATTTCTGCATTAATCTATGTATTAGCAGAATGTAATTTTATGTTAAGTTTTATATGTATGAAGTTTTACAAGATTTTATGTGTTCCATATCTTAGCGGAACTATGGTTGGGTATGTACATTTGAATATCAGAAACATGAGAATTTCTCAATGTGGCAGTCCCTGGCCTGGGAGGCCTGGGGTGTGCTACAAGTTTGGTTTTAGAACTTAGAAAGAGTGTTTTATGGAGTAGCATGGACTGACCTGGGTGGATGGGGATGTTACAACAATCTTCTTCTTTCATCTTCTTTCCTTCTTCCTTATCAGAAGATCCTCTGACTATTTCTGCATAACTTCTTTGTTCTGCTTCTTGTTCTATTGTATTGGAACTTAATCCTTTCTCTATCTGGTTGTATCTTATCCCATATCTGTCATAGTATTCCCTTTGACTACTAATGATCTCATCCAATATTTTGATGTTGTTCTGCAGCATGTCCTTATTCTGAAGATATTTTACTAGAGTGACTATTTCTACCTCCAAGCCTTCAATCATCCTCTCCTTCTCTTCTAATTGATTTATGAATGCTTCTTCAATTCTTTTGTCTTCTTCTACCTATATTTTTAACTTCGTGATGATTTGCTCGACTTGTTCTGAGTTGGGATTATGAGATCCTTCTTTCCTCTTTAGTTATGCTTTCAATGACTTGTTTTTCTTCCTTTCATTCCTTATATCTTCTAAGGAATTGATTAATTCTTCTATAAGATCGACTTCTCCTTCTTCTCTATAATAATATGCTGCGATGAAGAGTACTCTTTCTGTATGACTGCCACTTTTTTCATCCTCGTCTAATGAGGAACTGTCTTCCTTGGTGCAGAGAGTTTTCTTGTAGAATTTCTTTTTGTTTCTTCTACCCTTTTGATTTTTCTTTTTCTTTTCATGATCTTTTTCTTCAAAACTTTCCTTATTCTTAGCATCAGGAAATTTATAATCAAAATGACCAATACCACCATAATTAAAACATTACAATGGAAGAATACCTTTTTATTTTTTGGTTCCTCTTTTTAACTTTCTTACAAAAATTTTTATTTCTTCATCTTCCTTTGAATCATCGCAGCAGCTACAATCTGATTTTGGCTTTTTCTTGTTCTTGTTCTTTTTCTTCTTTGATGCTATTATAGAAATATTTTCCTCACCCTATGCAAACTTACTCAGAAGGCCTTTTCCATTTCCCTATGCAGACTTGAAGTCCCCTTTTGTAGTTCCCTTAGCTAAAAAGCATATTTTTCCACATATATGCACCCTAACATCTATACAACATGCGTATACACAGGTTGCACCATTACATCCCACGTACATCGGTTTTGTGCTCAAAATTAAAAAATGGTGTCAAGTTTCTATGTCACATCATGAGATCCATGATCCTTGACCTTCCATATACTAGAAATGTTCCAACTCAGACCTTCAGTTCCATTGGAAGGCTATAAATGGGCCATATCCAAGATGTACAGACTAGGAGAAGAATCCAAATTTGAGAGAAAAGTTACTCTGGAGAAGTTATTCACTTCATATTGAGTCTGCATCCCTTTGTCATTTTAAGTCTAAACACATTGTTCAGCCCCAAAGATCTTCCCTATTTGATGGAGAACCTCATTGTCTCTCTTATATGAGCTTTCCTTTGGTGGAGGATTGAAGTGGTGGAGGCCCAACTGGAAGGGACTTAGTTTCTTGGTTATGAACGTGTCGACACGAAATTTTGTCATTCATACACTTATGTTGATTACATTTTAATAGAAATACTCTTTTCTCGTCCAATTAATGTCTTGCAAATATTTGAATTGTTATTCCATGGGCATATTTGTTATGAATATTGATGGATTATGTTATTATATGTGCTAACTTTATATATTATCACCATATGATTTTGTATATTGGTTGTTGAGGACAAGTTGCAGGTGTATTTCTTTGAGTCAAGTGCTCAACGGTGGACTTCATCGAATGTCTGGATGAGGTAGGCTCTTTAAATTTTCTTCTTACCATATTTGTTTATATAGCATACTTGAGATTAGAGTTGATTTCTGTAGTCATTTCCTTCTTTTGTGGTTTACCCCATGCCATAAAATGATTTTTCGCGTAACAAAATTGGCGACCATACTAGGGATAGAATCTTCTTTTAGGGGTTTGGAGTGTTTTTCTCCTTTGATTTATTTCGTTTATCTTGAGTTTATTATCGTCTAATTTCTCGACATCCTCTGTTCATTTTGAGTCTGAGTTTCTTGGCCTTATCATTAACCTAGTAGTGTTTCAATACATATACGCGATTTTTCCCTGACAGTCACGTACATATGCGAGATGTCATTCTGTAGGAGGTGTATATACGTTATTTTCTCCTGAATAGTCACATACATCATCCTTGTTTGATTAATTACTGAGTTTGATGTTTGTTGGGCAAGTTATGATGGTTGTTGAGTCTTATTAGGTCTCTGTCATGAATCTTAAGTGCCTGCAGAGTGATAGAAAACCTTTCATTGGTTGAATTTCCAAGCAATTTTTCTTTCTCATCATCCTTTTCATCAGTTGTCCTTGCATCTTGGGTTGAGGGATTGCTTCTTGATATTCTACTTGGTTTATCTATGTTTACATACAGTAGGGTCTTTATATCAATCTAATGTTCAGTCCTTTAATTTTAATTATTTTATATTGAAAATACAAAAATATACATTTTGCATTGCTGGCATTTGATATTTTAGGTTCTTATCATTGATCTTAGTACATCTAGGGAAATATTGCATCTTATTTGAAATTGCAAAATTAAGTTGAAAGTTTCGTTTTGAAAAGCTTATCATTTATTGGGAATTGAGGTTAGGACTTTGCATTTTATTCATGTTCATTTATTTTACTTGTTGAGTCATAATGTCATCAGTTTCACGACTACACCTTTTTGAGTAAGAAAATGTACTAAAAGTAACGCTAATAAATTTAAAATTGATTAGAAACGATTTTATTTTTCAAGGTGCACAAACTAGCTTAATATTTAGAGCCTTGGAATAGGATTTTGTAAGTAAACTTCTCCAAGGCTATTAAACTCAACATATGTATCTGACTAATGGAGTGGTAAAATCCATTGTATAATTGATGACTTCATGAGGCTCCGCTCACACTAGAGTTAAGAACGACGTCGCGTGAAGTCGGTTGAGCAGATATCCCTCCAATACCTTCTTAGTGTCAAAAATATTTCTGGGGATCTATTCGTATATGGGGCTCTTGCTAGTACCTTTACCTCTATGAGAGGTGGTGCCTTCAATATTTCAGACTTTTCTACCCTTCCCATATGGTATACCTAACTTATGACTATCTGCCTATGCATATTTTATATCGTGGTGGCTTAGTTTCTTGACATAGGTACCACATAGGTTACTTGCAGGGGTTATTCTGTAGATACCCTGGGTAAGATAAGGGTCAGACAATACACATCCTTTATGGAGGATTACCTCTCCAAGGGGATCTGACTGACTAGTTGTTAAGCACACGAGGGCCCTTATAAATGATTATGATACCTCTTATATTTTGAAGGGAGTCTCATTCCCCTCTTGAGCGAGGCATACCTACTTTAGGGAGGGAGGCCCATTTCAGCCACTTTATCCTATTGGCCTTTTTTGTTTATTTTGGTGTTCTCTTAAATTGATTATTAGTTGGCCTTAGGATTTTGTATTGTGTCGTGAGTTTTCATTGCTATGGTTACTGGAGTCCCCATGAATCCCTCAGTCAACGCTACCCAACCCATGGTATTTTCTCATTCCATGGGGACAAATCCTTTTGTATTTCTAAGTGGTACGCCAAATCGTGATACTCAACCAATACCTTGGGCCTCTAATCAATTTTCTCATGGTATTCCATACATTTCTTCGCACTTTCCATCCTCTATCTCGTCTCCTTATGTGAATCCTAGTTTTGGGTCTAGGGGACTGATGCCTCCTTATTCTCCCTTTTCATTTGGTGGGAGTCATATACCTCAACCAAATCTTACGGTACAAGGTTGGAATCTTCCTTCCTATGGATTGAATCCTAGCTTCATTTTTCCAGGAGCAAGTGATCAAATGGGTAGTCATTCTACCTATTACATCTCATCCATCTATCCTTCTCCTGCTATGCCAGTTCCTACAAACACCTTTCCCATGGTGGACCTCCATTTGTCCTCTAGTATTTCATCTGGATGGATTCAATTTTGTAGTATGGGCAACCCCCTTCACAAAGTTCCTTCATCTGGGGGAAACATATATCCTCACATGAGTAACCCTTGTCATGTCACTTTCTCTTCGCAAGCGAATTCCTCGATGTATATTCCCTTACACCCCTTTATGAATTAGTTTGGATGAGGATATTATTCTATTAGACAAGGCCATGGTGTATACCAGAACCCTTCCCGACCTATGATTTCTCAAAACTAGTTGTTTGCACCAAATTCGTCACTTGGTGAGCAAATAAAGGGTGCTTACATGCCCAGTTGGGTCTTGTTGGGCATGACAACTGTAGAGGAAAGAGTTAGAGAAAACAAAACAAAACAATGAACAAGAATTAAATTAAAACAAACTAAAACTATGAGCATATGGAAAAAGAAATAACAAACACAAAAGACCAATATCACCAATGTTTTTAGGCTGATCAATTGATGAAATCCAAAGCACAATGAAGAAAGGGAACTGTGGTTCCTTCTTCCTCCAAAGGAAGGATCTTTAGGCCCTCACAAACTTGCTCTCCTTACAATAAGAAAATGAGAATGATGGTGAAAGAACTCCAAGCACATTCACTCAATGGATAGGTGAATGGCTCTATGAAATGGTGCCAATGTGTTATTGTCAAAGAGTGAGTCCTTAACAATCTTAGCAGCATAACAATACATGAAATTCCTTGAGAAAATGATGTTTCTTCATGGCTTTTTATAGCATACAATTGGGTGATTATGTAACCCTTTTGAAGTGTGAAGAGGGGCTCTTTAGGGCTTCATTAGCTCTTTGACCAGCCTACCATGCGGATTCATCTCAGATTTGATGGTCAAATCAGGTTGGGAGCTGGTCCATAAGTGGTTGGGAGGCCGACCAATTCAATAAATGCGTCGTTTAGCAGGTGCACAGGTTTTTGTGCTAACAGTCGCACGTCGTGCGCGCATGCGCGCATGGTACGTTTCTGTAACGCGCATGTGCGCGCGCACCAAACTCCTGTAAAACGCCCTTCAATTCTTGGTTACTTTGTATAGTTTTTGACCCTTTTGCAATGCTGTGAAATTAATCCAGTGACATGAATGACTTCATTCCTGTTTTGACGATGCTGAGTTCTTGTCGCCATGTGCGGATGAAATTTCAGTGATAATAGATGCCCCCTGATGGATGAGGTTAGGAGCATACGTATAGTCGAAATCCATCAATGTTTCTTTTACTGAGAATGGTGTTGTAAGAGAGAGAAATAGTGAGACCGTTCGGAGCGATCCGTTGGAGAAGAAAGGAACCGATAGAACCCAACCTTCCATAAGGTGCGTAACAATATACAAATGTGTACAAACAAGGAGGGCATGCCCCATGCTCGTGTTATGTAACTCTAACAAAAGATGACAGAAGTGTTGGTGTAGATAACTGTAGCGCCCTCGGGGGCGGTAATAAAAAAGGCAGAAGACAATTCTACAAAGGAATATACTCTGAACAACAGGTAATGATCGCGGTAATAAGAAGTGACGATGATATGGGCATTGATAGCCCTACCAGGTTCAGAGTTCTTCGGCAAATGATAAAAAGAACTGCAATAGTCGCCAAGTAAGACCCACCATAACATGAGAAAGTGTTGGCATCGAATGTCATGGGGGCCAACGACAGCAGGGAGCAATGATGTTTCACCCTGTGTCATCCGAGATCTCTCATTAAATGAAGAATGAGAATCAAGATACTGTATCTCTTCTGGAAAAAGTGTGATGTGGTCGACAAAAGGGAAACGCGACTCCCAGAAGCAGAGGGCTTCATAGAATCTACTGAGGTGAGGAAGTGTCAGAGGTGCATAGACAAATTCAAGAAGTGGGAAGACTCAAGACTGCCCTTGGTTGGAGGATGTATGAGCTGGAAAAGTGGTCACAACCGTGTAACAAGGTCAAGTGTCAGGGGGACGACAAGACTAGTGATAAGTTGTGCCAGAGGCGGGACAAGGTGAACAAATTCAGAGGGTAGAGGTAAATGACCTGTATAGTGCTCTGAAGATATGGACAATGCTGGCAAGGGTAAATGAGAAGCAATGCTCCAACCAAGGGTGACATGGGTTGTGTGTGGCCAAAAAAGGAAGCAAGTCACCAACGGTGACGACAAAAAGGAAATGACTGAAAATAAAGGTGTTTGTACGATAAATAATGAATAATTTGGGAAAAATGTACAAATATAGAAACGGGTGACCTAGTGTGAAATGAGTGCCCTAGGGAGGGCATAAATTTCTTGGAAAACAGATGAAGGGTGGGGGGGCCATCGGTGAGTTTCTGTATGAGGTAGGTGAAATGAAGATAGGTTCGCAGATGGGCAAACTGATGGTGGATGAAATGGGGGGTTCATGATCCTGCGGAGGTGCAGGTAAAAAAGAATAGAACCATAAAGAGATGATCTGGGAGTCCATATGGGAAGCTAGCAAAATGAGGAGAAGAAGTATGTGGTTGATCTGCAATATGATGAAAGACTATCGGGACTCCCATCCCTAAAGGGTAACAGCATGAGTGTCAGAAAGTGCAAAAAGGTGATATGAATGGGAAAACTCATGTGGGTGAGAATGCTACCGGGTTACAGTACCGATGATGCAAATGGAGGTGTGAGTACTGCAGAGCCGGGAATGATGATCCTAAAGGTAAATATCAGAGGGTGTGACTGGAAATGGAAATGTAATACAACGGGGGAGACTACATGCCAGTGCTGAATATGTATACCTGAAGGGATGATGTCAGTGACCGATGATTAAGTACCTGCGCACAGAACAACCAAATACCCAAAGTGAACTATATCTGAAGAGAATCAAAGATATGAGCATGTATTTGACAAATGTGACTATGCGCGTGCGTACCTGACCATGATATGGAAAGAAGGTGCCCTGGGGACCTAGGACGAAAAGTGACCCAGGGATGGTCGTGATGTAGGCGGTGGGATGCTGATCCCTTGGCTGAAGACGGTTTGAAAAATGGACACCTTGGGCTCCCAGAATGGTGAGTGGAATATGTGTAAATGTAATGGAATCAAAATGTCGAGATAATAATCTAACCTGCAGGTATTTGCGAAAGAGACACGGATCGCGTACACGGTAAACATTGTTGAGTTGGAGAACGAATAGTTGAGAGTCGAGGAAGACGCTAAGGTGGCGAATATGGTGATGCTAGGTGTCGGCCAGGAGGCCAATGACCGCAGTGTATTCGGCTTGGTTGTTGGTTGCTGGTCCCAAACAGATGTCGCTTGAATGTAGCATTTCATGTGAGGGGGTATATAAAGCCCAGGCCGCCGAAGAGAGATTTTGTGTCCAACGGCTAGCACCGTCGGCATACCCAATGTGGTAGGCTAGTGGAGGAAGCATCTGTCAATAGCACAAAGGATGGTTTAGATGAGAGAGGTGAGAGAAAAAAGATTAAAAAACACGAGAAAAATAAATAACCTAAAGTAGTATGACTACTTTTAAGCATAAAATTTCTTGAGGTATAACCCATTGATGGGTTCCTTGAGAGAGAGGCCTTCGAGGGAGGCCAGAATATATGAGCCTTTGGTGAGGCAATGTTGGATGATGTAAGGGCCATGCCAAAGTGATTCGAATTTTCCATGGCCAAAGGTATCATGAGTGATATCATAGGCCAGGACAAGGTCGCCTTCGCGGAATGATCGAAGGTTGACATGGCGATCAAAGGTAGCCTTGGATCATTTTTTAGGTGCCTCGTTGTTCTGTAATGAATATCGACGATCTTCATCCAGCGACTCCAAGTTCAACAAGCACTGCTCCATTGGAGCAGTGTCAGGTAATAGCTCAATTGCGGTACGAAGGGTGGGAATTTCGCACTCGATGGGAAGAGTTTCCTCGATCCCATGGACTAAATGAAATGCCGTGAAACCTGTAGCGGTCTTTACAGTCATTCGATAATCCCATAGCGCAGAAAATAACATATGATGCCAATTGGTTTTATGTTTATTAATCGTGTGCTGTAACATGGTCTTGAGGACTTTGTTCACTGCCTCGACTTGTCCGTTTGACTGAGGGTAATATGGTGAGGCGAACTCGTGAGAGAAGCCTAACTGAGATGAGAGTTTGACGAAAATCTCATTCTCGAAGTGTTTCCCATGATCGAAAACAAGTTGGAGTGGTACGCCAAAACGGGATATGACGTGGTTAAAGAAGAAGCGCGCTACAGTGTCAGCGGTGTTGTTGAAAGTGGGCATAGCTTCGGCCCATTTGGTGAAGTAATCAATGGAGACAACAATGTATTTGTGACCATTTCTGGAGGGGGGATTACAAGTCATAAATTCGATGCCCCATTTACAAAAGGGGCCCATGGTAATGACAGGGTGAAGAAGAGCGGGGGGAACTCAGGCTTTGTTGGTGTAGAGCTGACATTGCTCACATCATTTCACGGCATGAATGCAATCGTGAAATAAGGTAGGCCAAAAGTAACCGGCTCAGATAATCTTCTGAGCCGTGGAGATACCCGAAAGATGGCCCCCACATGCGCCATTATGGCAGTCGTTTAAGACTCTGTCGACCTCATCAATAGTCAGGCAGCGATGAAGAATGGTGTCGACGCCCTGTCGATATAGGATGTTGCCGATGAGGAGATAGCGGGGGGCCTGATGGTGAATACGCTGAAGATCATCTCGTGATAGGTGATTACCGAACTTTTGAGTTCATAGGTAGATGAGGAGGTCGCCATACCAAGGATCATCTGAGGTGATGTAAAAGAGATGTTCGTCAGGAAAGTCGGTGTTGACGGACTGGTGGTGTCAGAGGGAAGGGCCGTGACAAGTTCAGTGAGAACGAGGGCCTTCTTACTCTTAGTTGTTGAGAACTTGAGGTCGTATTCCTGGAGGATAACGATCCATCGAGTGAATTTGCCGTTAATTTGACGATGGCTGAGAAAATATTGCATAGGGTTTGAATCTGCGATGACCTTCGTGGTGCGAAGCAGAATGTAATGGCGCAGTTTCTGGACTGCGAGGACAACTGCAAGAGCAAGATTCTCTTTGTGTTTGTACTTCAAGGGTGGTCCCGAGAGGTTCTTACTAACATAGTAAATGACATGTTCACGATTTTCATCTCCGAGCTGGACGAGGACGCCGGCTACTGATACAGCTGATGCTGATACGTAGAGGATGTAGTCGCCATTATAGTCAGGTGCACTAATTAAGGGTGCATTTGAGAGCGCTGCTTTGAGATCATCAAACGACTGTTGGGCATAGTCATCCCAGTGAAAGGGGATGTCGTGACAAAGTAAGCGAAGGAAACCATGTGCGCGTATGGCGTAATCTGGAACAAAGCGTCTGAGGAAGTTAGCTTTTCCCTGTAGACTCTGCAGTTGTCGTAAATTCCGAGGGGGTGGAATTTCGGTGATGGCTTTGACTTTGAGGGGATCCACGGTAATACCTCTTTGGGAAACGATAAAACCGAGGAGTCGCCTGGAAGTGACACAAAACACACACTTGAGAGGGTTCAAGCGGATGTTGTATTGACGACACCGTTGAAAGATGATTCGTAAATCATCGAGATGTTGAGTGCGTTTCTTGGATCGAGCTGTGAGGTCGTCCAAGTAGGCGAGGATGATTGCAGCCAGATCATGAAAAATGTATGTCATGGCCCGCTGGAAGGTTGCGCCGACATTTTTTAGGCCGAAGGGAATGACACGGTAGGCAAAAGTACCCCACGGGGTAATGAATGTGGTTTTGTATTGATCAGCTGGGTGGATTTGAATTTGGTTATAGCCAAAAAATCCATCCATAAAGGAGAGAGCTTCGTGGTCGGCGCAGTCGTCGATAATTTGATCGATGAAAGGCATTGAGAAATTTCCTTTTGGACATGTGTTATTGAGATCGCGAAAGTCGGTGCAAACGCGAATGGTGCCCTGTTTTTTGTTGACGGGTACAGGGTTGGAAACCCATGAAGTGTAAGCGATGGGGTAAATAAACTCGGTCGTATGCAATTTGTCAATTTCGGCTTTGATATCCGCGGCTTTAGATGGGTGTAACGGTCGTTGTTTCTGGCGAACTGGTGTGATGTCTGGCCAGGTGTCGATGCAATGTTTGACAATAGATGGGTCGAGGCCAGGCATCTCCGTGTATGACCAGGCGAAGATATCCTTGTATTCTTGGAAGAGGGCTTTGTATGCGGCAATTTCCTAAGGAGTGCAAGCAGCTCCAATAATGATTTCTTCGACGATGCCATGTTTGATGGAAATGTCGATTTTGATGGTGGGGGAAATGTTCGCCATATTACCTTCCTCAAACGCGTCGGGGGCAGGAATGGGGTTTTTGAACCAATCGATAGGCCCGGATGGGATAAAATATTTGGTTTCGACCGCGTATATGGGGTTTTGGTTCGGAGGCATGTGGGATTCCTGTGGAGGGAAGAGTGCACAATGATATAGTGCGTCCCAAGGAGAGTCTGGGTGTTATATCTCTTCTAGTATGTCTTCATCGCATTGGAAACGACGGGAATATAATGGATCGTGGGGAGTGATCTCTGTGATAGTGTGATTGCCTCCTGCCGGAGAAGCAAGGGGAGTGGTGCTAGCCTATGATGAGGGTTTACTCAACATAAACCATATGTTGGAATACTGAGGGGTACTCGTGGTGGTTGGATGGAGAATCTCCGTAGGGGAATGAGCAGGAGAGTTGGGGGGATTGCGGGGTAAATCCTCAGAGATGTCATGTAAGAACCATGGAGGCGTTGGGAGTGCCTCGGGTTCTGGAGAAATGATATGAAGGTCCTCGAGTGATGAAGGAATGTCAATTACCATTGCTGCGGGTTGGTGACGCAGGGTCAATTGACGTTGACTGTATGCGAGGATCATCGGACACCGGTATGTAAAGTGAGTTAATGAATTGCAGAGAGAGCAAGGGCATCTCATATGTTCATTAACTGTATTGGTGACCTAGCGAATGTCAGTGATGTTGGATGAGGACGTAGCAGGGCGTGGGTTGTTCTGGATGTTTTGGCGTACTGCCGCTAATGTTTGCCGGAAACGTGGTAGTGCTGGGAAATGATGGGTGTAATGGCCATATTCAGAACAGATAGCACACACAAATTTAGTCCTCAACCCTCTACTACTGGTTGGTGTGGTGGTAGTGGGACTAGCAGTAGTGACGGGTGTTGTGGGAGTTTTATTGAGGGGAATCAAATTCCGTAATTTTGGTAGTGATGGGCAATTGTTGGTTTGGTGACCCTCTTTCTCACATAGTGCGCAAGGTGGTGGGATGCGTGGAGGAAGTGGAGTCATGGGCTCCTTCTTATTTCTCCTGCCCCCATCTGTAGCAGGTGGGGTAGGGAGTATGGGGGTAGTGGGGGTGAGGAAAGGAATCGTCATGGGGAGGCCTTCCTATGGGTGAGGGACCATCTCAGGTGGATGTAAATACCACACTGGGATTGCTAATACCATATTGGGTAGTGTGAGCATTGCGGCTACCTGGAAAGCTTCTATACCGGGTGGAGGGTAAAAGAAGGGAATTTGAGTGAGGGGTCAGGGAACTATCTCCCAAATGGGATTAGTCCCATGAGGGGGTGTGGCTTCTTGGACCGTAGGGGTCGATGAGTGAGCAGGAGGCTCCTGTGGGAGTGGTTCTTCAACTATCGAGACGTCAGGAATGACTGAAGCCTCCTGAGGAGGATGAGTATCCTCTGTGTGAGTTTCGTCAGATGAGAGGGTGCATATTTGATTAGGGGGAAGGAGTGGTGGTGCTCCATGGTATGTCCCTAATAAGGATGGATCTTTGAAAATCCCAGGACCCATCTCGACCATTGGATATGCGTCTGTGTTGGTATGGATGAGAGGAAGAATGTTATCGAGATTGGCAGATGGATTAGGCTCATAATGTGAGACTTGGTCGATGGTTACAATCTTTCCGTTGTGGGGGAACATGATTGTCCTAAAGACTAATGATGCCACTGCCTTCATAGCATACATGTAGCTACGTCCAAACAAGATATTGTAATCAAGTGGGGCATCGATAACTTCGATGTCAATGAGAATAATTTTTCCCCCGAGTTCCACGAGGACATTTTGGAAGATCCCTTCAGGAGATGATGGTCTTCCGTCGTAAGCTCTCAATGTAATGGCGGAGGGTATGAGTTCTGGGGAACCAAGCTTCTGCCATACTGTTTTGGACATGATGCATGTAGATGCACCTTCATCGATGATACACCGATGAACTGTGATGTTCCATATTTTTACTGGTAGTTCAATAGCAACCAAGGTGGGGAGACAAGGTTCGCTATTATCAAGGTCAAAGGTGATGAGTCGAGTATTGGTAGGGTTGACTGCCCCCAAGGTGGAAAGTAGTGATTTCCGCTGTGTTGGACAAGTCTGGAGGACTTCCAAGACTAACATGGCAACCGAGGATTGTGCTAAGTCGTCGACCAAACTATAGTTATGTGCTGCCCTAGCCTGTGGGTTATGAACATTCCTGCGCAAGGGGATGCGAGGGATGCGTAATGGTGGTTCGGCAGAAGGGCGAGGGATTACTAACGGGGGTCCCATTGGTGTAGGGTTTGTCTCTGGAGAGATAGGGGTAGACTCAGCTGATGTCTCATACTGACGATTGCGTGTTTGCAAAAGAATTTATTCCTCACTGGTGAGGAGAATCGTTCGCTCTATTGGATTGTTCGGGTTATGGTATTGGCCCACCTGAGGTGGGGGATGCTGCGTGTCCTGTTGGGTGTTTATCACACCTTGATGTGGTATAGGATTTTTCAGCACGGCGGGAGGGGGTTGCTGCACATACTATTGTGGTGCCTGTTGAGGGGTAGTTTGTGCAGGGGTATGGGGAAGACTACCCGAGTCTTTCAACCATTTGAAATCAGCGATCTGGGGGAAATGGTGAGTGTAGTGACTGAAATCGCCACAAAGAGCACAAGGGTGGATGGTTTTGATATTATTTCGCCCTGGGCGTTTGTTGTTGTTGCCCCCTTGGGGGTTTTGGTTCCCTTGGTTCTGGTTTCCCCCAGTGGGTTGGTGCTGTGGGGGTTGATTCCCGCCTTGACCAGGGTTGTTATTGTTCCTGTTCCTTCCTTTCTTCTTAGCATTGTTCAAAGGATGAGTTGGATTGGCTATGTTCAACTGTTCAAAATTTTGATATTGTTGAGCAACAGAGGGTTGAACAAAATTGACCCCCGCATGAGGATGTGGGGGAGCCATGGGTTGTGGAGGACCAGAAAATGGGAAGTAAGGATTTTGTGGTGGTGTCGATCCGTAAGGTACATAGGAAGGTTGCGTGCTTTCACCAGTACTATAAGTGGACGTTGAAGGAGTACCATTGTTTGTGGGAATAGGTGGATGTATGGGAGGTGCCTGTGGTGGTCCAATGATAGGTGGAGGTATAACAATAGGATATGGTTGTTGATAAGGTGGTGGGGGGTAATAAGGAGTGCCCCCATATGTAGGCAGGTATTGAGGCATTCCATACATCGGTGGGGGTTGGGGTTGTGGACTATGGTGTGTGGTGGCACCTATTAGTCCGTCGGCTGAGTGCGACATCCCAGGTTTGTCTTGGCCGAATGCCACAGGTTTTGGAAGATCAGGAAGTACTTTCTATAAGTATCCTGACTGTGCATAAATGAGGTCATATTGTTGAGCCTTGCTGATGGCTTCCTCTTTAGATTGTGGGAAGGTGGAAGCTACATCCTTACCAAGCAGAGCGACAAGTGATCTAAGAAACCAGTCAAGACATTGTTGTTTGGTGGTTTCTGCTTTACACAAACTACGTCGCCTATGCCACTCATGAATGTGGTCAGTGATGCGGGTGGTTGAGGTCTGTTTGAAGTTAGACAGTAGTTCTAGACTGTTGTCATGGCAGATGGGTAATTGGAAGAAAGTTAAGAATGCTTTGGCCAAGGACTCAAAGGTCGTATGGGACCCTGATTTTTCTTCGACCTACCATTTGGCTGATGGGCCAATAAGTGTGCATTGAAATAGTCACAGTCTGACGGAATCATCCATAATGCTATTGGAAGAAAACCATAGATGAAATGTCATGACATGATTGGTGGGGTCATCCCCTGCCTTTCCTTCAAACTTTGGTATGTCTGAAGGAAGTTTGGTTGGCATTGCAGGCCATGTGGCGTCATGCAATATAGGATCATTGGTAAGCTTGGTGAGATTTGGTATGTTGAGAGAGGCCAAATATGGCATCTGTAGTGTGGTGGAAGGATTAGTCCCAGCCATAGTGTGTTGTGAACCTGACCCTTGATGGGGACTAGGTGGGTTGGTGCTTCCTCCTTGAGAGGAAGTGGGTCCCCCGCTTCCCTGTAAAGGAGAGCGAGTGAATGTATGACCTTGGGAAGTGGACCCAAGTAAGGTAGAACCAAGCAAAGCTGATCCTAAGATGGTAGCACTCACAGGAGTGTGTGAAGGAGGTACCAATGAGCGGGTATGACCAGATACTCCCCCTAAAATAGGAGGAAGGTTGAGCAAGCGTCGTGAACGACGGGGGTTCTGTGGTTCCCCTATGATGTCAGACTAGTTGTGTGAATGTGTGCACAAAGTGGTGAGAGAAATACAGAAACAAGAGTCTTTTGTTGTAACTGTTTACACAATATATATATCAAAGTCAAACTGTAATCAGATGTGCATCATACATAAATGAAAAAGAAGCATATATGTGGATAAGAGGGTTTTGTCCGCGTGGGGGAATCAAAATAAAGAAAATGTTCGTGTCCTAGAAGACGTAACGTCCTTCCTCTCAGATAGCACTGGACCTTCCAATAGTACTCAACCGTGGGGTCTGAAGTCACCGGAAGAGACACTAGTGAAGGATGAAATAACTGGTTATAATGAGGGGTAGAGGGGGAAATATCTCAAAAGAGCTGGCGATACTTACCAATAGCCACACAAAATCCAATCAAGGTGTGATTGCAGCCCATAATCGCCACCTGGGTAGATGTCCTAAAATTGTTCACTAGGTACCTCGGTCCAAGTGCGACATTTAGATTTTCGGCCTAAGAAATGGGTCACGGGCTGGATCCCATCCAAGAGGTGGGTGCCTCAAGGGGGGATGCACAGA
>ML782426.1:498791-530045 GCA_009831015.1 Picea engelmannii
AGTTCCCTATTTGTCAACCTCTATGTTTGAAATTGTGAGAACCAGATAACGGGGAGTTATTTGGATGCCTATCCCCGAAATCCTACCTAGACTAAAAACTTCTTTTGGCACCTCCTGTGGAGGAAAACTTAGTGAGTTTTTTATAAAGTTTTTATATGATGTTGTTTTGTGAGGCTGGGGGTGAAAACCAACCTCGTTTGATTAAAAGTGGGAGTGGATAGTCCTGTCAAGAAAAGATGGGGTGTTTTCGGAATCCCTTTTGAGGAAACCTACTTAGACCTCCATGTTTCGAGAAGAGGCTATGTGAGTGAGCAGTGACTTTTGTGTGTGAGTGAAAAGTGTACCAAATTTTAGTTATTTAGATGTCACCTTGCTTCATGTGGACTTTTCTTGGTCCTTACAAAAGTGTGATTACCTAATTAGCTAGATGTGATTGGTACAACCTTGCGGAATTTTTAAAAGCCCTAGGAAACTAGCATGTGGGCATGTGGTCCGTTACTATCCTTTAACTCCCTATGTGTGAGTTAATCTAGAAAAAGCATGAAACTATCCTAGATTTGAACATGTGGGCATGTGTGGGCCCGTTACAAACTTTTAAACTCTCCTAGTTTTTTGATCTAAGAAAGCAAAGTTGCAACAACTATCCTACTTTTGTGACATGTGGGCATGTATGGGCCCGTTACAAATTTAGGATATGTTTGAAAAATGAAACTAAGAGGGGTCCCAAAAAGGGCTTTTGTCCTCTCCTAAAAGTTTTTGAATTTTGTTAATGGAGATGAGATTGTTTTCGCAATCTCTTTATGATTCTCAAGATCTCTTTTAAAGGCGCAAGAGAAGAGCATACTCAAGGATTGTTACTTCAATTTCTAGTCCCAAATGTGAATTAGGTGTGATTAAGTATGATTGTCCAACTTAGATTATAAATCAAAGAAAGCCATCCACGTGGCAAAAAGAAAATAAGGGAAAAATGATTTTTATCCACCTAAGTGCCTATGTTTGTTTGACTATCCCCTTTATAAGTTGAGGGGCCTAAGTGGTGCAGTATTTAGAGCATGCATATCATCATTCTTAAGAAGGAAAATGACTTTCCCGACATCCCAAGACCTTACAATGTAAAATTTTGTATAACATGCTCAGCCTCTAGTGTAGACAGGTGCGCGCAGAGCGCTGATGTGCATTCAGAATCAAGCGAACAGGCACATGCGCGTAGAGACAGAATGCAATAAAAGCGCCTGCGCGCCCGATGCGCGACTGTGAGGTGAAATAACCGCGCGCCTGTGGAAAACGACCGAGAGAGGAAATCCGGATGGAATTCTCTCAATTCTCCCTTGAATTGACTGGTTAGCAGGTCAGCAGAGGCCGATTTGTGTACTTGCAAGTTAATGAAAGCAAAAGGAAAGCAAAATAAACCCAAATGAGGGAGGAATTGATACCTACTCCCCAGTATGGTCGCCAATCTGTTTGCACCCAATTCATCACTTGGTGAGCAAATAAAGGGTGCTTACATGCCTAGTTGGGTCTTGATGGGAATGACAGTTGTAAAGGAAAGAGTTAGAGAAAACAAAACAAAACAATGAACAAGAATTAAATTAAAACAAACTAAAACTATGAGCATATGGAAAAAGAAATAACAAACACAAAAGACCAATATCACCAATGTTTTTAGGTTGATCAATTGATGAAATCCAAAGCACAATGAAGAAAGGGAACTGTGGTTCCTTCTTCCTCCAAAGGAAGGCTCTTGAGGCCCTCACAAACTTTCTCTCCTTACAATAAGAAAATGAGAATGATGGTGAAAGAACTCCAAGCACATTCACTCAATGGATAGGTGAATGGCTCTATGAAATGGTACCAATGTGTTATTGTCAAAGAGTGAGTCCTTAACAATCTTAGAAGCATAACAATACATGAAATTCCTTGAGAAAATGATGTTTCTTCATGGATTTTTATAGCATAGCATTGGGTGAGCATGTAACCCCTTTGAAGTGTGAAGAGGGGCTCTTTAGGGCTTCATTAGGTCTTTGACCAGCCTACCATGCGGATTTAGCTCAGATTTGATGGTCAAATCAGGTTGGGATCTAGTCCATAAGTGGTTGGGAGGCCGACCAATTCAATAAATGCGTCATTTAGCAGGTGCGCGGGTTTTTGCGCTAACAGTCGCACGTCGTGCGCGCATGCGCGCATGGTACGTTTCTGTAACGCGCATGTGCACGCACACCAAACTCCTGTAAAGCGCCCTTCAATTCTTGGTTACTTTGTATAGTTTTTGACCCTTTTGAAATGCTGTGAAATTAATCCAGTGCCATGAATGACTTCATTCCTGTTTTGACGATGTTGAGTTCTTGTCGCCATGTGCGGATGAAATTTCAGTGATAACACTAGTCTTTCCCAGAACCTTGGTCTCAAACACCACAACCAATCGCTGCCACTAGTCGAGTCACTGTGATTCATACTAGAATTATATCACCAACCTATGCTAGTCATGTTGGATATAGGTCAACAACCTCTGCAAGTCATGTTGAATACCAACAACCAGCCATTGCATGTCATGTTGGAGGCACAACTCTAGTCACTGCTAGTCATAATGAACATCCATCACCAACCTCTACTAGTCATGTTGGGGATTCATCCCCAACCTATGTTCGTCATGTGGGGGGTTCATCATCAACCTCTAATATTCATGTTGAAGGTTCATCACCAATATCTGCTAGTCATGTTGGGAATTCACCACCAACCTATGCAAGTCATGTTGGATATTTTCTACTAGCCTCTACAAGTCATGTTGGGAGCATGTCACCGGCCATTACAATTCATGCTAGGGAATTCATATGATTGAGAATCCTAGACATATACTATGTAATCCCAAGTTCCTTTGTAGGATTTTCAAAGGAGATCATATTACTCGTTTGTTCCCTGCTACTGTTGTGGTACAAGAAGTGTGGTCCTTGCTTAGGGGCCCTTCGGGTTCTGAGTCATCTTTGGTTTCCCAACATGCTAATCCTTATTTGTTTGATACAACAGTCGTTCCGATGCAATATTCATATGACACCACTCTTCTTTTTGGGGGTGATGCATTTCTTGACCATGTTTTCTTGCATCCTGTTCAACCAGAGGTCGTTTCGATGCAATCTTCGACCGACACCACTCACATTTTGGGGGGTGGTGCATCTCTTGACCTTGTTGTCTCACATCCTATTCAACCAACGGTTGAAGAATTGGTCCTTCCTATGCAATCTTTGGTTGATCCCCCTCTTCTCTTGGAGAGTGACAATTCTAAGGAAGTGACATTTCTGATGCAAACTTCGATCAATCCCACTCTTCTTTTGGGGGGTGATGAGTCTTTCGACCATGTCCTTATCATTTATAGTTCTATACCTTCTGTGCAAGGGAGAATTCCACTCTCTTCGAGTATGCTCCCTCCAAGTCCTAGGGTGGTTTCCTTTGATTGGAATGATCTTGTAGAGCCTCTAATTCCTTCTTCTGCACCCTTCTAGATAAGGGGAATTCTTTGATATATTGTATATAACATAACCTCTACAAGTATTTTATCCTCCTTGACTTGGAAAACTTTGGGTCTTCCCAAGATTTTTTCAAATATTTGTGAGTTACTGACTTTCAACAGAAGTCCTACATGGGAGACTTGGCCTCCCCCATCATATGCTTCTTATACCATCATCCCCGAGTCTTGTTTAAGCTATTTTCCAACTCTATCAAAAAGAGAAAAGATTGTCGAGTGAACTTGTCTCTTTCACACTCATTAATTGGATCTAAAAGGATGTCTATTTGGTGTAATTATAACCCGTTTTCAAACCAAGTAGACTAATTTCAGAAAAGGAATAGTCTAGTCACTAGTGGCTAGAAGAGTTCTCCTGGGTATTGTTTTATACTTTTTTGGGCCTAGGGAACTAAATTTACGAAAAAGGACATTCTTTGGAGTTAAGCTGTAATTTCATCTCATTTTCTTGCTTGTAGTATTAAGCCTACTGTCGATTCCCACTTTCATATTATAATACTATTATCTCAAGAAGTTTGAATCATCATCCAAGAAGAACCTTCTTTATATCCCTTGCAGCTTGACACCCTATACCCTACGAGGAAACATTCCCCCGAGTTTCCATATCCTTCATGAACCTCCTTTCATTGAGAATAGGTATGTTCCACTGCTAGAAATAGTTTCTTACTTGTGACATTCCTTTCCTCCTATGTATCATAGCATTCATTTGTCTATGAAAAAACAAAAAAATATGGGCAGGAAAATAATATTATCTCATGTTGTCAGCAGTCGTGTCACCTTTGAACATAGCAAAAACTTTTGAGTCCACTTGTCATCTAAAGTTTGGTTTTAGCATGACCTTAGGAAACTGAGCTCATTACTTAGAGTCTACTCCTTTGACTAGTTAATCTTTTAGTCCCTATGGAGAGTTTGATTGGTGCCTCCAGCATCACAAATTTTCATCATTGAGTCTATGCTGCCAAAGTCTTCTATATGTCTCATGCTCTTGTTCAAAGGATTCCTATAAGCCTGTGTCGTCCATTTCTTAGAACTCTTGACTTTTCATGTCATCCATACCCTTGGTGTGTCTCAGAGTTACATGAAGTTGTAGTCCTATCGTGCACCATGGTCCTACTTTCACTATGCATAGGTAACCTTGAACCGATCAGTCGAAACTTCCTAATTGGTTGTTGAATGGGGGGCTTCCCTTGTGTTCGATGAAAAAAAATGTATTCACACTGTGGGATTCGTGTAGTATCTTCGATGCCATTATCCTTATTGGTGGTTTCCTTGCCTTTGTCGGCAATTTTTCTTATTGCCTGCTATTCAAAGGGTCTTTTTCATGCACTGCTTGCATCTGGTGCATGCAAAAGACACACAAGGTCATTGGTTCATGAACATGTTCTTCATCTGAGTTCCTCCAAATCATAAAGCTCTTGATTTATACCTCATGCTGAATGATGAGAGATGCCTTGATGCTCTCCTTTCAGTGGGTCTCCTTCCATTGACTTCAGCCCATCTATTTTGGAAACGAGACCTAGAGTCCTATGAGTACCTAGAGGCTTGTTGTCATCAATGGCAGGTTCTCTCACCATCGACAGTTGGGAATACATAAATGTCTCATAATCGATGGATTATTCAAGTGTTCAAACTCAACTCCTTTATTCACACTTGTAAGAATGTACTCGGTGCCTTGATAACTATTTTCATTATCGGTAGGTTGTCTCACGTTTGTTAACGGTATACCTTAATGATCAGTAATCAAACAAAGTCTCATTTTGTTTGACCTCAACTCCTTTATTCACATGATGCAGACTTGCACCTTTGGAGGATCGTGTACAATACTTGAAGACATCAGTGCATAGTCGTAACTTTCCTGATTTGTTGCTATCATTCATTGGACTAGTACCTATATGACTTCAGTGATCATGGGAGATCACATTATACTCCATTGTATACGGATATCCTCAGATTGATTTGGAGACTGGTTTTCATTGGGCCTTGTTTGTGACTATGACATCGTATGGCATGTACCTACTTTTTTATTTCCTATTCATGGCCATGAACAATTGTTTGGTATATTTCCACATGGATCTATAGTGTAATTCAAATTGGAATCCATGTGCGCAAAGTCATTATGGATGGTAATATTCTTATGAGCAACTAGTTTGTCCAGCTAGGTCTCCATTACTCCACTTCTGGGAATTATAATATATTTCATCCATCACAGATACTCCTCTGACCTCACACATTAGGCGCCATCTGTTATAGAAATATTTTCCCCACCCTATGCAAACTTACTCAGAAGTCCTTTTCCATTTCCCTATGCAGACTTTAAGTCCCCTTTTGAAGTTCCCAGAGCTAAAAAACATATGTTTCCACATATACACTCCCTAACAACTATACAATATGTGTATACGCAAGTTGCACCATTACAACCTGCGTACATCGGGTTTTGTGCTCAAAATTAAAAAATGGTGTCAGGTTTCCATGTCATGTCACAAGATCCATGATCCTTGACCTTCCATATACTAGAAACGTTCTGACTCGGCTCTTCAGTTACATTGGAAGGTTATAAATGGGCCATATCCAAGATGTGGAGAAGAGGAGAAGAATTTAACTTTGAGAGAAAAGTTACTCTGGAGAAATTATTCACTTCATATTGAGTTTGCATCCCTTTGTCCTTTTAAGTGTGAACACACTGTTCATCCCCCAAGATCTTCCCTATTTGATGGATAACCTCATTGTCTCTCTTATATGAGCTTGCCTTTGGTGGAGGATTGAAGTGGTGGAGGCCCAGTTGGAAGGGACTTAGTTTCGCGGTTCCGAACATGTTGACACAGAAGTTTGTCATTCATACACTTCTATTGATTACATTTTAATAGAAATACTCTTTTATCTTCCAATTAATGTCTTGAAAACATTTGAATTGTTATTCCATGAGTGTATTTGTTATGAATATTGATGGATTATGTTATTGTATGTGCTAAATTTATATATTATCACCATATTATTGTGTATCTTGGTTGTTGAGGACAATTTGCAGGTGTATTGCTTTGATTTAAGTGCTCAACAGTGGACTTCATCGAATGTCTGGACGAGGTAGGCTCTTTATATTGTCTTGTTAGCATATTTTCTTATATAGCATACTTGATATTAGAGTTGATTTCTACATTCATTTCTGTCTTTTTTGGTTTACCCCATGCCATAGAGAGATTTTCCTCGTAATAGATGCCTTGAATGTAGCTTCCTTCCTAACTATATTATCTTTATCTATCCTCATCTCATAGCCTGTGAGTATCCCATGTAACTCATCCATTGTTAATGTAGATACGTCTACTCATTCTTCTAGAGTTGAAATATTTGGATCAAATCTCATTGGTAGAGACCTTAGTACCTTTTAAACAATGACTTGTTCTTTCATTTCATCTCCCAAACCTTTAATACCGTTCACTATTTCATTGACTCGTAGAAAATCGGGTGCAATGTCTTCATATTCCTTCATATTCAATTGTTCTAACTTGACTCTAAAGGTTTGAATTTTAGGTCCCTTGGCCTTGGTTTCTCTTTCAGAGATATTTTGAAGTTTGTCCCAAATTTCGTTTTCGGATTCGCAGTGCATAACCTTGACGTGTACTGATTTAGTGAAACCATTCAAGATAACATTTTTATCCCTTGAATCATTTTCCTTGAGTTTATTTTCATCTTTATATGTCAGGGGAGTGGCTATTTATTTGTATTCATCTACTACTACTCGTCAAACATCAAATCCATGTGCTTTCACATATGTTTTCATCCTTCTATTCCAGAAGACATAGTCTTGGTCGTCAAACTATGGTACTCCAATATTAGTGTAATCCATTATCTCCTTCCAGTGGTTAGAATGCTTCTTGAAGGACCTTCTCTGACACTAATTGTTGGAATACTTAGGGGGGGTGAAACAATATTTGTACTTTTATCACTTTTAAAAATAGTATATAAACTTTAAATTAATCACCAGTAGTAGTATATCAACAATTTGTAAATTAGAAATACATTGTAAATATATCATGAGCACATAAACCTAAGCATCACATCAAGTACACAGTACACCAAAATTTACAAGGAAACCAAAATGGGAGAAAACCATGAAACTATTTCTTATATATTAAAGGTTGCATTCACTAGAAGCACCAATTTCCCAATTCTCTAGCTACAACTGGAAGGAGGCTACGACCCCCCTCTTTACAGGCTCCAACCTGAAGGAAGCTACAACTCCCTGAATTCTCTGGATCCAACCAGAAGAAGGCTACAACCCCCTGATTATCAGGCTCCAACATGAAGAAACCTTCAACTCCCTGAGTTATCTAGCACCAACCGGAAGGAGGATACAACCTCATTTCCTTTCCCCATCCTGCCACCCTGAAATATAATGTAGACTAGTTGTCACTACCACTGTCACTGCCACTATCACTATCATTGCCTCTGTCACATCAACCTTAAACATGTCACCTTGTCATTGTGTCTGAAATCTCACTGTCATTGTACCATCAACCTATAACATGTACCATCAACCTATGACCTGGACCATCAACCTTTGCTATACCAAAACCTGTACCATATCATCAACTATTCAACCATGTAACATATCATCCATCAACTATCCAACCATGCACCACAATGTACCTCAAGCATACATCATACCATATACCATAAGATATGCCACTATCACAAATATGTTCCTCTAACAATGGACCATAAACAACTATATACAATATACCAAGGATATGTCTCAAGCATGTATCAATGACATCAAAACATGGAACTCAACCACATGCAACAATAAACCAAAAGGGGCCTCCAAAAACATGCCTCAAGCATGTGCCATATCATCCATGATGAAGACACATAAAGAAAATACCTCTAATCTTGTATCACTTTGTTGTATAAGATAATACATAAGTAAACCAACCTGGACATCAACAATCTGGTACAAGCATCTCTTCACACCCTTTCACAAGTTTTTCACAAATACAAGACTTCCTTCAATACTTCCCTGCAAATATATGTGTGTTTCTCTATTGCAGCCCGCATACATCTGCGCCCTTCTGACCTGCAACCCGCAGATGCCTCATAAACTCTGAGACTTTTACCTTCAACCTTCCTTCGCAACTTCAAACTTGCTACCTCATACTCAACCTTAGATTCGCCAATAAACCAAAAGTTCTTCACAAGATAGATAATCAATATAGATGTCTATGAATTTTCTTATGAAAGAATCCTTGAGGGGTATTTATACTTTTTATAAGTAACATATTTCCTTACTTTAGGGGTTTCTTGTTACAACTACTTAACCCTTTCATTAATTGTCTTGTAACCAAATAGGGGATTCGTAACACATATTTGGAGCTTCCAACTTCATGACCTCATAACTCCTCAACAATGAGGAACCACATGGTGTACCACCTATCAATGGAAATGGCACGCCAAGTAATATTCATATATGACTATGTTACCTACATTTACACTATCGTTCATGTCCTTATTCCTCATACAAATTTAGGCTTCATGATCACACCTCTGTGGATTCTTATAGACTTCTTCAAAGTGTGTTCCCATGAGGGCCATGCTTATAGATACAGCATAAGGGGACGACTTTATATACTTCATCAAATACACCCATCACATTGTTGACATCGATGAAAACCATTGCTTGTTGACATCAATGCCAACCCCTTCTTGTTGGTATCAATTACAACCCATTGTCCAACAATATCCCCCTTTGGCATTGATGGCAACATTGATGGCATGGGAACACCCATTCTCCTTCTCATGCTCCCCCTGTGACCATAATTTTTTTCTTTATATCCATTTACATGCTTTTTTCTCTCTCTCTCTCCCCCTTTTACATCAATGGAAAAGGGTAATTATCCTTTTGGATGCTCCCCTTTCCTACAAGCCTCATTTTTCTCTTGATGGTGCTTCCTCGTGTAAATCTATGATGTCTATGAAAAGAATTCAAAAGTTTCTTTACTTATATTCTTCATGTCTTCTTTGTCTCCCCCACTATCTTACTGCGTCCAATTCCATGTGGATCACTGTGGGGAAGAAACTACTCAAAATGTTCCCTTGCAAGCAGTTTGGTGAAGATATCTACAATCTTCTCTTTTGTCCCGACATACTATAGCTTGATGTTCTTCTCTATATATTTTTCCCGTAGAAATTGGTACTTAATCAGAATGTTCTTTGTCTTAGAATGCATCATTGGATTCTTGGTTATACTGATAACGTCAGTGTTGTCATGGAATATTCAAATGGGCTCATCATACTTTACCTGTATATCCTGCAAAGTTTGCTTCATCCAAAGAGCCTAAGTACAACATGCCACTATTGCAATGTATTCTACTTATTTTGTGGGAAAAGATACTAATGATTGTTTCTTTCTCAACCATGATACCAAACACTCACCCAATTAGAAAGTGGCTCCACTTGTACTTCTTCTATCATCAATACAACTTTCTCAATCTACATCTATGTAGGAAACTAAATATAGATCATTCCCTTTTGGATACCATAATCCAAACTCTTTTCTTCCTTTGAGATATCTGAATATCCTCTTTACTTCCATAACATTTTATTCCTTTGGTGTTGCTTGAAACCTTGTGTTGTGTTGGTTTTGTCACCTGGGTGAGCAAAAAAAAAACTCTTGCATGTTTAGATAAGCCTTCTAAACAAGACAAAAGTTTGTGAGTGGGTTAGATAAACCAAACACACATGAAAACAAATAAATACAACTAAAAAAAACTAAGAAATAAATGTTATAAATCTTGAGAAACTTAGTACCATGAAAATCAACAAATGGCCAACATATTGCTACCAATGGATCAATAGATTAGTAGGAAAAACAATGTAGAGAAAGGAAGGGACTTATTAGTCCCCTCTTCCTCCTTGGGAGGTCTCTTGAGTTCCCTAATTGATATCTCTTCTCTCCTTACAATGGAATAAATGAAAAATGGTGAAGAAAAACAATGCATATTCCCTCAAGAGGTGAGTGGAATGGCCTATTGCAATGGTGCTTGAAGGCTTCAAAGAGAAAAGATGATTCTCAAAGAATAATTCTTCTAGCATAACAATACTTTGAAGATATTGGTTTCTTAGCTCACCTATGGCTCTTATTTATGGCATCCATTCATGGAAAAATGTAATTGGTTCATACTGTGAACAAGGGGCCTTTTAGGGCACTCTCTAGCCCTTGACTAGCCTCCAAGCTAGATTTCGCTCAGATATGAGTGTCAGATCGCTTTGGGGATCGGAATAGAAGTGGTTGAGGGGCTGAAAAGATTCATAAATGTGTCTTTCATGGAAGTGCATGGCTTTTCTCATAGTCAGTCGCACATTTTTCACATAGTGTGCGCGCCTCCTTTGGTGAATTTAGGCACTTTGATTTTTGACCCAATTATATAGTTTTTTTCCTTCTAGATGGATTTTGGTGTTGTAGGTGGACTAATTTTTGTTTCCATTGATGTGTTTCTTCAACCATTGTGTGCAATGTTGCGGATGATTTTTGAGTGATAACAGATGCCCCCTGATGTGTGAGGTTTGGAGCATACGTATAGCCGAAATACATCAATGTTTATTTTGCTGAGAGTGCCATTGTAAGGAAGAGTGAAGAGAGGAACTACAAGAGTGGTCCACCGAAAGGAGAGGGAAAACTGTGGGACCCAAACCTTCCTCTAGGAGAAAAAAACAAAATCTATGTACAAACGAGACGGGCATGCCCCGTGCTCATGTCATGAAACCAAAATGTGAGACTGTAACTAAAGATGTATGTTGATGTAGATAACTTCAACGCCCTCAGGGGTGGTTGATAATGGAAAATAACAATTTTGAATGGGTAACGGACTCTAAAGTGAGTCAAGGATGACTTTAAGAATTGTCGATGACTCGTAGGCATTGATGGCCTAACAAATTCATAGGTCTTCGGCTGATATGAAACAACTGCAATAGTCACATAGTAAGACCCATTGTAACATGAGAGTTTGTTGAAGTTGAATGTTATGGGGGTCAACGGAATCAGAGAGAAATGGTGATTCTCTTTGTGTCGTCCGAGACTCCTCATTGAAAAGGTAATGAGAGTCAAGATACTATCGCCCTTCTGGAAATTGTGTTGATGTCAACATGAAGGGAAACATGACACCAAGAAGCTAAGGGATTCTTGAAATCCACTGAGTAAGTGATGATATCAGGTATTAATAAGTGACATGAATGAATTCAAGATGTTGTGGGACTCAAGACTGTTCTTGGTTGGGGGTTTTGAAGGATGATTAGCAACAACCGTAAAACTGGATCTAGCATCAGGGGGACGACTAGATATCGGGTTAAACTATGCCAAACGCTAACAAAGTGGAAAAACTCAGAGATCATAGGTAAATGGACTTGGGATGCTCAGGGTTTGTGAATTATGTAAGTATGTAAAAAGGGTGGATGTCCCAACCAAGGACGACGTGGGTTACTTTGTCGGGTAAAAGAAGGCCATCAAGAATGACGACTAAAAAGTTATGTATATGATGGAAACAAAGGATTTATACAATTACCAAAGAAATAAAGAATAATTTGGGTTGAGTATACATATACAGAAACGAGTGCCCCAGTGAAAGATGGCTTGGCCTGTTTAGGGCACAAGTTTTTGAAAGAGAACTGGTGGAGGGTGGGGGGTCCATGGGTGGGTTTCTATATTAAGTAAATGAATGGAGGACAATCTGCATATGGGAAAACTGATGGTGGATGAGATGGAGGGATAATGAAACTGTGGGGGTGTAGTCAATAGAACCGAGATGATATGACCTGGGAGTCCATTGGGAAAGTTAGCAATATGATGAGAAGAAGTATGGGGTTCATTCTCAGAAGTGCATAAGACTATCAGGACTCCCATCCCTTAGGGGGTGAAATCAACATGACTGTCATGTTTTCAAGGGTAACTATGAATGGGACAACTCATGTGGGGGATAATGTTATCGGATGACAGTACCAAAATGTGGTAGAGGTGACGATACTACAGAGCCAAATGTAGGGACCCTAAAGGTAAATGTCATAGGGTTTGACTGGGATATGTAATTGATTTACAGAGGGAATAATTACATGCCAATGTAGAACATATACATGAAGGGGTTGTAAGCTTTGCTGAACAAGTACCTGCACACATAAAACCAAATACCCGATGTGAACAATATCTAATGATAAAGAATATATGAAATCTATTTAATTAAAAATGAAAATGAGCATGTGTACCTGAACATGGCAAGAGAAAAATGTTCCTCCGAGGCCAAGTGCAGATGATAACCTGGGGAATGTGAATGTGTAGATGGCAGGATCAGGATCCCGTGGCTGAGAACAGATCGAAAAACGAAGGCTCTAGGCTCCTGTAACAAAGTGTGGAAGTTGGGAAAAAAGGGGCTATATATGGCTGGTGGGCCCACAATGCCACCTCATTTGTACATGTCACTGTTGTTGAGTTGACGAGATATTTGTGAGGAGATTTTGATATTGTGGGAGCGTGAGGCTACCGATTCAGGAGCGGTGAGAGACAGGTTAGTGGTCCTATCATCCCGCATTTTTTGAAATTCATAGTTTGTAGGTAGGGGTTGTACAGAGGGTCATACAGGGGATTTTAAGGGTAGGGGCCCACAATTGCGCAGGAGAAGGGTAAATACATGTGCATATGTGTGCGGGTATAACTCAATTTCTCGCACATAATGTGCATCTTTTCTTGACACAACCGCGCATGTGGGTGAAAGGGTGGGAAAGACAGGCGTGCATGAGATGTGTCCCTGTCTAATTGAGAGTTGCACACTCTTGTGTGGTTGGTTCCCCAATATGGTCTCCAATATGTTGTGTTTGTTTTGTCACTTGGGTGAGAAAAAACAAAACACTTGAATATTTAGATAAGCCTACTAAACAAGACAGAAGATTGTGAGTGGGTTAGATAAACCAAACACACATGAAAACAAAGAATTACAACTAAGAAATAAATGTTATAAATCTTGAGAAACTTAGAACCATGAAAATCAACAAATGACCAACATATTGCTACCAATGAATCAATATATTAGTAGGAAAAACATCGTAGAGAAAGGCAGGGACTTATGAGTTCCCTCTTCCTCCTTGGGAGGGATCTTGAGTTCCCTAATTGAGAGCTCGTATCTCCTTACAATGGAATAAGTGACAAATGGTGAATAAAAAAAATGCATATTCCCTCAAGAGGTGAGTGGAATGGCCTATTGAAATGGTGCTTGAAGGCTTCAAAGAGAAAAGAGGATTCTCACTGAAGAATTCTTGCAGCATAACAATACTTTGAAGATCTTGGTTTCTTAGCACAACCATGGGTCTTATTTATAGAATCCATTCATGGGAAAATGCAATTGGTTCATAGTGTGAACAAGGGGCCTTTTAGGGCATTCTCTAGCCCTTAACCAACCTCCAAGCTATATTTCTCTCAGATATGAGTGTTAAATCACTTTGGGCATTGAACTAGAAGTGGTTGATGGGCCGATAAGATTCATAAATGCATTGTTCATGGAAGTGCATGTATTTTCTTGTAGACAGTCGTGCATTTTGTGCATAGTTCACGTTGAGGGTTGCGTTATCCTGTGCATGTTGCGCATTGTGTGTGCGCCTCCTTTGGTAAATTTGTGCACTTTGATTTTTGACCCAATTATATATTTTTTTCCTTCTGGATGGATTTTGGTGCTATAGGTGGACTAATTTTTGTTGGCATTGATGTGTTTCTTCAACCATTGTGTGCAATGTTGCAAACGATTTTTCAGTGATAGCACCTTGCAACATGTCCAACTTCCTGCATTACATATGGTCTAGATGTTGTCGCATAGATTAATTTTCTAATCATTTATCTCTATAGTCTCTAGTCTTCATCCTTAGATTCATCATTCTTACTTAACTTTCCATTGGTTTGCATAGGATTACCTACTAGTTTGCAATATTCCATTCCAAACTTATTTATAATTTATTTGATATACTTGGTCTAAGAGATGAAAATACCTTCGTCACATTGAAATATTTGTAGTACCAAAAAGAAGTTTAACTCACCAAGCAAGGACATATCAAACTCATTATGCATGTCTTTGGAAAAATTCTAACTCATCTTGTCATCATCACTTTCAAATATAATTTCATCTATGTAAACTTTAATTATCAATATACTATCTCAATCCACTTTTATGTAGAGATTGATGTCTTCATTACCCTTCCTGAATCCTTATTTCTATAGATACCTGCCCAATCTTAAATACCATGCTCTAGGGGCCTGATTGAGTCCATATAATGCTTTCTTCAACCTATAGACATAACCTTCCTTGTATTTCAATAGAAATCCTTCTGGTTGTTCAATGTATACTTTTTCTTATAACTCTCCATCTATAAAGGCTAACTTTACATCCATATGATACACTTTGATATTTTTGGAACATGCATAAGCTATAATTAACCTGATTGATTCCATTCTAGAAACTGGGGAAAAGGTCTCTTCAAAATATATACCATCAACCTGAGTGTATCCTTTACATACCAATATTGCTTTGTTCCTGCTAACCTATCCATCCTCGTTCAGTTTTTTTCTGGAGGCCCTTTTTGTACCAATAAATTTCTTGTTCTTCATCCTTGGAACAAGCTCCCATGTGTCATTATTCTCTATCTGATCGAATTATTCATCCATATCTTGTAGGGAGTCTTATCACTATTATTTCTGAGCATTCCCTTGTTTTGGATGTGAACTATTGTATGTACTTCTTGTACCCAAAAGATGTCTTTCAACTTGGAATATTTCAACATTGTTCTAGCCATTTCCTATATTGTTATGTTCTTTCTTTCGACAACTCCATTTTGCTGAGGTTTCTTGGTTGTTGAGAATTGTCTCTTTATCCCATGTTCACTATAGAAATCCATGATTTTATTTGATGCAAATTCTCCTCCATTGTCTGATCACAAACACTTGTTTTTCGATTATGTCTCAGTTTCAACCATTTCCTTGTATATTTTGAAGTGTTCAAATGCCTCTGACTTCTTTATGAGAAAGAAAACTACATTCATTCTTGTGTAGTGATCAACCAATAGCATAAAATGTTTCTCACCATTCAATCCCTTTGTTCTTGTCGGTCCACATAGATCATTATGTACAATTTATAGTAGTTTTGTTGTGGAGTACTCCTTTGATTTGAACTTGGTACTGGTTTGTTTTCCTTGTAGACAATGCTTGCATAGAGTATTTGTTGGCTTCGAGATCTCTAACATTTCTCTTATTTCTTCCTTTCTGCTAATTTTGACAATATTATCAAAATTTAGGTGACCCATTCTTATGTGACAGAGCCAAATTTCATGTTTCTTTCCTAAGCAACATATTTCCTTTCCAATTTCATTTAGTACATATATGTTTCTTGGAGTTCTTATAGTTGTAGCCACTAACTTTCCTGATCTTGATTTCATTATCTCACATTTTTCTGAGTCAAAAACAAGTTTGTGTCCTTGATCACACATTTGACTTACACTTAGTTGAATGTGTTTCATGTCTTCAACCAGTAGAACATTTTCTGCCTTGGCATCCTTGCTTCCAAGATTAATTGTACCTCTTCCTATTATTCTGGTTGAGTTTTCCTTTCCAAACAAAACTGGTCCATCTCTTTCCTTTTTCAGAGTTAGAAACCTGTCCTTATCACCTGTTGTGTGCTTTGATCAGCCACTATCAACATACCATCCACTTTTCTTATGCTGAGCTCATATAGAAAGCATGCATTATTCAATGTTGAATTGGTCCTTCATTCTTATCCATATCCATTTTGGTTCTTGCTTATTACTATTAATATTTTGGCTTGATTCTTTTGGAGGAATGATCAATCTACAATCCTTGGCCATGTGACCAAAGTTTTTTGCATTTGTAGCATTCTACTTCATCACTCAAAGATTCAAATATGTTGTAGTTTCTGCTATGTTCTCCATGAGGCCTTCTTAGATAACCATTTCTTGTGTTGCCTTCATAGTTTCTTTTGTTCTTGGCATTGGCTCTACAATTGACAACTTTATGCCCAAAATTGTTACATGAATATCATAAACAAAGAAAATTAGTTTGATACCTGGGGTTGGAAGATATTCTGAATGGTGCTCCTCTTCTGAATCCTTCTTCCTCTTGAGGTCTGTCTATTGATGGTTGTTGCTTATTTTGAATTTTAAATCTTCTGGGTGGTGCAATATCTCTGTAATATTCTTCTTGGATCTTCTTTCCTTCTTCCTTCTTAGGATATCCTCTTATTGTTTCTTCATAACTTATTTTTTCTACTTCTTGTTTTGTTTTCATGGAGCTTCAGCCTTTCTTTGTATGGTTGTATCCTAGCCAGGATATTTCATAGTATGGCCTTTCACTGTTATTTCTCTCATCCAATATTTTGGTGTTGTTCTACTGCGTTTCCTTCTTCTGAAGATCTTTTCTTAGAGTGACTATTTATGCTTCCAAGCCTTCAATCATCCTCTCCTTCTCTTCTAACTAATTTATGAGTGCTTATTCAATTATTTTGTCTTCTTCTACCTAGATTTTTAACTTTGTGATCATCTGCTCGACTTATTCTAAGTTGGGATTCTGAGATCCTTGTTTTCTCTTTAGTTCTTCTTTGAGTGACTTGATTTTATTCCTTTCATTCCTTAGATCTTCTAAGGCACTGATTAATTCTTCTCTGAGATCGACTTCTCATTCTTCTTTAGAATATTCTTCATAATCTTCTTCAGAATATTCTACTCCCATGAATAGTACTCTCTCTATATCACTTTCATTGTATTAATGCTCGTCTGATGAGGAACTATCTTCCTTGGTGCAGAGAATTTTCTTGAAGAATTTATTTTTATTTCTTTGACCCTTTTGATTTTTCTTTTTCTTTTCATGATCTTATTCTTCATCACTTTCCTTATTCTTAGCATGAGAAAATTTAGAATCAAAATGACCAATACCACCACAATTAAAACATTTCAATGGAAGCATACCTTTGTATTTGTTGGTTCCTCTTTTTAAATTTCTTACGAACTTTCCATTTCTCCATCTTCCTCTGAATCATTGCTGCAACTACAATATGATTTTGTCTTTTTCTTGTTATTCTTCTGTGTCTTCTTGGATGCCTTGAATGTTACTTCCTTCATAATTGGATTATATTTCTCTATCCTCGTCTCATAGGCTGTGAGTATCCCATGTAACTCATCAATGGTTAATGTAGCTAGGTCCACTCTTTCTTCTAAAGATGAAATATTCGGATCAAATATCATTGTTAGAGACCTTAATACCTTTTGAACAATGACTTGTTCTTTCATTTCATCTCCCAAACCTTTAATATTGTTCACTATTTCATCGACTCATAGAAAGTATGCTACAATTTCTTCATCTTCCTTCATCTTCAATTGTTCGAACTTGACTCTAAAGTTTTGAAGTTTATCTCCCTTGACCTTGGTGTCTCCTTCGTAGATATTATATAGTTTGTCCCAAATTTATTTTTCATATTCACAATGCATAAACTTGACGAGTAGTAATTTAGTCAAACCATTCATGATATCATTTTTATCCCTTCAACCATTTTCTTCGATTTTCTTTCCATCTTTATCTATCGGGAGAGTGGATAGTGCTTTGTATCCATCTACTACTTCTCTCCAAACATCAAATCCATGTTCCTACACATATGTTTTCATCCTTCTGCTCCAGAAGGCATAGTCTTGATCGTCAAACTATGGTACTCCAATTTTAGTGTAATCCATAATTTCCTTCCAGTGGTTAGATTTCTTCTTGAAGGATCTTCTCTGATACCAATTGTTGGAATGTTGAGTGGGGGTGAATCAATATTCATACTTTTATCACTTTTAACCAAAGTATATAAAATTTAACTTAATCAACAGTAGTTGTATATCATCAATGTGTCAATTAGCAGTATATCATCAATGTATCATGAGCACATAAACATAAGCATCACATCAAGTACACAATACACTAGAATTTATGTGGAAACCCAAATGAGAGAAAAATACATAATGTTTTTTTATATATCAAAGATTACATTCATTGGAAGCACCAACTTCCCAATTCTCCAGCTGCAACTAGAAGGAGGATATGACCCCGTATTTACAGGCTCCAACCTGAAGTAAGCTACAACTCTCTGAATTCTCTGGCTCCAACTATAAGGAGGCTACAACCCCTGATTCTTAGGCTCCAACCTGAAGTAATATCCAACTCCCTGAGTTCTTTGACATCAACCGAAACGACGATACAACCCCCTTTCCTTACCCCATCCTCCCGCTCTGAAATATAAATTTATACCAACTTTCACTACCATTGTCACTACCTCTATCACAACAACCTATAACCTGTCACCCTGTCAATGTGTCTGACCTGTCACTGTCACTGTACCATCAACCTGTAACATGTACAATCAACCTGTAACCTATACCATAAACATGTGTTATACCAAAACCTATAGCATATCATCAATTATCCAACTATGTACCATATCATCCATCAACTATCCAACCATGTACCATAATGTACCTTAATCATGCATCATACCATATACCATAAGATATGACACTATCAAAAATATGTGCCTCTAACAATGAACCATAACAACCATATATAATATAACAATGATATGTCTCAAGCATGTATCAATGACACCAAAACATGGACCTCAACCATATACAACAATAAACCAAAAGGCGCCTCCAAAAACATGCCTCAAGCATGTGTTTATTTTTTACATATTAAGCAGTTAATTAGATTACTGTTCTTTTACTTATAAACTATTAGCACAATAAATACATATAAAGGATCACTAAAAGAATAACATTCAAAGCATACAAAAGATTTACCCTGGGAAAAACCCACCAAAATTCCTCAAAATAGATTCACCAACCAAGAACAATGCCTCTCTCCAAGAGACAAATAACAAAGTAGAAGATCCTCCTCTAACCCTTTACTAGGGAAAATTATCCCACCACTTAACCAAGAGATACCCAAGAGATAAACCAATGACCTCCATGATGTCACCTTCTAGTTGTAGTAGCATCTCCCTCTGAGACTTGCGTACTTCTCTTCTTAGTTGGAGAGCTAGTGTGTGTGTGTCCAAATGAGGCACTGGCCTCCTTTATAAATAGTAGTATGGACAATCTAAAATTAGGTCTGGGTCGTTCTGTCACTTTACCCTTTTATTTTTCATTTTACTTTTCAAGTCACAATATGGTCGTCTTAACAAACATAATATAATAATATTATTTAGGGTTTTGTCTTGGTCAAATACAATAAGGATATATTCTGAAGATACTCAATATTCAACACTCCCTCTTAGAAAGGAAGGTATTCTTCTCGTCATGGTCATCATCACTACTTCTACACTTCTTCATACTTGGTCATTGTCTTGTTGTCAATCATGGATATATATATCATATAAAGCTATACACTTTCACTGGAGTAGCTTACCATCCTACATTGGAGTAGCACACCAACCTATACTGGGGTAGTATACCAACCTACATTGGAGTAGCATACCAACCTACGCTGGGGTAGCATACCAGCCTACGTTGGAGTACCAACCTACATTGGGGTAGCATACTAGCCTGCATTGGAGTACCAACCTGCACTGGGGTAGCATACCATCCCTTGTTAGAGTACCAACATGCACTGGGGTAGCATACCATTTTGCATTGAAGTAGCAACCTACATTGGGGTAGAATACCAGCCTGTGTTGGGGTAGCATACCAGCCTGGGTTGGAGTACCAACCTGCGTTGGGGTAGCATACCATCCTGCATTGAGGTACCAACCTGCGTTGGGGTAGCATAACAACCTGCATTGGAGTACCAGCCTACACTAGGGTAGCATACCATCATGTGTTGGAGTACCAACTTGCACTAGGATATCATACTAGCATGCGTTGGGGTACCAACCTGCACTAGAGTAGCTCCCACTACTAAGGATCTCATCACTTCTTTCTACTGGGGAGCACATCACTTCCTGTTATTGGGGAACACATCACTTCCCCTTACTGGGGAACACATCACTCCCTCTCATGAGGGAAAATCCTTTTGGACCACACTAAGATTGTCTCTGAATGATTCGAACTTCACTCTCGACAGAGGCTTAGTCAACACATATTCTACCTACTTGTTGGTAGGAACACATTGGAGATTTACTGCTCCATTTTGTATGATCTCTCGTATATGATGGCAGTTTATCTAGATATTCTTGTCATGAAACATTGGGTTCACTGACAACTTTATGCAACTCTAGTTGTCATAAAAGAAACAAGTTTCCTTCAACTTGAGATCAAATAATTATGAAATCAACTTTTGAAGCCACACGGCTTCAATACAAGCTTACCATGCTTCCACATACTCTACCTCGGAGGAAATGAGTGCCATATAGGTCTGGTTCACACTGAGTCATGATATCACAATTGATCCCATATTAAAGCAACATCTAGATGTACTTTTCTGGTCTTGTGACACTTCCTTCCCAATCAGAATATGTGTAGCCTTGCA
The DNA here is from genome assembly GCA_009831015.1 of Picea engelmannii. NCBI lineage: Eukaryota > Viridiplantae > Streptophyta > Pinopsida > Pinales > Pinaceae > Picea > Picea engelmannii. The sequence goes on from ML782426.1 coordinate 519,830, forward strand.
ATCTTATCTCACTATCTGAGTCCATAATCGATTATAACCTTTAGGTACCTCATCATGTGATTTTTCATAATTAGGTGAACATGTCTAAGCTCAATCATGTACGTCCTCAATGTGTTCACCACAAAACATATATCTATCCTCATGCTCTTCAAATATATCAACGAACCAAATTTTCACATCACAATGTACCAAACTCATACACTTGCTCAGCTACAAATTAATATGCACAATCATGTGCTAGCTCAATGTGATTTCTGCAAAGCACTATTTGTCTCACTATTTGAGAGCATGTTCTCTACTCTCTTTGCAACTATTCCTTCTGTAACTAGGACTCTGCACCTGCATCTTCTTTTTCTGAAACTGGGAATGACTTCTCCATTTTCACTATAGTTGATGAACTTTGAGAGTAGCTCCTCTACTCCATCATGATGACATATTCATTTGCTCCCTCTGAATCTCATACTACACTGACTTCTTTTAATGGATCATGGTTTTTCTATATATACTTCTTCTGATTACTGGAGCAAGTGTCTCGTCATTGTCTTTTCCCTCTTTCCGGGAGAATACTCTGGACACAAATTAGGATTTGTACATATTTATATTGTTATCTGCACCATGCTTGGTCTGTTATATCAATATTGGAAGTCACCACTGAATTCCCTTCTAGTCTCAAGGAAAAATCCATATTCCAATCCTTCTGACTGGCTTCCTCCTTTGTCACTGAAACAAGGTAATCTTCCTAGGAGATTTCACATCTCCTAGAATTATATGAAGCTATGATCTATTCTTCTCAACTCATGGAATCATTTTGTCAGTCCTGGAAGACGTCTCTTTTTCCCATCTGGTCCTCTCTAATATCAGTCTCACTCTGAGCCTCCATGCTCCCTCTTAATCTTGACTCCCTTTGACTCTATATAATCTTTGGATCCATCTGCTCCTTCCGATATGGCTCGTCAATGCTATATGTCTTTGCATCTTGCAAAGTGTCATGGGACCATGTTGGTCTCTTCTTTGTTACTGCATTGATTCTAGGTAGGCCCTTATGGCTCTATTAACTCTTCCTTATGACCTGAAGAGTGATAAACTGCACCAGAGGGATTTTTACAGTCATCTTTGGAGCCTTCTTCTCCTTACAATCAATCTCCATATGAGATACTATGTATCTTGAAAAAGTACCCTTCTTCGTATTTTTATTCTTTGGTACATGGATGTAAATGGTCGTGGATACAACTTGTTATCTGGATAGTCTACTCCATGTATCAAACTAGAGATCATCTAATATGTTGTATCCTGCAACCGTCACTATAACTTCCCTTAGGGTTATCACCTATGACCTGCCCAGAACAAGAACAACAAGGGAGAAACAATAGACAAGAATAATATTCCTTATAATAATAATAAAAAATAGCGAGAACAATCGTCACGGTAGATCCTTCAGAGCTATCACTTGTGACCTGCCTTGAACAAGAGCCAAAAATAAGAAATACAATAATAAGGAATGAGAGAAACACTCTTCTAGTGTTGTGATCAATCATTCCTCCAGGGTAACTTGGAAACAAAAAAAGAAGTTTCTCCTAGAGGGTATGTTAGTTATATCTAATAAATAATTACAATAAGGCTTTATCTCAATAGTTCTCACATGCTACCAAGTATTACAAAACTTTTCAAAGATTTCTATCACAACTATAGTGTTTACTTGTAATGTGGCAGTTATCAAACTTGATATGTGAAAATTTGAATCTTATCAATTTAATCAATCAAAACTGGAACCTGGAGTCTTGTCCTCAAGAATGAGTGTTGTTGCTTTTATTCCGAGTCTCCTTCACTCAAGATGACAAGTATTCTCTTCAACATGTCCTCTGTACTAAGATAATATGCTTTCTTTGCAGAAATATGAGTTAGAGAATAAACTCTATAATCTCAACCATAATCAATCTAATACTTTGAATTTAATTTTGACCAATGGTTAGTATGATAGTTAATAACTTCAATAGATCAAAATATAACCTAGATGTTCATAAGGTCACAATAATTCCATAACAAATAGAGTCATATCAAAACAATCAAACCTGGGGTGCATTGTTCCTTTGAATGTGATGGATATGAGATCCTTCTGGACCTACGATTTTTGTTGGGACAAAAGATCCCTTCTCCTACAAATACCCTTCAGATAATGATATAGTTTAAACACATATAAGTACATACCTTTGACAACATCGGCAGGTAGTGGCACCATCCGAAAACAACAAACCTAAAAAAGCTTCAAAGGTGATCCAACTTGTAATCTAAAGGTAGCTAGAGATTTTCTAGGGTAAGGTGCACTAGGAAAATCAAAAATCAATCCCAAAACTTCACAAAAACTTTCACTGCAACTGGCACAACAATTGGCATGAAGGAACTAGAATGAAGGAACTGGAACTGCAACTGCAACTGATATTGTAACTGCAACTACAACTGCAACTGATACTGCAATTACAACTAGTATTGCAACTGCAACTAGTACTCCAAACTTAGGGTTTTATGAGGAAACCCTAATTTCTCAAAATTCAAATTTTGGAATTATGATCCAGGGACTAGATGTGCCCTCCTAGGGAAAGTTCTAGATGGTCTTACTTTTCCCAACGTCCTCCAACAAGGTGGATGATGTCACCTTTTAGGGTTTATGCAGAAACCCTAGTATGCAGAAATCGTAATTTCTGAAATTTGTCCAAAACTGAAAACTGTTACAGGGAAAAGGTGTGCTAGGGTTAGGAAGGTCTTCATATTCCCTTAGCTTCTCCAAAGAGTTCTTCTGTGCTATGAAAATTCCTTCTTTCAGGCCCACTTTGATACCATGTTAATTTTTTACATCTTAAGCAATTAATTAGATTAGTGTTCTTTTACTTATAAGCCATTAGCACAATAATGACATATAAAGGATCACTGAAAGAATAACATTCACAACATACACAATATTTACCCTATGAAAATCCCCTAAGGGGAAAACCCATCAAACTTCCTCAATATAGATTCAACAACCAAGAATAATGCCTCTCTCCAAGAGAGAACTGACAAACCAGAATGTCCTCCTCTAACCCTTGACTAGGGAAAAGTAGCACACCACTTAACCAAGAGATACCCAAGAGATAAGCCAAGAAACTCCATGACGTCACCTTCTAGTTGCAGTAGCATCTCCCTCTAAGACTTGTGCACTTCTCTTCTTAGTTGCAAAGCTAGTGTGTGTGTATCCAAATGAGGCATTGGCCTCTTTTATAAATAATAGTATGGCCAACCTAAAATCAGGTCTGGTTCGACCTGTCACTTTACCCTTTTTTTTACATTTTACTTGTCAAGGCATAATAGGGATGACTTTTACAAAGGAAAAATAGGTTCGTCTTAATAAATATAATATGATAATATTCTTTAGGGTTTTGTCCTGGTCAAATACAATAAGGATATCTTCCAAAGATACCCAATCTTCAACAACATGTGCCATATCATCCATGATGAACACATATAAAGAATATACCTCTGATCCCGTAACACTCTGTTGTATCAGATAACAAATAATTAAACCAACATGGGCATTGATAATTTGGTAGAAGCATCTCTTCACACCCTTTCACAAGTTTTTCACAGATCCATAACTTCCTTCACGACTTCCTGTTGATATCCTTGTTTTTTCTCTACTACAACCCGCATACATCCATGCCCTTCTAACCTGCTACCCACAAATGCCTAAAAAACTAGGGTTACTCACAATTTCTTCAACTCCGAGACTTTCACCTTCGACATTCCTTCACAACTTCAGACATTCTACCTCAGATTCACCAATAGACCAAAAGTTCATCACAATATAGATAATCAATAGAGATGTGTGTGAATATGCTTATGAAATACTCCTTGAGGGGTATTTATAATTTTTCTAAGTAAATTATTTCCTTACTTTAGGGGTTTCTTGTTACAACCACTTAACCCTTTCATTAATTTTCTTGTAACCAACTAGGGGCTTCGTAACCCATATTTTGGGCTTCCAACTTCATGACCTCATAACTCCTCAACCGTGAGGAACCACGTGGCATATCAAATATCACCGGAAATGGCATGATAAGGACTATCCATCTATGACTGTGTTACCTGCATTTACACTGTCTTTCATGTCCTTATTCCTCATACAAATTTGGGCTTCATGATCACACCTTTGGGGCTTCTTGTAGACTTCTTCAAAGTGTCTTCCTATGAGGGCCATGCTTAGAGATACACCATAAGGGGACCACTTTGGAGTCTTCTCCAAATACACCAATCACATTGTTGACATCAATGACAACCCATTGTCCAACATTATTATGTATTTGGTTTACTACCTGGTCCACTCTCATGCATTGATGTTATGAATGGATAAATCTATTACTTCTTGAATAACAAAATTTATCATTTGAGTGAGAAAGAGGAGTACTACCTCTATAAAAACGTAGTGAATATATTTTATCCCATGAGTTTGATTCCCCTTTAATTTAACAAGTCTTGATGAACAACGGGTCTAAACTGGGTTGGTTTCACGACCTTCTAGATGTACTATGTATGCTTCCTTTATTTACATTTTTCCAAACAATCAAACACATCCATCAATATTTAATTAGGTTTCACTTCTCTGGTCGAGTCCCTGTTTTATGGGCCATTAAAATTTCCTTCGAATGCAACCCTCTACTACAACACTTTCAACCCTTCCACTGGCATCCCTACAGTATTACATTGTGTGCCTCCAATCTATCCACCAAAACCTGTGGTCACTCCTCCTCTTTTTTCCCACTTAGTTGGGGTCTCCCTCATGATCAATCCTCTTTCCTTCAACCATAGTTTGACCTTTTCTCCTCTCCTCTTCAAAATTGCAAGTTATGTTATCACACTCATCTTGTTCAACCACCATTGACCAATTATTACAACACATCTCATGGTGTGTTCCTCTCATTCTCTAGCTTTATCTTCCTCCATTGTCCCCTCCTCCTTTAAGCTTTCATCCTTGTCAATCTCATCCTATATCACTCGTCACTACATGGCTTTATGCTCTGATCCCTTTGAGGATGAAGATAATTGTCTCCTCTTCCACCAAGAACATCCTCACCCAAGTGGGAATTTCTTTCACCAACCTCCCTTGTGAGCCCTTCATAAATTGTTCCTCAACATGTGAGAATGATTGGTTCAGTTTCACTGCAAACTCCGAAATAATTATCCTTCCATCCATCCAAACAAATCTCAGGTGCTCCTCGAGCCTTCGNTGTGGTCACTCCTCCTCTTTTTTCCCACTTAGTTGGGGTCTCCCTCATGATCAATCCTCTTTCCTTCAACCATAGTTTGACCTTTTCTCCTCTCCTCTTCAAAATTGCAAGTTATGTTATCACACTCATCTTGTTCAACCACCATTGACCAATTATTACAACACATCTCATGGTGTGTTCCTCTCATTCTCTAGCTTTATCTTCCTCCATTGTCCCCTCCTCCTTTAAGCTTTCATCCTTGTCAATCTCATCCTATATCACTCGTCACTACATGGCTTTATGCTCTGATCCCTTTGAGGATGAAGATAATTGTCTCCTCTTCCACCAAGAACATCCTCACCCAAGTGGGAATTTCTTTCACCAACCTCCCTTGTGAGCCCTTCATAAATTGTTCCTCAACATGTGAGAATGATTGGTTCAGTTTCACTGCAAACTCCGAAATAATTATCCTTCCATCCATCCAAACAAATCTCAGGTGCTCCTCGAGCCTTCGTAATCACTCATACAAGCTTGCTAGAAAGTCCACCCTAAAAATAATGTGATGTCATAAAAGACAAAATGTTCCTTAGAATTATGCACTCCCCACTCGATCAACAGAGCTTCATAGTTCACAAAAGGTCAGTTTATTCACTGAAGCAATCCTACAAGTATGTCCCTATGAGTCACTTCTTATACTTTAGAAATCTCACACATGTCATGGTTAATCTCGACCATACATGTAATTATTGACTCGAAATACAAACCATAATCCATTTACATGTTCAATAAAGGCATTATATTCGAGCTGCAATGTAGTAATCCCTCGTACAGAGGAATTCTCACTTGAGGTGCATTTCCATAACATAACACAATGCAAGACCATAGTGGATAAAGGGTGCAACCCAGTTCGCCTACTTCAAGCGTTGAAGTTTGAATTAAGGCGAATCTCAAAGTCTCCATTAAAATTTGCTTAGCAATTGGAGGTCGTTGTTGTATTATATCCTATGTGTGGCAATGGAGGATTGATGCTTACATTTGGACGACAAAGCTGGTTTTCTATTTTTCCATGCCCTTGTAAAAACCAGTAAATCTAATAACTTTGATGTGTGCACACTTACACGATGGAGGAGGGTATACACAGTTTTATATAGGTTGAAGTGAAAGTATCTACAATGACTATGTAGTTACACACAAGATCCAAGAGAGAGACGACACAAGTTACAAGTGAGATTCGCCACACAACGAGAATAGATTTAAATCTTGGTAAGATATATAAATCCATATAATGTATTAAAACATGTATAGATATGTATATACATGTAGTTTATAACATATATATTATAAAATTTTGATCAGAACTTTATACATATATATATTACTCAGATGTATATAAAATATGAAATATATCAAGATATATGTTAAAAACATGGTATTATTATATAATATATTAAAATATTATATATATATTATTAAATTTAATAGTAAATTTTATTTGAAATTGAATCTTGGTGAAGAGGATAATAATTATTCTTCCCAATCATTTGAGTTAAATTCAATTGATAATAAGGAACCACTTACATGTTAATTATTATTGAATAAATGTAATGTGGCCTTATTAGAGAAGGTCTACTAGGTAGTTAGAAGGTTATGATTATGGTTATGTTGTTAGTTATAAATAAGGATGGAGTCCTCCTTATGAAATGCGTGGGGTTTATTGTATTTAGAGCTTTTATCTCATTGAGAGGTCGCCTAACCTTAAGAGACAAGTGAACGTAAGTGGATTCCTTTCATAAAAGGATCATTATAAAGTGTTGCATAAAAGGATCATTATAAGGTGTTTCCCCACGTTAAGAGTATTTTTATGTAATCAAGTAAAGGGCATTCTCTATCTTATTCTTCGATATCTTGTATGTGATTTCATATCTAAGGTGCTTAACAACCACTATACTAACATTCAGCACATTGACACTACAACCATGTCCTTTGTTCTCTTATGACTCAACCTATCATACCCATATAATTTCATTAATTACAACATAAGTTTAAACTAATATAAAGTAAAACAAGATTTTAAAGTAAGTCATTATTCCATTAACTTCCATCCAAAACATATACACAACTCTAGCAATAACTACTTACTACATTGTCTCAACTCAACAATCTAATTTACAAAATATGACATATATTACAATGTTTAGATTGATCTCGAAAACAAACACCCAAAGCAACTACTAACATAAGCTAATCAATTAGACTGCTAAAGTCTACTAAGGTATACATATCATATTCCCCTTTGGATTTGAACTTGTAACCTAGTAAGAGGAAACACATATTCTTAACAATTAAAATTACTCAAACTATATGTATGTGTTTTTCTAATCTCATTAACTTTTTAATTGATCTTTATGTCAAGTTTATACAACCTGAGTGGGCCTAATGGTTAAGAACATGTGTTTCCTCTTAAGATAACATTATGATATAAAATTATGATAACATTTTCGACCAATAAAAAATAACCAGACCTAAACTTGACCTAAACGTGCGAGACATTATTGAAATATAATATGGAATTATGATAACATTGAACTAAACATAGATGTATACTTGACGTATTAGTTTTTTAAAAACCTTAAAATAATAATTCAAAAGCGTAATTTATAATTTATAATTTTTCATGAACCACGTTACATTTCTTTACAGGTAACACGACTCTATTTAATTTAAGTTGTGAACATTGTTAGAGATTCATGTTTAAAATCGTAATAATTCACAATCTTACGATTCGATTTAATTTAAGTTGTCAACATTTATAGTTTCATAAATTTAATATTTTTAAAGTCAGAATGATTGTCAAACGTTTATAAGTTTAGTGTATCCGGACAAAAAATTAATATTTTTAAAGTCAGAATGATTGTCAAACGTTTATAAGTTTAGTGTCCCCAAGGTATAGGACAAAAAATCTAGTCATGTTAAAGGTTGGTGTGGTTCATCCTGTATGCGATCCCAGGTGATTTTGTCACGGTTTCTCAACCATAAGATCAAGACAAACTACTAACAAACAAAAAAAAATATTATATAATTTAGTAATTAAAATAGAGTATTATTATATAAATTATTTAAATTTAAATCTTATCGTATTTAAATTTAAATTAATTTTATTATTAATAAATATAATTTCAATATATATCTTNTTAATATATATATATATATATATATATATATATATATATATATATATAATCCACTCGATTGCATAATCCATCTTGGAGTCCTAAGTCGAAGGGTTCTTCTATCAAATTTAAATCCAATATCGTTCATGCAATGTCATAGGTCTAAGTCGAAGGACTAAGGAGTATTTACGCTATCAAATCCATGCAATATCAACCACGAAAGTCCACTCAATCATGATATTTCCTAATTAATCTCGAAAGTCTAAAGTAAAAGGGTTAAGGGGTATATATTTTATTAAATTCATAAAAACCATCCAATATCCTCCATGCAAATATAGCATGCCACATTCACCAAAAATTTTCCATTTAAATTCATAAAGATAATTCAACACTCAAGTGCATTCACATTCACCCAATATTGTCTATTAAGATACATCTTTTTCATCGAGAATGGTCCAAAATCATCAATTAAAATACACCTCACTGCACCACATTCAATAAAATTATCTCTTAAAATACATTGGATTCACTCAGAAAAACTATTAATTATCATCTATTCATACACACAATATTGCATTCACCAAGAATTATTGTTAAGATATACCACATTCATTAAAAATCATCAAACATCTTCTATTTATTCAAATGCAAACTTCCACATTCACTAATAACTATTCTTCAATATATGTTGCACTAATTACATTCACAAGATTATTCACTATCACATGGATTTTTACTCTACCCAGCCACTATCACCACTATGCCGACCATCACCGCCCTAAATTCAACGCAAGAGCATAATCTTTGTATCCCACAAATCCTAGGGAGTCGGTGGACATTATTTGGTATGCTTAAAGAGTTTACTTTAAAATATCTTTTAAACAAGTTCATCCTTGAATCAGATGGCTGCCATTTTGTCGCATAGAGAATTTAGAAATTAGCGATGACGAATTTGGGGGTGTAGTTTGAAGTAGTGTCTTTTTAACCTTCAAAGCGTACACATAACTTTTCAATACGGTGGTGTTTGTTCATATTTTAATGTATGATGTACCATTTTTTATATTTTAATGTAATTTTGACTTGCTCTGCATCTGTGAGAACATTTCTAAATTTGTGTTCAACTATATTTATCGCCAACGAAATCTGAGATAGATCCTGGACTCCAACGCCGAGAATTACAATGGCAACATGGCAGCCCCCGCCCTTGTTTCGATCGCCGAAATATACAATGGCACCAGGCAATGCCCAGGATGATTGCCTGCCTGCGCCTTGTCGAACCGCCGACTGTTCCAATAGCCTGCCGGCGTCAATCGGCAACAATCGGTCATCTACGAACAACGGGCGCCTCTTCGTCTTACTCCTCTTGCCCGCCTTCTTTTTCCTCTTCTTGATGTGCGTCTGCGCCAGATTCCGCGGTAGGCATTCCCGGGAAACCTTTCTGTCGGGACGGACCAACATCCCTCGGCGCCGTGGACTTTTCTTGGCACGCGAGGATCTCTTGAGGCTCCGAAACGTGGGTTTGGACGCGCGCTTTGTAGACTCTCTGCCCGTCTTCGAGTATAAAGCGCAGAGCTTCAAAGACGCGTGGGATTGCGCAGTCTGTCTGTCGGAATTCGAAGAGAACGAGAAAGTCAGGCTTCTACCTAATTGCAAACACAGCTTTCATGTCGATTGTATCGACATGTGGTTTCGTTCTCATTCAACTTGCCCGATTTGCAGAATGGAAGCTCAGCCGAAACAGTGGGTAGGTAATAATCATACGGATGAGATTTCCATTAATGTGGAATTGATCTCTTCAAGTAATACAGAAAT
>ML782427.1:33692-44150 GCA_009831015.1 Picea engelmannii
TTTCAGAGCCATCTGATAAGCATCTTCCACCATTCGGATGGTTACCATGCTCATCTTGTCCTGGATATCATATCTCAGGCCATTCATGTATCTGGAAACTTTCTCATCATCGCTCTCCCGATGACCTGCCCTGATGTTCAGTTTGTAGAACTCTTCGGTGTATTCTTTCACTGTCATCATCTTTTGTCTCAGGTTCTGCATCCTCCTGAAAAAAGTAATTTGATAATCTCTAGGGATGAATTTCGCCTTCATCTTTGTGATCATCCTGTCCCAGCTCTTGATATTATTCTTTCCTTTGCAGCGTCTGTCAGCTTGTAGTTCAACCCACCACAATGCTGCATGTCCCTTTAATCTTGTGACAGCATGCTTGACTTTCTTGTCTTCTTCGACATCTTCATAGTCGAAGTATGTGTCTAGAGCTCTAATCCAGTCTAGAAGCTCCTTTGCATCCAGATTTCCCTCATAAACTGGAATGTCCATCTTTTCTTTTGCACCCATCCTTGCAATAGCTCTGATCAAACGTTTGTTTGATGCATCTTTGGCTGCAACTTCTTCTTCACGTTCAGCCTCAATTTCACTCTCAGAATCACTTAGATCCCCAACACTAACTATGCGTCTTTGCGCCATCTCCATGTCTTCGAGTCTAGCTCATAGATCACGCATCTCTCTCTCCATAGTTGGATCTTTCATCTGCCTGCCTCTTCTTCTCAACATTTCCCTATCCTCTGGTGGATCGGGTGTTTGCATGTCCCTTCTCCTAGGCGGCATGGTGACTTCTTCTTTTTCTCTGCTATAGAAAGCAAAGAACCTTTTTGTGCTCTGATACCAAACTGATGCCGACGCCCTCCCTACACAACCCGTAGGTCGAAAGGTCCACGTGAGAACAGTATCTTTCCTTTACCATAGCCCGAAGAACTCTGACGCTCTTCTATTTCCCTGTCGGGAAATCTGCACCCACAACAAACTCTCACGGGATCCCCTCTTTACACTTGGGATATTGGATTTCGTAGCTTCACGAATCCGGTGGTCGAGCGTTGGGCTCTCAAATCCCCGAATCCCGATACAATCAACGCTGACCCTTTCTTTCAGGATTTTCCCTATCGCAATTTCGGTGATCGCGATGTCGAGGAACTTGTCTCTTCGACTTCCGGACCTCGATTTGCTGAAACTCCGATACACATGTGAGTTTGACTTTTCAACGCCACTTCTCTGTCGAGATTTCAGAGTTCACAATATCATGAATCCTGATGCAATGAGTTCAGGACTTCAACACACGAAACTCTGATATGGTCAACGGAGGTCGACTCTGTGTCAGCAGCATGCCACCTGTCCACCTGCCAACTCCGCTGTGGCCCCACACAAATCCTCTTAGCTTTCGGGATATCACATTTCATGATTCCACGATTCCTGTTACAAGGTTTACGGAACTTCAACCTACAAACCCCCGATATGGCAATCCGCGTGTGAATCCAACGACCCTTAAGGCTCGGATCTACGGTCCTACCCCACCTGAGCTTTGAACCCTTTGGGAATACTCATCGTATCTCCCCTGTTCCTCTACGAGATATAACGACTCACGGAATTTCGCGAACTCTCTTCAGAGAATTCTGACTGTCCGTTCTCCCTGATGATTTGTCGAAAAATGAACCAAGTGTTCCTCCGTGAAAACTTGTTCACCTGCACGTGAACTTGTGACGCCTGCTAAACACTCCACGACACAAGCTTCCTATGCTTCTCTTCGATGATTTCTCGAAGGTCCTATACGTCCAGAGCTTTATCTTAGCATCGAGTCTTAAAGATGAATCTTGCACGCACTCCTTGCGGAAACCTTCAAACACTCCTAAGTGTTGAATCCTTTCGACTCTGCGCACACCTGCAGCAGCAGTCTCTAAATTCTTCTCTCAGGTTCGTAATCCTGAGACTTCACCCAGCCTGCGCACTCCTTGCATGTCTCCTGTGCCTAACTGCACTTCTGAATGAGAACAAAAGCTACCCTATCTGAACCCTTTGTCAACGCACTCCTTGCGGACAATTCGACTGCACTCCTTGCAGGAATCCTTGTTCAGATAGAGAAACAATTGAAACTCATTCCTACTTCCCTTCAGAATTCAAACTCAAACATGAAATCATATACACAACATATAAAGCAAATGTATAACAGGAAGAAAACATTCATGAGCATATCATTCAGCATCAATACACAGAGAACAAACACAAAACCATGAATTTGAATCAGACTCTTCTATTAATCCAAATATCGATACATGGGTGTTCTTACACAACTCTCTGCATGCTCTTCCTATGCTCATTCTCAATTATGTTACAATATGAAATGAGGGTGTCTATATCCCGTTTCCCTCTTAAGCTCTAAAATTGTCTAATCTACACATTCAATTCTACCTACTTGCATTAACTACTTTAAATGCCTTCTACCTATTAAGGATGAGCGCAAATGGCTCAAGGTTCGTTTACATTATACAAGTGCGCTTCATTAAATTGCCACATTTATGTTCGCGCATAAAATCCAAGAGAAGTTCAAATTTGCGCTGGCGCTTGCCCAGCTGTTCGTTGTCTCTCCACTGGCTCGCTTGATGTTGGTGATGCTCCTGCATCAAATGTGGTGTAAGAAAGAGTTAGAGGAAAAAGAAAAATTAAGGTATTATAAGGATGTAATCAACCCTAATCTAGAATATCAAAATTATCTATCTGTTTTTCCAAGTGTAAAGAAAAAAACAAGCATTGCTAAGATAAGAACAAATTCTCAAGAACTCCATAGTGAAACTAGGTTTTGGTCAATTCCTAAAACACGATAGGATGAAAGAGTGTGTCACCTTTGTGACACTAAGAAGGATGAAAGAGTGTGTCACCTTTGTGACACTAAGAAGGATGAAGATGAAAATCACTTTATCTTATATTGTCTATCCTATACCCATATTAGATCTCATTTTAAAAATATTTTTCACACTACCAACCTTCCTAACCTCTTAACTCAACAAAAGTATGGTGATCTTGGAAAGCTTCTCTTAATTCTGTTCTTTTCGAGCACAAAAACAAAATTATAAAGAATCAAAAGTAATCATTTACCCTCTTAAGGTCTGATAGACCAATTCGGTCTTAGTGGACGTTAATCATCATCATCATCATGAATTAAAATTATTTTAAAATAAACTAAAACTTAAAAAATAATTATAATTAAATGTTAATTTTCATTTTTTAAATATTACTTATATTATATTATATTATATTATGAAGATATCCTAATAGGTTAGCTCTAGTTGTTGAGTATTATGAATTATAAACAAGAAGTCTTAGAAAATTTTATATTGAGTCTCACTCCATTTCCATCCCAAACAAATATTATACTATAAAATGAAAAATTGTAAACATAATTATAATAATTATAAGATATATTTACAAAATACTAAATGATATATCATTTAAAAAATTAAACTATTAATATGTTTAAAATATAATTTAATTAGTAAGTGAGATAATTAAATATGATATAAAATAAAAGTTAAACAATATTTTAATTTATTATGATTTTTTATTATTTGATTTTGATCAAAATTTTATTTAATAATAAAAAATTATTATTGTCCATTGGATGTAGCTTGCATGGTTGGGAGGAATGATTGTTACTCTCCCCACCCAAGTTCAATTTCTTGTAAGTGACATGTTGTGCCCTTAAATGGGTCTATTCCGAAAATACTCTGCCTCCCTATGTTCCCCCAAATTCACCACATGAAATTATTATTATTATTTTATATTTTTAAGGTCATGCCAACCCCTTGTTTATGGGACAAGGAACATAGAATATCAAATCTAAAATACAGTTATAATAATATATTATGTTTAAAATATAAAATTATTATAATAATGCATAAGATATAATTATAATTATTATAAAATATAAAATGATATATTATTAAAAAAAATTATATTATGTTTAAAATATAATTTAACTAGTTCATAATAATGAAGATAATTAAATATTATATAAAAAGAAAGTTAAAGCAGATTTTAAATTTTTATTTCTTGATAAAATGCCCCTGCTTAAAGACAGAGGGGTAAAACAAGCTATACTACTCTCATCTTGAGGTCAAACATCGTGGAAACCTCTACTCTTGAAAAATATTTGGGATGTAAACTATAAGCCTAGGATTTATCATGTGTTCATTGTGGAAGGTAAGAAATCTAAGAATACTCAAATATAAATTCCTCACTACATAACATATGGTTAAGATCTCAAAGGGAAATCATAGAGACTTGTCAATGTTTTCCAAAGGTGACCTAGAACTAATGTGAAAATAAAACTTTAAACATACTCAACCTTTAGTCTTCAAAGCATGATCCCATTAAGTAATTGTGGGAACACCTTGAGGAATGGTGGCTTAAATTGAACGTTGATGGGGAATCTAGAGGTAATCTAGTACTTGCAAGTGTAGGGGATCTGTTGAGAGACCATGCATGGTTCACCAAACCTACTTATTTTTTATTCCTATAGCAGGGAACAAATAAAGGAGTAGAATATATAGAGGTTATTAAAGGTATCAACTTAGTTGTTCAACATTTGGGAATCTAGGGATTAATTATAAAGGTTCTTTAAGAAATCCTCATAAACATGACAAAAAAAAGATCTTAAGAAAGGCATGAAATATTAAGAGCATGATCCTTTGGTGTAGATCAACTATCCAAACATTCAACAAAGTTCAATTTTTCCATGTTGGTAGATCAATAAATTCAGTAACAAACTTGCAATAAAATCATGTTATTGACTCCAAGGAAGAGGGTTCAATGAACCTGGAAATATAATGCATTTCAGAGAGTTGAGATTGGAGGAAGAGACTATAGATTGCATGAATGTCAGTTGAAGTACACCAAATTACAAAGGAGGTGATAATGTGGCAATATCCATGTGTTATGATGAGATTTTAGACCCTTAAGCTTAGTCCTAATGTATTTCTATGGTTACTACAATTTACCTTTGACTAATAGTATTTCTATGGTTACTACAAATTACTTTTGATGACATTGTCCTGAGTTTGACTATAGCCTATGTAGTACACAAACAACAAAATTCTTGTGAATTATGGTCATTCTCATGTTTACAAAACATCCTCAAATTTCAAGATTTAAGGTCATATTGTGGGGATAAAATTTCATTAGCTACACTGAAAGAGAATTAGGTTCCTTCATTTTCAAAGAAATCTCTACATGTTAAATTTAATAATATTTACACTCTCATATTGATTCAACTGGTAAACAACACTACCCTATTTTTGTTTTCAAATGGAAAATAAAAGTCAAAATATATCTTACCTTAGCCTTAAATGATCAATGATTAATGATTAGCATCATGTCCACTTTGATTGTTCCCATCGTGGAATTGGTAAAGAACAATGAACATGCCATTTGGTAAATACATCGTCGGATTTGTAAATGATATTTCCAAGCATACACAATCCACAAGAAACAAAAAGTCTAATTATAAACAAATCTTTTGTAGTTACCTACCAGACCAAAATATGCATTCCAAATTTATTTTGGGATTTTATGTATAAGTAATAATAATCTCTCTAGAGTGGACACAGTACCTATGGAAAACATGGCAGCCAAGAAATCATGCTCAATGGCTCTTGACTTTCATAATGGTTCTCTTTCTTTGAATTTCCTTCTAAGTCAATTAACGCTATACCTCAGCTAAATGGTGCACTCAACTAAACCCTAAACCTCGACTCAACAATGTTCTTCTATCATTTGAGTACCCACCAAATGATTCCTGTAAATCATGCTCAATGGTGCTCTTCTTTGCCAAGAAATCATTCCATGTTCAATGGTGCTAAGTTTGCATTCAGATACTCAATGCCCATACACAAAATCAGGGGTGAATGAAAGAATGAAGCATGATTTGTACGAAATGGGGAGGGACAAATCAATACCAGAAATCCCCATTTTATGGAAATAGGGTGAATGGAAGGTTGCAGTTCCCAATTTCAGGGGATTTTTTTTTTCCCTCTCCCTCATAAATAAGCATGGGATAACCCTCTATACATCATTTAAAACAAAATGAGGAAAATGATAAAAAAACATTTCAACACAAACAAATCACCTTATCAAAATTTGGAACCCCCTAATTTCACCCCTAAAATTTTCCTTGGGAAGGGGATTGAGCTATAAAAGGTTGGAGCTTATCAACTAACAATCTTTCTAATGCATAGGTTAGGGATCCTATATCACTGAAAATGGATATGAGAGGGATGTATTTCTTACAGATGTTAGGTTTTCCTCCAAGATTTTTTCTCCAAGTATCATAGTTCACAACCAGGATTTGATATAAATCCAAACATTGTTGAAAGTTGTGAAGTCATATTAAGAGTGTATCACTAATTATAGAGGCTAAAAGGAATTGTCCTAAGGTTCTCATTTGAGTGATAAATTGGAAAACCAAATATTTAAATTGTATTTTGTAATCTGGCAAATTTGTGTGTGTATTTTTCAACTTATAACATTTTGGCAAAGGCATCAATGACAGAGTTGAACTCACTGGTGGTGATCGTAAGTATGCATTGGTAGCATGTATTTTGACATGTCCTAACTTCACTGCATGCAACACCCATTTCATCATTTGTGAAGGAAACGTAGCTGAGGAACACTCAATTTTTCTATAGGATAGAATCTCCTTATTGTACCATAGTAAATGCATCCAAGTCAACAATGAAGGAGAGGTATGGTTATGAAGCTACATAATAACACTCATGTAAATTTGTATTATGCACATAAATCATTTTAAGTTAGTCACTCACCTCTCTAGCAATGACAATGGTGGTCTATTGTTGTGTGCATAATTCAATTATCTATTACTTAGTTGAACTAAACAAGAAATGTAGTTGTAATGTTTCCTATTGAGCTCATCGACATTTCATTGTGCAATAAGGAAACATTTCTATAAACTAGTGTTCTCAGAGTTAGTCCAAGAAATGATGTGAAGACATTCGTGTGAGGTTAATCTCTTGAACATTAATATTTCCCAAACTTGGATCAAAATGGACTAACTCTAGGTGATCAACCTCATCGATAGAAAAGTAAATATGAATTCCAAAGGGGCTTGGACATAGTAAAGAAAAAATTGCAACTTGGGGAAGTAAGGTCGAGGGGCTAGTTGCATGGGTGGTGCTTGTAGTGGTTTGTTGAAGAAGTTATGTGGCAAAGTCCTCAAGGTGACACTAGTGTAGGTTTGGTTGATGTTTGATGTTTGTGAGAAGGCAATGTTGGTTACTTCTATTGTAGGCACAAGGTTGTGGATACTAACAAGTTTGTTGCAAAAAGGAACCAAGGCACAAGAGCTAGTGTGTGTTAGGTAGGTAGAGTTGATTAACTTTATTGGAAGGAGATTTCATGCACACCAACAAAATTGGCATCGATGTTGATGATGCCAAAGATGTGGAAAAATTCTTTTGTGATGGGTGTGCTATTAGTGTTAATGGATTTATCGTCAAAGGATTGATCTATTTCCAGTGTAGCATCAGTGGGTGTATGCATGGATATGGAATCAATGGGGATTTTTTGAGTGCATGAAATGACAAGGGTATTGAATTATTGTTGTCAACATGTTCGTTGTTGTAGTTGCTATTGGAAAAATTATTATGTTGTTGTCGATCAATGGCTTTTAGAATCTRTTAAGGTTGTTAGGGGTCCATATATGATTGGGCTAGATTGATGGATGTATATTGTTGGGGATGGTTCCTAGAGTGCTTCTAATGAGTAGGGGGTGCTTCTAATGAGTAGGGGTTYAGTGTTGGAATACATCTGCATAATCATTAATGATTAGGGTCTTTATATTTTCCTATTAATGCCCCCCCCTCYCACCCYCTATATTATAATTTCTCTATTAATGCCCCCCCTAGAGGGTGGGAGGGGGGGCATTAATAGAGAAATTATTATATAATTTMTCTATTAATGCCCCCCTATTATAAATTTTCTATTAATGCCCCCCCTCCCACCCTCTTTCATTTAAAACCCTTTTTATTTAAACAATGTTGAGAATATGCACCATTTTAAAAGATCGAAATACCACTTACAAAAGCTATAAAAATAAAATAAAAGAATACTCTAAAATAGTTTTAAAATATTTCTTTATAAATTGAAAAAGTGAAAATCTATATTTCAAGAAAATTAGGTAGAAGAACTAACTATATATTATATTTACTTATTGGAGAGATTGAATAAGAAACTAAACTATATACTATAGTTATTGCATATGTCTCCTTATTACTTTTCTAATATTTGAAATATAATTCATACATCAAATAATAATTCACTTAAAATAATTTTAAAATAATTTCATCACCTATATCACTGATTTTTATATGTAAAATTTTCAATTAAAATTAGTCACGAGGGATCATGAACATCTTATCGCTCACATCCTTACATATCACCATTACTGAAGGACGATGAAGTCTCACTTCCTAAAAATCTTCATCACCCAAAACACGTGTGTGCGATGTACTCATGGATGCCTCAAAACACATGGCTTCGTTGGGGATTTTATTCTTTTGAGTGTTCTTACCAGAAACTGGGATTTCAGGACGGTCTATTGACTAGATTTTGTGCATTTGTAACAGCCTTAGAACCTTTATCTTTTTTGACTGCCTAAGACTCTGTTGATTAGGTTTTGTTTTTTTGTGATTAACTGAGATTTTTTTCTTTTGTAACGACCAAAGCTTTAGCTTTTGTGACTTCTTGTTGATTGAGAATTCATTTTTGGCGTCTGTTTTTGGCTGCCTGAGCTTTTGTGACTACTTGTTTCTTGAGAGATCAAATTCTATGTGGTAGAGGTTAATATTAGCAATGGAGGGTTGAATTTCCCAATGTTGTCTGCTATTTTTGGAGAGCTCAGAAATGGAGAGCTTGGATCATTTCCCATCAACCTTTCCTTTGATGTGCCACCAAATTGTGGGCAATCTTCTTTACAGAGGGTTGAAATGTTTGCGGAGCTGAAGTCAACTTATTTGCAGAGGGTTGAAAGAGTTTGTGGGGATGAAGTCGACTTCTGGCTGCATCACATATCAATATTATCCTCTTTGATGCTAAGGTGAGCCAATCATTCTTGATTCCTATCCACTCACCAAAGCTCACCTGCTCTGAACAAATCAATGTGTAAATACCTTTAATTAAGTAATTGAAATGAGACACTGGCAAATTTGAAAGTGGATATAAATGGATTCGGGTGCATTGGACATGGAATGGACACAAGGAGTCGCCTCTTGAAGTTAATGACAATGGTTGTGTAAAAAATGTAAGTTAAAACATGGGAGGACCTTTCTCAATGTACAGTTTTGAATTTTAAAAATTTTGTGGGGATGTTTTGATTTTATAAATTTGTGTTGTCAGTGTAGGCTTCTCTACTTATAAATAGGATGCAATGTTGCGAAAGTTTAGATCTGATATGAAGATCATAGAAATGTCTTTGGTATGTAATTACTCACTGATTTTTGTATCACAAAATGGAACCCTATATTCATGTGAAAGTTTTTTTATGTGTTATGGTCATTTTGAACTGACTGTTGGACCATCTATTTTTAGCATTAAATTTATTTATGAAGAATTAGTTACCATTCCAAAATCGATACCCACACTTATATTTCTAGACAATGGTATTAGCACTGACTTCAAACTTAGCTGGTCGATTAGCCAAGATCTCCTCGAATTTATGGATTCTCTTCTTAAATAAGTTGTTTGTAGCCCTCAGAAAGTTTGTTGTTTTAGCGCTTATACCATGATAATTATGGGTATAAATATGAGCTTTAAAAATACACGTCTCTTGCAATTTCAAGAGATTTAAGGTTTAATTACCTAGAACACACAATCAATTGTCGCACACATGCGAAAGTAAGAGAGGCCATGTTGTTATAGCAAGATTTTCCTCACCATTGCTATCTTGCACAGATGACCTTTTTCCATTTACCTATGCATATTTTTTATCCCTTTTTGATGAATCCAGAGCTAAAAATATACATTTTTCCACATATAAGCTCCCTATCAGTTATACAAGATGCGTATATGCTTGTTTCTCCACTACATCTCGCGTATATCAGTATTTGTTCTAGAAAATACAAAATTAGGTTGGGTTTCCATGTCACGACAGAAGATCTCTGATCCTTGGCCTTCCATATACTAGAAACGTTCTGACTCGACCCTTAAGTTGCATTATGAAGGCTATAAGAGCATAATTTCGAGCTATGCAAAAGAGGAGAAAACATTCAACTTTGAGGGCAAAGTTACTCTAGAGAAATTACTTCATATTGAGTCTGCATCCCTTTGTCCCTCAAGTCTGAACAAAGTGTTCAACCCCCAAGCTCTTTCCTTATTGTTGAGAGGCCCTCCTTGCCTCTTTCCTATGAGCTTGCCTTTTGTGGAGGATTGAAGTGGTGGGGACCTAGTTGGAAGGAACTC
>ML782427.1:54021-75331 GCA_009831015.1 Picea engelmannii
TCCTTTCCCCTCTGTTCCCTCAGGAAAACCTGAGGCATATTATTAGCAGGTCGTCTGAAACCTCTATTATCATTGTTTTGGGGACATCTATACATGGGCTTCCCTTCTAATTCTAGTCTTTCTATCTTGGCAGCAAGTGATTTTATTGTTCTAGCTGTCTCATATGTCTGTTGGGGCAGTGGTGAGGAACTCGATGAGGAAGCTTCAGGCCTGTTCTTGGACGTACTTCTATCACCTGTGTTTCTAAGTCGGTTGACAACCAATATGTTAGATTCTACCTCCACGGCCGCATCCTGCATATGGGCCAGCATAGCAGCTCTTCTCTCTCTCAGGAGTAGGAAGAAATCAAGATCAAAAGCGCTGGAATAAGTGATCATTGCAGAGGCTTTGGAGGGCTTTATCTCAGTAGGGATTCTGTTGTACATTTTATTAATCCTCTAGGAGAAGTCGGGAACGGACTCTCCTTCCGTTCTCTTCAACGACCCAAACTCTGTCATGTAATACATGAAATCCTTCTTATTTCCCCACTACCTCAGGAAAGCATTATCTAGGGTGTCAATTCCAGCAATAGATCCGGGAGCTAATCCTCTAAACCATTTTCTCACCTCACCATCCAGGCTCTGGACAAAAACCCTCATCCAGACATCTTCATTTCCAATGTTCAGGTTGTCTGCATAACTATAGAAAGCAACCAAGTGCTCTTCCGCAGTTATGTCCCCTTCCCCGGTGAACTTGGGCATATATTTCAAGTAATCTCCAGCAGGGAAAGGATTCGTGGGCTGAGGTAAGATCAAGGGAGCATACCTAGCAGGAACTATGGCGTCCATTCTATTCAGAGGGGGATTAGCACCAGCCATAGGAATATTAGGCAGAGGAGAATTTGGAAGAGAAGGATTTCGCGAAGGGGCTAGCGGGAATGAATATCGGAGTGGGGTGGGAAACAAGAGGTGATGCAAGGAATAGGCTACCGAGCTAAAGTCAGCAGGTGCTCCTCCTTGTGCAGGAGTGGGGAAATCTTCTGTGGTCATGGGTCTACGCCAAGGTACAACTTCAGAGGAGAGGGGAGTGACAAGGATTTCTCCCTCCAATCCCACACTAGGAGGGGAAAACTCAGCAGGAACACTCCCAAAGTTCAGGAAACGGGAAACCTCTGAAGCAGGTCTATTAAGAAACTGCAGAGGAGAAAACAGAGTTCTGACAAACGGAGATGGCGGATTACCTGTTTTGGCGGTGGAAGCCTCTGCTTCAGGGGCCTTTCCTTTTCTGAGAACCACCTATGGATCAGTTTCAGGTGTAGCTAAGGGCAGCTGTGGATGATACCACGTGTGTCTGCTTCTGAATGCCACAATTAGTAGAGCAGGTTCTCCCCAGTGGATTCGTCACAATGGAGTCACCAGGTGCACAGCAACAATCTCAATAGTTCTGATATCTGATGCACCTTCAGAATCAGCTAATCGTGTTCGCTCAATCCCAGGGAAGATGTTCAACTTTGTCCCTGGCAACGGTGCCAGAAATGTTGGCGACAGAAGTCACTCTTGGATTGCTATCAGGAGCAGAGCCCAACGCCCATCAGTTTTGTGTCACAGTTTGTTTATAGATGGGGTGGCCGAATGGAAGCCAACTCAAAATGATAACATTCCAATTCTAAAACTAGGCCAGGTATGCATGGGCAAGTGAGGTCTTGCATAAACTTTAGATAGTGAGTTGTAGTAAAGGGTGAGCAGGTGGAAGACTTGTATAAGAGAAAGAAAAGGTCTGTTACTAACAATGGGTTCCTAACAGGCTGAGGAAGAAGATGTCTAAATGCAATATCATATTAAACATAAATGCAAAAGACCAGAGAATACAACTATGTGACAATAAATCTTTCATCATAACATAACTGCAAAAGCTCGCATGACTCAGTCAATCATGACCTCTCTAGCATGAGATGAAATTAGATGGAATAAGGAGAACTATCTGTCATAAAACAAGAAATCTCATATACAGGTGCATAAGCTGAAGCTAGAAAAGCAGTTAAAACATTACAGTAGAGAGCTCTGCTCAACCATCGACCCTTACAAAATGGCAAAAATGCCTACATATACTTCCCCCTTCCTCTCGCCCAGCAGAGGCGTCTCAAAACTTTCAATGGATGGTGTCACCTCAATCAAACTCGTACCAGTATCTTTCTTTAAACACTGCCTTTACTATGCATGGTTCCTGTAAGGAGGGTAGCTGAGCCATTAAGCGCTCGGCTAGCATGCGCAGACTTCTTCGTCGCGCTGAGGACTTCAGCATGGCCTCTCTAAGGAAAACGGTGCACAAGACCTCTGCGAGTGGACATCTTGCCAGACTCTCCATTCCCTCATTTAATGAATGAAAGGAGGCTTCAACTACTCCTTCTTATCCTTATTTACTTCAAGCGAAAACCAGGAGTGAAATCTCTTCTGATGGCATCTGGAAATCGTGACGATGCTTTCGGCGACTGGACACAACACTTTTAGCCCCCCCCCTCCTCTTAGCTCTTTTAATTTCTTGGGTTACCGTGGATCGTAACCCTTCTTTTATCCCCATAGAGGCTTTCGGTGTTCGCGGATAAGGGTGATTGTTCTTTGTGCCTTTGAAGTCGCGAGAAGCGAAACGCCGAGATGGCTTAATCCTGTGCCAGGTGTCCTTCTAGATCCGACGGTTCTTAATTCTCCCGACAATACCGTGGGCCCGGGCCACGGAATCTCCCGTCACCTCGCGCATCGAAACATAATGGGACTATCCTTTGCATTTTGGAGTCACAAGGGGCGACATGTCGAAGTGACTTAATCATGCACCACGTGTCTATCCAGATCGGACGGCCCGGATAATCTCGTCAGTGTTGTGGGCCCTACCACCTGTATCCCACTACGGCCTTTAACTCCGTCGGGAAATCGTGTATCGGGATATCGCGATTCCCGTTGTCATGTGATCGGGGCTTTCAGCTCCCCGATCCCCAACTCTATGGGATCTCTCGGCACGTGTCTCTGCTGTCGGACGGTTCTGATCCAGTCGGGAAATCGTGGATCACGATTCCTTCATGTAAGAGTTTCTTGTCTTCAAAAACTCCGATTCTTCGATGAAATGAACCCCAACTTTCTTCCTCTGCACACTAGGGGTTAACCCCAATGCAAATTCCCAAGATCTAACGGCTGACGGGATTTCGCTGATCTCCCCTGTAAGATTCTAACCGTCAATTTGCTTTAAGGATGGTCCTCGACTGCTAAAGACAAAACTTTGCCCGCTCGCTTGCTTGACTTGCTGCTACAAAATGGGATTACCTCGTGATATGCTCAGCTTCTTCCTATGCCAACTGCATATTTGGGTACGCCTAATCCCGAGGCAAGACATATCGCTAACATAAGCCATTGGAGTAGTCTATTTGGCATTTTGAGCATTGTAAAGAACATTTTTGAGCACTTTGAGAAAATAATACAAATGATCCATTGGAAGCTGGACCAGGAGATGTAGCCCAAGAGAGGGGTGAACTCCTTTATCATTTTTTGTGTTATGTGTTTTATGTTCACTGATTTTGGTGATATTTATATGCATCTTGAATGAGTAAATCCTATTAAACTTGTGTTGCAAATTTGATCCATTTTCATTTTAACACATAAATTTTACTTGCAAATAATTTCAAGAATACAAGTCTTCTTCATTTTTAGATCAACTTTGCATTGTATCCATATTTATTTTCTGGCAGAGTCATAACAGCATGACTTTCACTTCCATACCTTTTTGAGTAACCACGACCAATAAAATTTACGCTTTAGAATAAAATTGATTAGTCACAATTTTATTTTTAGGGTGCACAAACTAGCTTAAGATTTAGTGCCTTGGAATAGGATTTTGTGAGTAAAATTCTCCAAGGAAATTAAATCAGCATATGTGTCTGAGATAGGGAGTTGAGAAGTCCATTGTATAATTGGTAATATCATGAGGCTCCGCTCACACCGGATTTAATCATGAGGTCACGCGAAGTTAATTGAAGGGATAACCCCTGGATACTCACCTAGCGTCAGAGATATTTCTGTGGATTTATTCATATTTGGGGATCTTGCTAGTGCCCATACCTCTGTGAGAGTCGATGCTTTCAAGGTTTTTGGCTTTTATACCCTGCCCATATGGTGATTCGAACTTATGAATTCTCGCATGTGCATTGGTTATACAGTGGTTTATTAGTTTCTTGACTTAGGTATCTCATAGGTTACGTCCAGGGGTTATTTTGCTTGTACCCCGAGTCAGATAAGGGCCAGAAAACACACAACCTTTGTGATGGATTACCTCTATGGGGGGAATCTAACCGAATGGTTGTTAATCCCACGAGGGCCCTTATAACTGATTCTATTACCTCCAAACTTTAGCAGGGAGTCTCAAGTCCCTCTTGGACGAGACATACCTTATTTAACGAGGGAGGCCACTCAACCACTTTAGCTCGTTTGCATGCATATTGGTCGTTTGAATTTTTGGTATGCTCTTTGACTACTAGTTAGCCATAGGATATATTTTTATTTGTGGAAGATTCATAAGTCATCATGGAGTCGGACCAAATTCCTCACAAGTCTCGTCGGTTGTTACAGTTACCATTGGTTTTTTAGTCCTTGCCTTCTAAAGGGCATAGAATTATCAGTAGTGGTACACACACATACACTTTTCAGACTTGTGATCCTACAAGTATGAGTACCAAGTCTAGTCTTTAGGACACTCAGAGTTCTTCAACTCCCAATCCCACTATAATTAATGGCACTCCTTTGACACCTACATCTGCTACAGTTGCAGTGTCGGAGGCTTACACCGGTACTATGGCTCAGCCTGTAGTTAATGCTTCATCTCTTGCCTTGAACCCTTTTCGAGGTTTTGGCCACTCATCGAGTTAAAATGTTCAGACCATCCCCAAGGATTCTAGTCCATTTTCTTATGGTATGTCTAACTTCGCCTCGCAGTTTTCAACTTCCATCCCAGCTACTGGCCATAACACTAGCCTTGGACTTGGGGGCACTACACCTCTTTACACTCCTTCCCCATTTGGTGGTTCTCATATTCCCCAAGTGAATCCTAATGTAGGGAGTGTCCCTATTCTTAACCTCAGGTCTAATCCCTCTACGGCTGGATGGAGCAACCCAGTTAGCAGACAAGTTCTGCCCTATATCCCTATCCCCTCGGTGTCGATTCTGACCAATACTTTTGGCATGACGAATCCACTTCAATCCTCTAGGTTCCCACCTAGAGGAGGTCATTATTACACTTTGGGAAACCCCCAACCTGGATCCAATCCATTTGGGGGAAATTTTAACAACGCCCAACTTGGATCTAATCCAACTGGGGGCAATTTTCATAACCCTTATTAGAACATTCCTTCCGGAATGATGCCCAATCCATATTCTATGAGTCAGACTGGAGGAGGGTCTTATAATTCCAGACAAGGTTTTGGTCCTCACCAGAATCCTGTATGGAACACAGTTCCTAACATACCATCTTTCATGGGAGGATGGGGTTAGGTGTTGCAACCCTGTATTCCCTTTCTGGTCACACTTAATCTACCATATTTTTCTAAACTAATGAATGAACCGATGATTCATGACCCCACATGGCCCCCTGTCCCTACTAAAATTTCATCAAACATTCCAAAATTTGAGGGTAATAATGGCGAAGACCCTGGTGATCACATCACTACTTTTCACCTTTGGATCTCATCGAATTATCTGAACCATGATTCTATTAGGTTACGATTGTTTCAGCGCACTCTCATTGGAGTGGAGTCACAATGGTACATTGAGATACCTAGGGGGACATATGGGTCATTCCATCAGTTGGTGCTAGACTTTCTCAATCACTTTCAACTACCCATTCGTTATGATGTTGGCCTTGAAATTTTGTCAACTTTACGCCAGAATACCGACACTCACATCTCGGACCATATCCAGGAATGGCATAGGCAAAGGTAGTTGGTTAAGACTCCTATACCCCCGTCCTTTCTTCTAGAATAGTTCCTAAAGTATTTACACGCTCATATTTCAAAGGACGTTGCTACTTCTGGGGTCTTCAGTGAGGAAGAAGCTATCCTTAGAGCCCAACAATTTCATTTGATCTATGCTCATTCTAGGATGTTATACCACCTTCTTCCAAATGCACCATGAACAAATCACGATCCTAGACAAACTCCCGGACCTCATGTCGATGGCATTGTAGGGTTGGCCAATGTAAAGTACACAGACTCAGAAATGAAGTCTGTTGGAGGGCCAACCTCGTCTGGATCCTCCAAACCCACCCAATCGACGGATATACATTCTGTGCAATCGTCGAAGAACCCAAATGGTGACCAACAACCAGATGGGAATAAAAGGAAAGGATGAAATAATCGTAAGGGTGGGAAGAATAATAATAATAAACCAAAAGACAAAGATAATAACGGGAAACATAATGATAATGTTGGAGAGGGTAGGAAAGAGAAGCGTGAGGTGAATTTTCCTTGTAAACTCTTTACCAATGGCCACCTCACCCACTTGTGCCCCAAACTTGCGGAGGTTGCGAGGATTTTAAATCTATTGCCCGTTGTGCTGACGAATCCATTCCCACACAACTAGCACTTAGCCTCGAGTTCTTCGAGCACCGGAAATGTACCTGGTGGAAGTCAAAACCCACCATCGCAAGATGGCGATCATGTTTTCATCAATATGGTCCACGCAAAAATTGATATAGCCACTCGCTCTCGAGATTATAGCTCTTTAAAGTCTAGTACCAACCTAGAAGATCCTCCTCCACCCCTAGTGTTATAACCCTAAATTGCACAAGACATGCTTACCTAGAATCAGGCCATCTCAAATTCCTTCTTTGCCAAAACACTGCTGAACAACTCTTCTTAAAAACCACTTTTATAAAGGCCCACGTGCCCTACTCCATTACTTCTCACATGTACATGCTAGCATAACTAAAACAACCCGCGTGTACCTACAAAAGCATGAAAAAAGGAAAGTTGTCGACGGAACAAACAGCTTTGGGTGAGTTAACTGAAACTCCCAGCCATGCATGGTCGAGGATTTGTCCAAATACCTAGCTTCTTCTAGCCTATAAAAGAAGGGTTAGGGGTCCCATTTGGAGGAGGAGAAATATAGTAAAGAAACTCTACCCAATTTCACATTCCCATTGTCCTGACCCTTTAGCCATCAGTGTGCAAGGAGAAATATAGAGCAAATAAGTTGGAGGACATTTGAAGAGGAGCCCAGGATCAGGTTCGCGAAGCAGTGGCCAGTCTTGACATTGTAAGTTTATTGATTCAAAGTAATAAATAAATGTTTTTCCCGTTCCACTTTATGAACTCTTCATAGTTTGTTAAATACATGTTTGAATCTCTAACCCATTAGTTTGTAGGTAAAACGCATGTGTATTTTGTTGCTTGTTTTGTATGCAGGTCAGCCTTGGGAGGAGAACTACTAACAAGTGATCAAGCGGGAGGAAGGATCGACATCGAACACCTGGAACAAGGTATGTTGGTCTAACCATGTATTTGTTGAAAAGAAATGGGGTTTAAGTCTGGGGATGAAGGTAGAAAGTAGGTTTCTTTCGGTCATATCTGCATGCATAATATAACCCTATTTGCTAGTCTGTAAGAGGATTTCCCACTCACAACAGAATTGGTTACCATACTGGGGAAGTCTATAGGGTTTCTAGGAAATTTATTTTTTGGGTATTTTTGAAAAAATAGGTTTCCTTTCCTATTTTTTGAAGTTTCTGCAAAGTCTGAGCAAACAAAGATTCTAGTCTTCCATACCAGTTATCTTTGTTCCTTTTTTTGGACTATAATTTTTTTTTCGAGACCCACAGAGGTACACATGGCCTATATAAGGTCTGCACACATGTACCCGTGCCTGACATTCTTACATCCCGTGTGTAAACGCTAGCTGAAGAAGTAACAGTAGTGTGTCAGATTCCAGAAAATTTTTGAGGCAGTCATCCTCTTCCCTGTCATAATTTTTCATTCTCAGGGGTTTTCTGGAGCTCTTTCTAGTCTTGGTTCTTTGCTTCTTTTAGCTTAAGTGTCACTTTAGATTGGTTTGTTTTATGAATTTTTCCTTGCTTTGTTTTCTTTTTCTGTTAAAGAAAGTGTTTGAGCCTTCAAGAGATCCTGGTTCTCACTATCAGTGGTCTCTGCCTAGTTTGGATTGCCTGCTTTTATTTGTTTTAGAGTTTTAGAGATACACGCGGCTTGTATAAGGCCAGCACGTGTGTACACACCCTCTGACTCTACACAGCTCACGTGCACACGCTTGTTGTTGAGTTTTCAGTAGTTTGCATATGAAGGATAGTTTTGTTGAAGGAGAGGCAATCATCCTTTCCCTTGACAAGTGTTATACTTCTCAGGATATTGAATCTCTGTTATAGCAGTCAGTCGCTTAGGTTTGATCTCAACTATAGCTTTCTTTTTTATTTAAATTTTTTCATGAAAATTTTCTTTTGTAAGGTTTTTTAGACAAGTGTGAGAGTCCTTTGTTAAGTTGCTAGTTTGTGATTTTTTGAAGTGATTCTTTGCGATCTGTGTTTAGGCCATAATTTTTTTTGGTTTTTGACTTGTTTTATATTTTTTCCTTTTTTTCTTTGTAAGCATTCAAAAAAAAAATTCCTTTATTTCTTTGTTTAGTTGAACAGTGTTGTTTTGCATTAAATAACCAGGGAGAAGTCTTTGCTTTCATAAGTTCTTTGCAGTTTACTTAGATCATAAGTAGCCCGTAGTCGAGTGAAATTCTATTTTTAGTTTTTTGTTAAAAGATCTTAGAAATTTTTTAAAATTTAAAAAGTTGTTTAAAATTTGAATTAAGTGAAGGTTTTTGTTTCCATCTTTCTTTTCATTTTTACTTTCATCTTTCACACATCACTAGTTTCAAATTCATACCCTTTGACATAAGACAAGCCATAAAATTAACGCTAAATCTAAAAATCATTAGACTTTTATGTTTGTAGGGTCAACCAACTAGTCCAAGATTAGGGCCTTGAATTAGGTTGGAGAGGAAACTCTTCAAGGCCATTAAAATCAAACATTGGAGTCTGAGTTAGGTAGTGTTAAAGTATAGTTTCGTGAAAGTTATCCGGGACCCCCCTCTAACACAGGGGATAAACACGAGGTCACGTGCGGAAAGGTAGTGGAGATAACCCCTCCAAAGCTAGACCAATCGTAGTGGAGAACACATATAGAGGGCTTTTATTGGGATTTCGTCGATTGCATTTGCCACGGAGCTTCGTGGGTCTCGAATCCGTTCGAGGTCCTCAGTTGTCTTCCATACCACTTTCTCTCGATACCCTTGACAGGTTTCAGGCTCGATACCCTGCTCATTGTGGTCTACCCAACTTTCGACTGTACCCGCTTGGTGACTGTTCACGCGTTGAAAACCTAGTTGCCTATATTTTTAAGGGACATACACAGGTGACCGTGGGGGTATACCGCGGTACCTAGGACAGACATCGGGCCAAGATTTGTAGAGTATACCCGAAGGGTGCTTTCTTATTTGAGTTTCACTTGCACCGGTAAGTTTCTGTAGTGTTGGTTGTTGTAACTATTATTCCAATTAGTTTAGTGTTTGCCTTTCTTATCTTATAGGGACTTTTTAGTGTGTGTTTTTTTTGAACGAATAGATCACCCTAGCATGTCTTTGGATCTTCTCACACAGTGGAGGATCATGATCTCTGCCATTCATGAAGGCTTATGGACTTGTCGTCGGTTACACTGGAGCCACCCCTGACACCACTAAGGCGAAAGCTAGACCAACAAGGGTCTTTTGAAGCGACTGGGTCACAAGAAATTGTGCCCGCCCAACATCCGGAGGAATTGACCTTTTTGGACCTTGGAGCGAAAGCTCTTGGCCTGGTTGAAACCCCAACCACTGATCTCTCGGCACCCCTCATCATACCGATTCACCTTTACGAGTGCTAGACAGTGTCACACATAGGAATGGAAACAAATGTTGTTACTTCTTCTGGGAATTCTTCAGTTCCCACTACGGTTGTCACCACAGGAGAGTTTCCACCTCCTAACCCACCGTCACCTGTATGAGCCACCCTAGTCTTGACCGCATCTACCTCACATAGTGTTCTGATACCATCTTTGGCGACAACCACAAACCCTTTCACACCAAGTGCGACAGGCCCTCTGTTCTCATACGGGATGCCTAGTTCAGGTACAAGTCTTGTACTTTCTTTCTCCACTTCACAGACTTTAGTTCTGGGGGCAGGGAGCTCTAACGCTCCTCTACAAGGCCACATGGGGGGAATTTCAGCTCCTTTTAAAGCTTTCCCTTGTGGAGGATTTCATATACCTCCTTCGTCCCCTTCGCTCAGTGGCACACACCAACCATCCGCCGGGCCGCCTGCACACCATGGTTTATTTGGAGCAGGGAGTCAAGGACCACCTTTGCATAATATGACGGTAGGCTCGACACCATTTTCTTTGTTTGGTGTGTTTGGTAACAATGCCTTCTCATCAACTGCTTTCCTGACTGGGGGCAACCCCGGTTTCAGAAAATCTATTCCTATGCAGGGTACTATTCCTTCACAGGGGGAACACCCAGGAACTTCTTCCACATCAGGGCCTGGGAATTCTTGGCAGGGATCTGTTCCCTCGTTCGAAATGCCGATCTGGGGTAATTCTTTCGACAATCAATTGAACCCTGGAAAAATTACTATGCCTATCCCCATGGGACCGACATGGGGCAACCCTTCCCAAAGTCATTCGAATGTAATGCATGCCCAACCATCTATGTCCTATTTTGGAAATCAATCGATGATGTCTCCTCATACACAAAATCCATACGCTAGCCATGGCCATGGATTTTACTAGAACCCATGCCAGCAGCCAAACTTTTCCTGGCAACCTGGTGCCAGTCAAACTCTAGGCCCCTTTCTCCCTAGTTATCACCAACAACCCAAACTACCTTTCCTGACAACCTTACATTTGCCAGACTTGAAAAGGTTGTTGAATGACCCTATCTGTCACAATCCGCATTGGCCTCCTATGCCGATGAAGTTTCCTTCGGACATCCCAAAGTTTAAAGCCAAGCCTAATGAAGATCCAGGAGATCATGTGACTACCTTCCATCTTTGGTTCTCATCTAACTCGTTGAAAGACGACTCCATACAATTGTGATTGTTTCAACACACTCTCATTGGGAGTGCCGCAAAATGGTACATTGAGCTCGATCGCTCAAGATACTCTTGCTTTGGCGAATTGGCTATGGCTTTCCTAAACCATTTCCAATTACCGGTGAGATACGACGTTGGTACGAAATTGCTATCCAATTTCTTACAGACAAAAGCGAACCATATCTCTAATCACATCAGAGAATGGAGACGCCGAAAGAGTTTAATTAAGGTACTAGTCCCACCATCATTCCTACTTGAGTGGTTCCTTAAGTCTTTGGTCCCACAGTTATCCAAAGACGTCGCGATGTCGGGAGTATTTTCCGAAGAAGACGCCATCATGAGAGCTCAAAAACTTGAGCTAATCTATTGTCAGTATGGTTTATTATACGAGATATTTCCAGATGCACCACGCTCAATACTTGATAAAACTAGATAGAGAGTTGGACCACATGCTGATGGTATTGTAGGTTCATCACAAACAAAGCCCGTTGAGCAAATAACATACCAATTGCAACAGTTGTCTATACAACACACAACGACCAACCAAACTACTTCTTTGGATGCTCCCCCTACCAAAATGTCGGATGTACACACGGTGCAATCGACTAATCCAAAGGCCACCCAACAGCCTAAAGGAAAGAAAAAACAATGAAAGAAGCATAAGGGGGATAAGAAACAAACCGATAATGCTAGCAGGGGAAATACTGAGAAATGGAAGGCGAGGTATCCATGCAACCTGTGCGCGGAAGACCACCTGACCCACCTATGTCCTTGGCTTGCAGAGGCCCAAAAGTTTGTGACACAGCAACAACCTGTTGTGTTAACCAATCCATTTCAACATGGGAAAAATATAACTCAAGCTTCAACAAGCACGGAAGGGGGCATTCAAGGACCCCCTTTTTCTTCAAACAACCCCGCATCTGCAAACGTATATATGGTGAAGGGTGATTCTTTTATATCGACTAGAGCTCATGACTATAGTAAACCAGGCACTTCTGAGAAGGGCAAAGAAGATGAACTCCCATCTCTTCCTCTACATATTGAGAAGATGTTGGGTGAAACAATGACACGCATCCCCAAACACACGCTCAAAAAATCTTCTCATAACCCAAATGCAAGGGCCACCCAGAACTACACTGTGGTGGAAGATTTATCACAAACCCCTTGTGCGATGTCCTCTTTGGAGGTCCTCCAAAGCTTCCCTTACCAGAGGAAATCCTTGTTAACCTCTTTAGGATCTACCAAGAATTGTAATCCCACGAAAACTTTTACTCGGAATATCTTTCGCACGGTGGTTGATGAGGGATCCTCGACATGCGTTATGTCATTGGCATGTTGGAAGGCCATTGGCCAACCTGTTTTGTCTCTGTCACCTACTCTCCTCACTTCTTTCGACGGTCATTCGTTCTGACCACATGGTATCATTCCTTCTTTCCCCATGCAGTTAGGAGGGAAGACCATGCATGTCGAGGTAGAAGTAGTCGACGCACCCCGTGACTATAACCTCTTGTTAGGAAGGAGTTGGACTTATGCCATGCAAGTTGTGGCTTCTACAGTTTTCCGGGTCTTGTTGTTTCCACATGAGGGTCGGATTGTGACCATCGATCAATTGTCTTTCTCCAAACCTGATCCTTCATTGGGTGCATCCACGGTCCCAATGATTGATAATCCTCAACCAGGCATGGTCAACATAGGGGTTGGTTTGTGCCCATATTTGATGGGTACCTTCGATTACCCGCCCCCTCAAAGTGATATCAATTTTATATCCAATCACCATAAGGTTGATATTTTTCAAATTTCGTCATTCCGCCCGACTTATTTCAATGAGTCATGGATACTTCCTTCCCCATCGACCACGATGGATGGGACAGGGAACTCAGGCATGTCCATGCCCTTGTCCATAGTTGAAGTAGAATACTCTTTAGTCCAGCAAGCTTCAGCCCACACTGATCCAACTCCTGCACAAGAGTTAGATCCACTTCTAGAGCCTATTTGGGCTCAAGGTTTTCTCGCTAACACCGATTTGTTAGACTTAGTCTTGCCCTCTGACGAAGCAGTAATCAAAGAAATGACTAGTCCGGACAAACCTTGGGAAGATATTCATCATAGATCATATTTCCTCCTAGAGTTAAGCCGAATCGAAGCAGGATAATTCACCGTGACTATGAAGGGAGATCGGTCTTGTCCTATTAATCCCTTAGCTACACACGAAATTTATGCTGAGAATAATATGGAAACCATCACTGAAACCATACCAATCAATATCTCCCAAAACACTGGCATCATGGGGAATGTTTTCGTCAGAGCTGACTGCTCCCCCGAAGAGATTCAACTCTATATAGATCCTTTTAAAGAATTCTGTGACATTTTTGCCTGGTCTTACGAGGAAATGCCAGGCATCAATCCAAAAATAGTCGAACATGAAATCACAACTTATCTTGATGCCAAGCCTATTCGACAAAAGATTCATCCAGTTAATCCTAGGAAAGCAACTGCCATTAAGGTTGAGGTTGAGAAATTGCTAAAGTCAGGTTTTATCTATCCTATCCATTTGACCCAATGGGTGTCAAATCCTATGACGGTCAATAAAAAACAAGGCATGATTTGTGTATGTACCGACTTCTATGATTTGAAAAAGGCATGTCCCAAAGATAATTTTCCCACACCATTCATCGACCAGATCATTGATGAATGTGTTGGTTGCGA
The DNA here is from genome assembly GCA_009831015.1 of Picea engelmannii. Taxonomy (NCBI): domain Eukaryota; kingdom Viridiplantae; phylum Streptophyta; class Pinopsida; order Pinales; family Pinaceae; genus Picea; species Picea engelmannii. The sequence goes on from ML782427.1 coordinate 67,864, forward strand.
GGCCTTTTCTTTCACGGATGGTTTTTCGAGATATAATCAAATACAAATCAAACCCGAAGACCAACACAAAACGAAATTCATTTGTCCTTGGGGTACATTCGCGTATCGTAAGATGCCTTTTGGTCTTAAAAATGCTGGATCAACCTTTCATCGGGCCATGTCTTTTTCTTTCCATGACCTGAAGCATATAGTCGAGGCCTATCTAGATGATTTAGCATCTCGATCTCACAAGAGAACGGATCATCCCACACACCTCCGACTTATCTTCAAAGGTTGTCGCTACTTTCGGATTCGCTTGAATCCAAACAAGTGAAGCTTCTGCGTAACGTCAGGACGTTTGTTAGGTTTCATCATCTCAATGACAGGGATCATGGTCGATCCTCTCAAAGTGGAGCCAATAATTCAGTTGCCTCCCCCACGCACAATCCTTCAACTTCAAAGTCTACAAGGCAAGGTGAACTTTTTACAATGCTTCATCGCCAACTATGCTAAGATCACCAAGGACTTTATGCACTTACTGAAGCAAGGCATTCCCTTTTATTGGGACGATGCCACTCAACGCCTTTTCGATGCATTGAAACATGCCCTCACAACTGCCCCTCTTCTATGGCCACCTAATTATAACAAAGATTTATTCTTATATCTGGCTGCAACAGAGTCAACCATTGGCATTGTTTTAGTTCAGGAAGATGACGTGTTCTTAGAATACGTGATCTATTACCTGATCTGAGGCCTCATAGGACCGAAACTCAATTATTCTCATATCGAAAAACTTGTGTTGGCAGCATTTCATGCTGTTCAATGGTTCTGTCATTATGTTATGTTTCGCAAAACCACCGTCATTGCTATTGTGAATCCATTCCAGTACATGTTGACATGACGGGTAATAGGCGGAAAGATTAGTAGATGGATAGTCATCCTCTAAGAGTTTGACTTAGATTTCATTTCAGCGAAGTCCAAAAAGTCACTAGTCTTCGCAGAACTTATTTTGGAACTTCCAGTTGAGTCATGTGATGTTGTGCCTGAAGAATCGCCTATCAGGGGAGATATGTTTTTGATCACATCTTCGGATCCCTGGTACGGAGATATACTTATCTATCTCCAGACTTTGAAGTGCTCCACCTTTGCTTCTCGTGATGAGAGTTGACATATACGCCATCAGGCTAAGAATTATCTCATACTCGATGATATGTTGTATCGGAGAGGGGTAGACTGCAACCTTTGTCGATGTCTTACTCACGAGGAAGCAGTTATCGTGCTTAGCGATTTCCATACCGGAGCATGTGGTGGTCATCTATCTGGGTTGGAAAAAACCCAAAAGATTCTCCAAGAAGGTTACTTCTAGCTGACACTAATCAAAGATTGTATCGAATCCGTTAAGAAGTGCCACCCATGCCAGATCTTATCTTGGAAGATGAGGTCACATCCCACTCCCATGTTTTCTATCATCACAGTTGGTACCTTCACCAAGTGGGGGATTGATTACACTACATGCAACCCTCCTTCAGCAAGGGGGCATCACATATCATCGTAGTTGTAGACTACTTCACAAAGTGGGTTGAAGCTATGTCAATGTTTAAAGATGATGGAGAGACTACAACTCTCTTTTTATTCAACCATATAATAGCAAGGTTCGACATCCCAAGAGAGATTTTCACTGACTATGGAAATCACTTTCAGAACCAGATGATGACCAATTTAACATCAAATCTTGGGTTACAACAAGAACATTCATCACCCTACTACCCCGAAGCAAATGGTCAGGTGGAAGCTGTAAACAAATCTCTTAAGACCATACTACAACGAACAATCAACTCAACCAAGTCAAATTGGCCTTTGATGTTATACTCGACACTATGGGCCTACCGAATGTTTGTTAACACTGTAACTAGTTTCTCACCTTTTCAACTCGTATACGGGCTGGAAGCAGTCTTTCCTATCGAATGTCATATCCCATCCCTAAATTTGGCAGTACAATTATTTCCAGACACTTCTCCACTTGAAGAATGGTTAGTATATCTTGAGCAACTCAATGAGCAGTGTCATGATGCGGCCCTAGACAACGAGGCTCACAAACATAAATTCAAGTGTCAGTATGATAGGTCTGTTCATCCTCAGATTTTCTCTGAAGGCGACCTTGTCCTGGTCTATGACCAAGATAAGGACCCCCTGGGGGTAGGAAAATTCAAACCCATGTGGTTTAGACCTTTCATCATAAAAGAGGTTTTAGAAAAGGGCACTTATTGTCTGGTTGAATTTGAAGGGAATGCTTTGGCGGAGCCTAGAAATGGGTTCTACCTCAAGAAGTATTACTCATAGGCAATTCACCTTGGGTAACTTTTTGTAACATATGTATAGTCTTTGTAATATTACTTTCTAAGTATCTTTTAGTGTTATGGACTTGTCGTTGATGTTATCTTTCGTCACTATGGCAGATGTCAAGTGAATCCAAAATGTTCATTGGGTACGCAGACGGTGATAGCCGACACACTCAGAGTCTTGCCTCCGCAGCTTGGGTAATATTTACACCTCGAGGCCAGTTTCTATCTTCTGGAGGTATATGCTTAGGTGACACCACAAATAATGTTGTCGAGTATAGTGCAGTTATCGAGTTTCTTCATGACGCCTTGTCATTTTGTATCTCTCATCTATGGGTCTATCTCGATGCTCAGTTGGTTGTGTCTCAGTTAAATAGAGTCTACCAAGGGCATGATCCAACTTTACACTGACGATTTTTTAGGGTACATCTCTTAGAACGAAACTTTGATTATATTACATATTTTCATGTTCCTAGGAGATTAAACCAAGTTACAGATACTCTAGCTAATCAAATTTTAGATTGGCATCTTGCACACATATGAAAGGACATTCACATAAACATGTAAACACATTTTTGTACACATGATCCATAAGACACAAAGGACATAAAAATCCATATATAATCATAAAGTAACCAGAGTACACATATGGATGCAAGCACCTCAAAAATATGACCAATAATGAGTCACAGGGCTTATGCCCTCAAAAAATATATACAAGTAGTGCTCTCGACATGTGAGAAGTCTAACTAAGATCAGGGCCTGTGGCGACTATTATACTGATCTATAGCATTTTCCAAACGCCAAAACAATCAGACCCATGTCCATGGTGCCCCCACTACATTAGGCTGCATAGATGGTGGCAGGTCCTCAATCTCTACCATAGGGACCGTGTGAGTGAGTGCAGTAAAGCTCTGCTCGACTCATCTCAATACCCTCTTAGCCTCTCCGGCTAGAAGATCTCCTTCTACTGTTGGTCCCCCGACGGCGGCAGGTGCGGCCCCTGGCCAAAGACGACACATGTTTCTCGCATAATCAGTAGGTTGCATTGGTCCCACATATGCACACAACAAACGCATATCCGTCAAATACTTTGGTATAAAAAAAAAAATGATATATAACAAAAACAACATAAAAATTACATATGCTTCAGAAAAAATAAAAAAAAAAACTACAAAGATGGAGACTTACCCATCTCTCCTCGCTCCTCACCAGGAGGTACGGGTATCTCAGGATCCCTTGAAAAATCAATCCCTGCATGCAGGTAGTCCTCGATAACTGGGATCTGCCACGACAGCCAGGCAAATAAGTCATCATTGAAGGACTCATTAGTCCTTCCACCACCCTGTCGTGGCAGCAATATTGCCCATCTACACATCGCAAGAAGAGAGGCTTGATGTCCTCGTACCACTACTCGAGGACTAAATCTCGGAACTCTCTCAAAGAAGAACGAGTACAAAAAGGTCCCAAACCCGAAGTTCCTCCATTTCCGCAATCGAAAATCTATCAACTGCCTTTTCATACACTCAAGCAATGTAGTACTCCAGTGAAAACTTTGTGCATTCAAGAACTGGATGACACAGTTCATCTGTGCACAGGAATCCTGATGTAAGGCCACAGAACCAGTAATCCGCCCTATGTGCAATACAATCGCTTGCAGCGATAAGTCAGTGATCTTTCTTATGGGCACCTCTGAGCTCGATCGGTCTATCCTGGCCTCACAGTAAAGGGATATCAATTCCTCTATGTTATGCGGCCCCAAAGGAAACGTCCGGAAGTTGACTGGTTCCCCTCTCCTTGAGAGGCCAGTCAAAAAGTATATATCCTTGGTGGTGGGCACCAGTGATTTCCCCTCTAACATAAAAGCCTCTGCATCAGGATGTCAGTAATCAACCAAGGCATTCAGTACCCTCGGTTGTTCCCGCATAAAAGGACATAGAAAAAACTTTAGTAACCCACATTGCATCAACATGGCCATAGCATTGGGGTCTTCCCCGACAAACTCACTAACTTCTTCAGGATCCCTTTCTCTCTAGTGAACATACATCCTGTAAAACACCAAAGTTCAGGAGGGTTAGCCCTTGATTTATAACACTTTTTATTCATTAAGGGAGGTCCACGCGGGTTGTAATGCTGACAGTCATGTGTACACGTGTGCAGTCTTTACTCTTCTTGAATGTACACACAGCCTATCCAGAGAGACAAACCGCGCAGACCTAGGGCTGACCTTTTAAAGGTCGACGCCCCCCCCAAAAAATGGGACCCAAAACAAAAGTAAAGATTTAAATTGCAAGATGGGGGAGTTTGTACTTACTTGGTCTAGACAGAAGTTTGGTTTGTCCATTGTAGCTCCCAAAATCACCACTTTTATCAAAGGGGGTCTTTTGGCTCCAGAGTCAATTTCCAAATCAGCAACAGTGATAATGAGCTGTCAGCTTTTATTTATAGACTTTTGGCCTCCTTTTGTCACTTTTTTGGCCTCCCTTATCATTTTCTTTAAACCAAAAATCATTTAGAGTGATTCAGGAGTTGCATGGGAGGGGTATGATTGGGTATCGGGGCAGTTTTTTGGAGTTTTGGGACACTTTTCACGATTCATGGAAAAATCTTAGATGATCAACTTGAGCATGTAGGTTAGGTTTCTACCATAACTTTTGTATCTCGTTGTCTTTATCCCTCTGCCATAGGATCGGTCCCATCAGGTTTTGACACAGAACCATCATTACTACTTTAGAAGTGTCGCGAGTTGGTGGTAGAGCTTACCAGAACATGGATGCCCTAGGTATATCTTGGTTGCATTATGGTGTCCATGTTGTCTCTAATCACTGTAGACTCGGGAGTCCTTGTTGGTTTTCCTGAATACGCGTTTGAGCCTCATTTGCATGATTCTTTTTCACTCTTGACCTCACCCTCGGGACTCCCAAAAAACATTACGGGTCTTCTTTTAAGTCCTTTTCAGACCCTCTAAACATGAAAAGATTGTCGAGCGATCTTATGGCCTATCACACTCCTTAAACTGAAATTTGAAATCACGTCTGTCCGACGGTAGTTTACCCATTTTTCAGTCCAGACGGTCAACTGTACGAACAAAGGTATACTCTATGGAACTTCAGTTCTCTAGAAGAGTACCCTTGGTTATAATTTTACCCCTTTTTCTGGCCTGAGGGACTAAATTTATGAAAAAGGAGCCCCCACGGAGTCCATAGTTAAGCTCTTTTCAGACTCTCTAAAATTGAAAAGATCATTGAGTGACCTTATTCTTTCACACTCGTTAAACTGATCCAGAAGAAAATTCCTGACGGATTCCATAGTTAAGATTTTTTCAGACTCCTTAAAAATGAAAAAATGGTCGAGTGATCTTGTCTTTATCACACTCGTTAAACTGGTTTTGAATAGACGTCTTGTCGGTGCTAGTTTACCCCTTTTTCGAATCAACTAGACTACCTTCGAAAAAGGTACCCCAGTGGAGCCTCCTTTTACATTTTTTCAGAATCTCTAAATATGAAAAACTGCCAAGCTTACCTTCTCTAGGCTCATTAAATTCACATCGAAGCACGTTACCATTCTGTGTTTTATTAATCACATTTGGATACCTGTGTCTTTGTCCTAATGCTAGCTCCATGTTGCTCTCAACTGATCCATCTAAAGCATGCCTTAAACGCAAGCCCCGTAGCACTTTTCCTATGCTTCTTGACACCTTTGGCCCCTGGAGGATTTTTCCCAAGTGTCCTTACTCTAAACATCAATCTTGTCCTTGTGCCTTGAAATTGTATGTTTGCAACACTCGATCCTCCTTTGTAACGTAACATCCTTTTATTCTTTTTCCTAAATTATTGAAAAAGACAAAAATAAATAAATAAATCAAATATACCCCAAAAAGAGGAAGGGAAAAGTATTTTCTTTATTGGCAGCATAATGAGTCGCCCTTGGATAAAGCACATATTTATGTTTGTTCATCAAACCATGGGATTTAATATGACCTTAGGAAGTTGTTCTCTCTACATAGATTTGTGTCCTCCTCTGTTTGGTTATTCTTCCAAACATATGGAGAGTTTGCATCGGCTCCTGCCTCGTAAACTTATGTTAATTCCATGCTGTCTGAGTCTCATCATTTGTCGTGTTGTGGTCCAAGGGAAGTTTGTCACCAAGCCTGATTCGACCCCTCTGCAAATTGTCTCTTGCCCTCATACCCAACCATCCTGAATGTCCAATCAAGTGCTTGTTCGAAATCAATGAAGCCTTCAGTCTGATCATCAAGTCCATGATCGATGAGTCGTCGAAGACCTTTGGAAAGTGTAGTCGTACACTCATATTACACTCCTACCTTGAGTTTTGAAGATTTTGAAGTTGTTGCTCAAGCTCTGAAGACCTCATCTCCAACCATCAGGCTGTATCAGCTTCTAGAAAATGGAAACTCTATATGTATATCTTTTTGATTTCGAGATGTAGCTTTTATGTGTATTGTTCACGGCTACTCTTTATATAGTTATATGACATGGATCTACAGTGTATTTGATTGGTAGCCATGATTCTATTTATCCCGAGCATGTGTATGCCCACCTTGGTGAGACAAATTGTTATTTTGCAGATGGTGCCTCCTAGTTCTTGATCCTTGGGTTCAATTATTCGGCACATCAGTAAAGATTGGTAATGTATTTCAGCCATCAGATGCTCTTCTGACCTCACACATTAGGGGGCATCTGTTATAACCCTAAATTGCACCAGACATGCTTACCTTCCATTAGGCCATCTCAAATTCCTTCTTTGCCAAAACACTGTTGAAAAAATCTTCTTAAAAACCTCTTTTATAAAGGCCCACATGCCCTACTCCATTACTGGATGCATGTACATGCTAGCTGAACTAAAACAACCCGCGTGTACCTACAAAAGCACGAAAAAAGGAAAGTTGTCGATGGAACACACAACTTTGGGTGAGTTAACTACAACTCTCGTCCATGCATGGACGAGGGTTCATCCAAATACCTAGCTTCTTCTAGCCTATAAAAGAAGGGTTAGGGGTCCCATTTGGAGGAGGAGAAAGATAGTAAAGAAACTCTACCCAATTTCACATTCCCATTGTCCCAACCCTTTAGCCATCAGTGTGCAAGTAGCAATACAAGGAAAAGAAGTTGGAGGACATTTGAAGAGGA
>ML782427.1:75837-90574 GCA_009831015.1 Picea engelmannii
GCCCACTCCCGCCTATGTTAAACCCACGCACCTTCACATATGCGCCCCCCTTATCCTTTATACCCCAAACTAATCAACGCACGATAATTAATTCCGGGCCCCCTCGTGAGTCCGAAATTTAACGAAAGGGGGGGGTCCGGAATTAAATTAAAACTCATGCAATTTTGAACGCTTTAGATTTAAGTCCCGAGATTAACGACCCAGGTCCAATTTTGGACCCCCCCGGGTAGTCTACGTTTAACGAGGGGGGGGGTCCGGAATTTTTTCCCGCCAAAAACCATTTTTGCACATTTTTGCCATTTTTGCCTATGTAACCATGTCTTCTTCCGACGGAGATCCTGAGCAAACGGAGGTGAATTTTAAAAATCTGAGAGAGGTTTTTGGTCAGCGCAGGATGAGGAACAAAACCCTTTTTTCGGTTTTTACAATGGAGTTACGAGAAGATCAGGTCGAAGACATCTTCGAGGGCTATTTTTCCATATTTGTCATTTTCAGTTTCAGTCCCGATTTTGCAGGAGCTGCCACGGCCAGCTGGAGATGAATTTTGCGAAACCAAAGGATGTTTTTGTTTAGCACATGCCCATATTCAATAACCTCCTTCATTTTTCTCCCAGGTGTTACCATTGAGGATAAAATCACGTCTGAACGGACCCCTGTTTCGCAGTAAAACGGTCCATTTTTTATGACAACAAACTCTGAATTTGGTGGGAATGGTGGCTATTTTCGGCCGAGACGGTTGAACCGACTCTCGGAACTTGAGGAGGAGAGCTATACTATTTATTGATATGATTTTAATGTAATAGGGTTTGATCTTCACGCCCTGGAGGCTACCGAGTTGTAACATTTTTTAATAGATCTGCCATTAATGGAAGAGGCTCTTTACAGGATTCCTGTGCATGTTTACTGGTGATGTATTTTCCCAGTTAAATGTATTCTCTCTCTGTAATCACTTTGTTATCTGAAACTAATCTTTATGAATAGCGTTATGTCTCAGGATTTATCTATGATACCCTGATTCCGATTCTGAAGATTTCAATGTTCATCCTTTAAATATCTTCAACTAAGAGATTCTTAAGTGCTTGTTAGTTGGAGTTGTTTCCCTTTTCTTTTCCTCTGTCCATCACTTAAATTATTAAAGATCCAGTGAGCTTGTTATCTCACCCTATGAAAGTTTTCTTTATCATTTCTGGTTGTTTCTCAGATTTGATTAAATACAGACCCCATAGCCCAATGGATGTGTAAGCTGTCTCAACCATTTATAAACCCTTTTTTACAACAAAACACACTTGTTCTTCATAACTAGTCTAACATTTCTGCAAACAAAGATATATCAGACAGAGAGATCCCTCTCTGAGTCTTGGAGGGCTAGATCCAAGACTCAAAGCGGTTCTGATGTTGCCTCTGTGATTGCCTTTTCAGCCTTGGGCAAATTACAGAGTGATAACAGAGCCCATGATTAGGTTCACAGAGCGGTGGTCGGTCTTGACATTGTAAGTTGATTCATTCAAAGTAATAAAGAAATGTTTTTCCCGTCCCACTTTATGAGTTCTTCATATTTTGTTAAATACATGTTTGAATCTCTAACCCATTAGTCTATAGGTAAAATGCATGTATAGTTTGTTGCTTGTTTTGTATGTAGGTCAGACTTGGGAGGAGAACTTCTAACAAGTGATCAGGCGGGAGGAAGGATCGACATTGAACACCTGGAACAAGGTATGTTGGTCTAACCATGTATTTGCTGAAAATAAATGGGGTTTAAGTCTGGGGACGAAGGTAGAAAGTAGGTTTCTTTCGGTCATATCTGTATGCATAATATAACCCTATTTGCTAGTCCGTAAGGCGATTTCCCACTCACAACAAAATTGGTGACTCCATTGGGGATGTGAAATTGGGTAGAGTTTCTTTACTATCTTTCTCCTCCTCCAAATGGGACCCCTAACCCTTCTTTTATAGGCTAGAAGAAGCTAGGTATTTGGACGAACCCTCGGCCATGCATGGCTGGGAGTTTTAGTTAACTCACCCAAAGTTGTGTGTTCCATCAACAACTTTCCTTTTTTCGTGCTTTTGTAGGTACACACGAGTTGTTTTAGGTCAGCTAGCGTGTACACACATGTAGTAATGGAGTAGGGTGCATGGGCCTTTATAAAAGAGGTTTTTAAGAAGAGTTGTTGAGAAATGTTTTGGCAAAGAAGGAATCTGAGATGGCATGATGCCAGGTAAGCATGTCTGGTGCAATTTAGGGTTATAACACCTGGATATGAACTTAGAGATCGAGAAACCATAGCCACTGCCTCGTATTTTGAAAGGAGTACTCAAGCACTCTACCCACAACCCTAATTCTAGAACCTCCCAAAACTATTTTGTTGTTGAAGATCTGGGCCAAACCCCTTGTGCGATGTTGTCTTTGGAGGTACTCCATATGTGTCCATCATAGAGGAACGCCTTACTCTCTGCCTTAAGAGCTCTAGATCCTAGTGGCTCAAAAGTCATCAAGTTTGATGTCACAGATGTGAAGCCTCACTTACCCTACCATGTGGCTTTTCAAATCCACGTGGATTATTCCAAGTATACTATCAAACAAGTGGTCGTTGATGAAGGTGTTGCCACTTGCGGGATTTCCCTGGTTTGTTCGAAATCTATCGGTTCTCTAACCCTTTCTAAGTTGTCGAACATGTTGACTACATTTTACGGTCATTCCTTCCACCCTCATGGTCTTCTCCCCTCCTTTATAGTCCAGTTAGCTGAGAAGATGGTAGAGGTGGAAGTAGAGGTAGTGGATGCACCTCTCGATTATAACTTGTTACTAGGTCGCAATTGTACCTATGTTATGGTCATTGTCATATCATTTGTTTTCTATGTGCTTTGTTTTCCTCATCAGGGGGATATTGTGACGATCGACCAATTATCCTTTGCGTACTCTAGTCCTAATGCATCTGTTGGACCGTCGATCCATGTGATCGAAAATTCTTAGCCGGTAACTGAGAATATCAGTGTCAAAATTCATTCTTCCCTCATGGGTACTTTCGAATTCTCGACACCGATTCACCACGTTTACGCCATGTCTAGTAGGCCTGCTTCAGCAGAGAGGTCCATTCCTTTATGCACTTCCTATTTTAGTGATCCTTGGACCTTACCTTCTCCGACTTCATCGATTGACGGTTAGTCACATTATGGCATGGCTATGCCACTATCGGCAGCGGAGATTGCGTATCAAGCTATCCTTGACTCTTTCGTCGATCCTGATCTCGTTACCTCACAGACGGACGAGGAGGATCCCATTCTTAGGTCCATATGGGCCACTTCGTTATCTTGTTCACATGATATCTTAGTTGAGACTTTGCCTTTGGATGAAGCCATCCTCAAAGCCATGAATATTTCTGAGAGACCTTGGGACTATATGCATCATCGATCTTATTTTCTCCTGAGTCTTGAAAGAATCGAGCAAGATGACTTTCAGTCTACCTTGAGTGAGATAGTCGGTCATCTCGTAGTTCCACTTGCTACGCATGGAATTTATGTTGAAGGAAATATGGTGAGTATTTATCCTACCGTCTCGATCAATATCTCTCGTACCCCTGGAAAAATTGAGAACGTAAATATAGGTATGGATTTATCGTTAGAAGAGATTATGATCTACACCAACCTCTTCAAAGAATTTCAAGATGTATTTGGTTGGTCATATGAAGAGATGTTAGGGATCAATCCTCGCCTCATCGAACATAAAATTAGAACTTATTTGGATGCTAAACTTGTTCGACAACGTCTTAGAGCTATTAATCCTAGGAAGGTTGTAATGTCCCCAAGGCCGAGCCCTGTTGTAAAGCTTGCATTATGAATTATAATTATGTTTTATAGGCTGGTGAGCCAAGTTTATATAAGCTAGTGGGATTATGTGATTATTAGGCTAGAGAGACTAAGTGTTGAAGGCCGGAAGCCTGTTTTGTATATGTAATCATGCATAACATTAATAAAAAAATATAAACATTGTTGCGTGCAGATCGACCATGATGAATGATTGAAGGGGGACTAAGCTTCCATAGAGTGGGTAAGGGATTGGGGGATGGATGGTTGGGAAGAGGGGCTAAGTGTTGAGCCTAGGGGCTTAAGTCCTTGGGAAAAATATTTTAATATTATTCCAAAAAGACATGTGAAATGTATGTTTTATCCTAAGTTCCTAGAAGGAGAACATGTGCAAAAAGGGAACACATGCTATGAAGCGCATGCAGCTTCATGGGTGACAAGTGTCAACCCAAGCACATGTAGTTAAAACTGTGGAAATGAGTCATGTTGGGGGTTCTTCTTCCGTTCTTGTCGACTATTGCATAGGTTCCTCCTCCACTCGACCGTCGGTCGTCTGGACGTGAATCTCGTCTGACCTCTGCAAGAATACCCTCACGCAACTCTGAAACCGGGGAAAAAGGTCCGTGTTTGTTTCGGGTAAAGCTGATACACCCTCTGTTCTGAACCGTCGAGCCAGTGTATGGGATCTCTATACACCTTGAACAGTCCCGAAACCATAACCGTGAGTCTATCCAGTAATTGTTGAGCCTGGTTGGGTTGAAGTATGTGTCTATCACCTTTTTGGGAAGCCCGTGTCTATTTTCCCAGTTGATTGTTGTGGCCATGCAGTGCTATACTGCGCATCACTTACTGGCCAGTGTAAGTTCGTGTTGAGCCTATGTGTAACCTCTCTCCAGGTGAGGGAGGTGATTTTTGTTGGAAGCGACAGGTTGTCAGGCCTGTGAGCATCTCCCTCCACGTGAGAGAGATTTTTCTCGGAAGTGGTTTTCTCCTAGAGAGAGTCCAGTACCAGCTACAGAGCTCTGAGACTTCCTGATCTGGCCTGTTGCAGAGACCCAGAGAGGGAGGTGAAGGACCGATGGACTATTCTTGTGAAGGTGTATACTCCTGGGTGGAACAGGCATGTCAGGAATAAGAGTTTGTGCGTAGTGGGCACAAGAAGGCATCCTAGGAAGAATCTTTCCAGTGATTTTGTGCATTTTTCCCTGTAACCTCAACCTAGCCTAGGATTCCTTGCCTTGGGTGGAGCTTAGTCCCAACTCGAGGGTGACCTACTATTGAGAGTGATGAGYAGCRTGGTCTAAGGCTGGGAGGTTCGTGGAAGGCCTACACATGGTTGGTGGAATTACCACAGTTTCAAAGATAAGTATCARCTTATGCTTTAATTATGTTTTACATGCCTGTGTTGCTTATAATTATCATCTATTCCGCTGTAATMATGAATTATTGTTAAGCCCATTAAATCTGCATATTAGTAGTAATATTGTGCCTACTCTGAGTTAAATGTGTTTCATTTGATTTAAATTCATGCTATATATATAAATAAGTATGAGATTGTTGTTCYKYACAGTAGCGTCTGCYYGACCAGCGGGTTGGATGACGGTTGGTGGAATGTTACAAAATGGTATTAAAGCCCAGTTTCAACGTTGAGCTTAGRTGGGCCGGATCAGTGGTCTTTGGACCGAGGTTTTGAGAAGAAATTGTGTCTGGAGGACTAATTTCAKACCTCARAATGTTTTCTGAGTGTCAACGGGCTACTTGACCRTATTACAAAGCTCAGGAGGTGTAGCGGTATTATAAAAAAAAACACAGTTGGTGTGGTATATGGCCACAGGGAGAGAGAAGTCCACACCAGAAGTGTTGGATCCATAGAATYTGTTCGGGAGGAAAGGAGAACCCTCATGAYGATTAGATCTGGAGAACGTGCACACRGATTAAAACCCTTTGGAGTTGCACAGGAGTGTGGAAATCGCGGTACRCRAAATCCAAAAATCATGAGGATCGTCTATCAGAGGGACASGTGGTTGYCGGTCGACATTTCGGCACATGGGAAACCAAAGGGCAAGACCCCTCATTTTCGCAAGTCGTGAAATCCTGGTTACCGAAAACCCGAAAACCCGAAGTCTCGAAATATTCGAAGAYGGAAGAACCGACCCGAAATCCTGAAACGATCTACACCGTAGATCATAGGAGAGGAACTTGAACCRTTGGATCATTTYAGAATTCAGGGATTGAAATGACGAGAGACTTGGAGTCGCTACATCGCGAACTCCCAGTTACCGAAAAAYCRAAAMCTCGAAATGCTGAAAACRYTGAAAGGATCTGCACCGTAGATCTGACAKAGGTCTAACCATTGGATTTCACTTGGAAGGGATGTGGGCACATGGATGTGTACCACGTGCCAGCGGGTCGAGAAGAAAAGCGAGAGTGGTGGGACTCGATGACATCACCATAGGTGACGTGGACCCTCCTAAGTGTGCCACTTKCCAGTGTGGATGTGGGAGACARCCATGCTCTRTGGACCCGAAGGGTAAAGGAAATCGAGTTTTCAAAATTTGGGGATTGGAGTGACAAGAGGTTGGGAGTCACTGCATCGTGAACTCCCAGGTACTGAAGACCCGAAACCCGAAGTCCCRAAGTCCCAAAWWTTTCGAAGACAAAAGAACCATCGAGGATTTAASTATTGGATCCTCATGAACAGAAACCCGAAGTCCCGAAGTCTCGAAATTTTYGAAGACAAAAAGAATCATCGAGGATTTAACTGTTGGATCCTCGTGGACYAAAACCCCGAAACCCGAAGTMYTGAAAGTGAGTATGAGAGCCTCATGGAMTGAAACCCTGAAACCTGAAGTCCCGAAAGCGAGTATGAGAGCCTCATGGAACGAAACCCSGAAACCCAAAGTCCCGAAGTCCCRAAAAATTGTAGAGCCAAACAGAGCTCAGAAAACTTAGTGGATTCGAAATATTTTTCTTATTCACGTTGGTTTATGAATGTTGAAGTTTTATTAAGGGTTTAAGGCCTGACAAACTTCGGTTGACTGCACATTGTGTGTGCAAAGTTCAATGAGTGTCAAGACAGCCAAGAACCGACGCCGAGTATAGAAATGGAAGAGGTGCGGATAGCCTCCAATTCCAAGAACAAATGAGAAGGAAGGGATGTCAACTTGGGAGTCGAAGGATCGAACTCCAATGGTCATAGAAGAGAATTGGATAAGGAAGGACATATAATGAAAATCATTGAAGGATTGTAGAGAGATGCCCAGGCTCGCCAAGATGATAGCCGAAAGCTCATGAAAGTTAGGGATAGGCACGGTGAATTCAACTTAAATATGTTGAAGAGCCTGGAAAGAATAGAAAGGAAATTGGAAAAGGAGAGTGACACAAGAAAAATAGGGAGTTGCAGGACCCCTGAGAGAAAAAGAAGATCCAGGAGTGTCAGTGAACATCATCGTTTCTCCCCAAAGCATTCTAGTAGGGAAGCACACAGTAGTTCAATCCCATCTCCTACCAGAAATCACAGGAGATCTGGGGTGTATGAATTGAAAGGGGAGATGAACAAGATCAAGCCTCCTACGTTTAATGGAGAACATAAGAAGGAGGAAGATGTCGAAACATGGTTGCTTGGCATGAGGAAATATTTCCAACTGCATAATTATTCCACTCATGCAGAAGGAAGAATTGTGATGTATCAACTAAAAGGAAAAGCATCCATGTGGTGGGATCAGTTTGTGTAGGTGCAGCACATTAGAGAGAAAGATATTAATTGGAAGTAATTCAAGAGGTATTTCGAGAGGAAATACCTGACTAAAAGATACTATGACAGAAATATGAAGGAGTTCTTCGAACTCAAGATGGGTAGCATGACCATTGATGAGTATGAACGAAAGTTTTTGGAATTACTAAAGTATGTTCCATTAATCAAAGATGAGGCTGTCAAGATTCAGAGGTATCTGAGTGGACTTCCACCTTCCATTGGTTACAATATTTAGTATGATTATCCTAAGACTATGGAAGAAACAATAAGAAGAGGGAAATTCTTATATGAACAACAAAGAGAAAAGCCTGCCTTTCAGAAGGCTTGGGATGACCAAAAAAACTTCAAGAAGGAACAGAGGCAGAAGGGAAACAAACCTCCCTTTTTCAGAAATAGTCCTCAAGGACATCCATCGTTTAGAGAGCCGAGAATGGCTAAAGTGGGAGAACAAAGGCTGAGACAGATGCCCATTTAGTGTTGGGGATGTAAAGAGAACCACAAGTACAGAAATTGCCCCCATAAAAATGGAAAAGCAAGAGCTATCTATAACGTTCAACAAGCTGAAACAGTGGAGGACATGGGTAGTAGAATGCCAAGGATATATGCGGCCCTGGAGAACAAGCAAGCTGAATTTCAGTCGCACATGATTGAACTGGAAGGTATGATTAACAACCAACCATTTATTATTTTAATTCATTCAGGAGCTAGCCATAGTTATGTAGACTCTAGAGTGGTGGAAAGTTTGCATTTATAAAGAAGAAAACATGAAAAGTCTTGGTTAGTGCAGTTGGCTACAGGAACCAAGAGGAAAGTCACTGAGTTGGTTAAGTCCTGTCTTGTGGACATGAAGGTATTGAGCACAAAGGATGAATTGAATATTCTGCCTTTAAGCTCTTATGATTGTTTAATTGGGATGGACTGGTTGGACCAACACCATGCCCTCCTGGACTGTCATAACAAGGAATTTACATGCCTGGATGAGGAGGGGAATCAGAAAACAGTCCAACGAATTCCCATAGCTATGGTTGTTAGAGAAATCTTAGCAATGCAGTTGAAAAAGTGCTACAGGAAAGGATGCCAATTTTTTGCAGCCCATGTGGAGGAAGCATCCAGAGATTAAGTCTCAAATATTGGAGACCATGTGGTACTAACAGAGTTTGAAAACGTATTTTAGTAGGTACCTAGACTACCTCCGAAGAGAGATATCAATTTCTCTATAAACTTGATGCCTGGAGCAGCTCCAGTGTCGAAAAATCCTTATAGAATGAGCACGCCAGAGTTGAAAGAGTTGCAATTGCAACTTGAAGAGATTATAAAGAAGGGGTACATTCACCCAAGCGTGTCACCTTGGAGTGCCCTGGTCCTGTTCATGAAGAAGAAGGATGGGACGTTGAGGCTATGCATTGATTTCAGACAGTTGAACAAAGTAATTGTCAAGAACAAGTATCCTCTGTCGAGGATCGATGATCTTTTCGATCAGTTGAAAGGTGAAAAAATATTTTCGAAGATAGATCTCAGATCGGGATATCACCAGGTAAGAATAAAAGATGAAGACATCAACAAGACTACCTTTAGAACAAGGTATGGTCATTACGAGTTCACAGTGGTGTCGTTTGGACTGTCAAATGCACCTGTTGTTTTTATGTGCTTGATGAATGGTGTATTCAGGGGCTATCTAGACAAGTTTGTCATAGTATTCCCGGATGACATTTTGGTGTATTCCAAGTCAGAGGAAGAGCATGAACAACACTCGAGGATGGTGTTGCAAGTGTTGAGAGAACACCATATATATGCCAAGTTGAGAAAATCCTTTTTTTATCAAAGTCAGATCCATTACTTGGGACACATTATTTAAGAAGAAGGGATCATCATGGATCCTGAGAAGGTTGAGGACATCAGAGAATGGTCAATGCCAAGGAATGTGGTAGAATTTAGATCCTTTATGGGTCTAGTGGGCTATTACAGAAGATTTATTGCAGGGTTCTCAAAGATATCTCACCCTATCACTTCCTTGCAAAGGAAGGAGAACAAGTTTCAATGGACCGAAGAGTGTGAGAAAAGTTTCCAGCGATTGAAGCAGTTTTTAACCAGTGCTCCAATATTGAGGATTGCAGATCCAAATGTGGATTTCATGGTCTACACAGATGCATGTAAAGAAGGGTTGGGAGGAGTTCTCAGTTAGAATGGATTTGTAATCTGTTATGAGTCCAGGAAGATGAAAGAACACGAAATGAATTATGACACTCACGATTTGGAGTTGGTAGCAGTCGTTCACGCTCTGATTAAATGGAGACAATACCTCATGGGAAGGAGGTTTGAACTCAAGACAGACCATAACAGTATGAAATATTTGGTTGATCATCCAACCTTAAACGCTAGACAAAGCAAGTGGTTGGAATTTTTGTGTGAATACGACTTTGATATCAAGTATATCAAAGGAAAGGAAAGCAAGGTGGCCGATGCACTCAACAGAAAGGTGCACAACTTACATGATTCAGTCATTAGCATGTATAGGACTGATATTAAGGATAGAATTTTGGAAGCTGCAAATGCATATTTGCAGTACAGAGACTTGGTAGCAAAGCTACAACAGAGTGAGAGACCATAGAAAGAGGAAGATTACACCTTGGAAGCTGATGGAATACTTTTGTACAAAAATAGAGTGTATATACCCAATGTCCAAGGTTTGAAACTTGGGATTCTAAGAGAAATGCATAACTTGATTTATGTTGGACAACTTGGATATCAGAAGACTGTGGCAGTAGTCAAGAGCCATTACTTTTGGCCGGGTATGAAGAGAGAGATCGTTGAATACATCGCCAGATGTATGGAGTGCTAGAAAGTTAAAGCTGAGCATAGGCACCCAACAGGGTTGCTGCAACTTGTACTCATTCCTGAGTGGAAGTGGGAAGTAGTAATGATTGATTTTATTACAGGATTTCCCAGAACAACCAAGTTGCATGATTCGATCATCGTGGTGGTGGACAAGCTTACAAAAGCTTCCCATTTTATTCCACTGAAAACTACTCACAAGACAACAGATGTGGCTAATATTTTCATAAAGGAAGTGGCACGATTGCACGGAATTCCTAAAATGATTATGTTCGACAGAGACCCAAAATTCACCTCTAATTTATGGAAAGGATTGTTCAAAGGTTTCAGAATGAATCTGAACTTTAGTACAGCTTATCATCCTAAGTTTGATGGATAGGCAGAGAGGGTGAACAGAGTAATAGAAGACATACTGAGAATGTATGTGATGGACAAACCATCAAGATGGGAAGACTACCTATGCTTGGTAGAATTCACCTACAACAATGGATATCATTCATCATTGAAGATAAGCCCATTTGAAGCACTTTATGGAAGAAACTGCAATACTCCAGTGAGCTGGGATAATCCAGCTGATAGAGCAGTAGTTGGGCCAGAGTTGCTCAAGGAGATGGAGGACCAAATGATAAAAATTAAGAAGACTTGAAAGTTGCCCAGGACAAGCATAAAAGTTATGCTGATAAGAACATAACCCACAGAGAATTCAAAGTGGGTGATCATGTTTTCCTGAAAGTTAAATCTAACAGGAGTTCCCTGAAGCTGGGAAGTTGCGCCCAGTTGGCAGCCATATTTTTTGAGCCATTTGAAATCCTAGAAAGGATTGGGCCAGTTGCATATATGCTTGCATTACCTGCATCTATGATTGTACATAATGTCTTTCATGTTTCATTGATTAAGAAATATATACCAGATGATAATCATGTTATCGATTGGAATGTGATTCAGGTGGAACAAGAAGGTGTCCTGCAAGTGCATCATGTGCGCATATTGAACGAGAAAAACAAATAGCTCCAGAATCGAGCTATAGGGCTTGTAAAGGTCCAGTGGACCTGGTACAGTCCTGAGGATGTGACATGGGAGCATGAAGATGTTATGTGGGTAGAGTACCCACATCTTTTTGAAGATTTTGAAAAGCTTGCAGATGCAGTGTAAAGTTGCACTAAGGACATTGAAAAAATAAGGGGAGGGGATTGTAATGTCCCCAAGGTTGAGCCCTATTGTAAATCTTGCATTACAAATTGTAATTATGTTTTATAGGCTGGTGAGCCAAGTTTATATAAGCTGGTGGGATTATGTGATTATTAGGCCAGAAAGCCTAAGTGTTGAAGGCCGGGAGCCTGATTTTGTATATGTAATCATGCATAACATTAATAAAAAAAATATAAACACCGTTGCGTGCAGAACGACCATGATGAATGAGTGAAGGGGGACTAAGCTTCCACAGAGTGGGTAAGGGATTGGGGGATGGATTTTTGGGAAGAGGGGCTAAGTGTTGAGCCTAGGGGCTTAAGTCCTTGGGAATAATATTTTAATATTATTCCAAAAATACATGTGAAATGTATGTTTTATACTAAGTTCCTGGAAGGGGAACATGTGCAAAAAGGGAATGCATGCTATGAAGCGCATGAAGCTTCATGGATGACAAGTCTCAACCCAAGTGCATGCAGTTAAAACTATGGAAATGAGTCATGTTGGAGGTTTCTCTTCCATTCCCACCGACTGCTGCGTAGGTTCCTCCTCCACTCGACCATCAACCATATGAACATGAATCCCATCTGACCTCTGCAAGAATACCCTCATGCAACTCTGAAACTGGGGAAAAAGGTTTGTGTTTGTTTCAAGGAAAGTCGGTACACCCTCTGTTCTGAACCGTCAATCCTGTGTATGGGATCTCTGTACACCTTGCATAGTCCCGAAACCATAACCATGAGTCTATCTAGTAATTGCTGAGCCTGGTTGGGTTGAAGTATGTGTCTGTCACTTGTTTGGGAAGCCCGTGTCTATTTTCCCAGTTGACTATTGTGGCCATGCAGTGCTAGATTGAGCGTGGTTTGTTGGCCAGTGTAAGTTTGTGTTGAGCTTGTGTGTAACCTCTCTCCAGGTGAGGGAGGTGATTGTTGTTAGAAGCAGCAGGTTGTTAGGCCTGTGAGTAGCTCTCTCTAGGTGAGAGAGAGTTTGTTGGGAAGTGGTTTTCTCCCAAAGAGAGTCCAGCACCAGCTATGGAGCTCTGAGACTTCCTGATCCGACCTGTTGCCGAGACCTAGAGAGGGAGGTGAAGCACCGATGGACTATGCTTATGAAGGTGTATACTCCCGGGTAGAACAAACATGTGGGGAATGAGAGTCTGTGAGTAGTGGGCGTAAGAAGGCATCCTGGGAAGAATCCTTCTAGTGATTATGTGCAATTTTCCCTGTAACCTCAGCCTAGCCTAGGATTTGTTGCCTTGGGTGGAGCTTAGTCCCAACTCGGGGGTGACCTACTACTGAGATTGATGAGCAGCGTGGTCTAAGGATGGGAGGTTCGTGGAAGGCATGCACATGGTTGATGGAATTACCACAGTTTCAAAGATAAGTATCATCTTATGCTTTAATTATGTTTTGCATGCTTCTGTTGCTTATAATTATCAAGTATTCCGCTGTAATCATGAATTATTGTTAAGCCCATTAAATATGCATATTAGCAGTAATCTTGTGCCTACTTTGAGTTAAATGTGTTTCATTTGATTTAAATTCATGTTATATATATAAATAAGTATGAGATTGTTGTTCCGCACAGTAGTGTCTGCTCAGCCAGCAGGTTGGATGATGGTCAGGGGAATGTTAGAAAGGCCCTCGCTATTAAGGCAGAGGTGGAAAATCTACTTAATTCCAGCTTCATCTACCCATTTCCCTTGACCGAATGGGTATCCAACCCCATTCCTGTGAATAAAAAGAAAGGAACCATCCATGTGTGTATGGACTTTCACTACCTGAACAAAGCTTGTCCTAAAGATAACTTCCCCACGCCTTTCATTGATCAGATTCTCGATCAGTGTGTGGGAAGCGAAATATTTTCCTTTATGGACAGATTTTTCAGGATATAACAAAATCCAGATCAAACCTGAGGACCAACACAAGATGTCATTTATATGTCCTTGGGGTACTTTTCCATACCGGAAAATGCATTTCGGCCTAAAAAATGTTGGAGAAACCTTCCTACATGCCATGACTTTCTCTTTTCATGATCTCAAGCATATAGTTGAAGCTTACCTCAATGATCTTGCTTCTCACTCTCACAGGAGAGTGGATCATGTCACACACCTTCAACTGGTTTTTGAAAGATGTTGTTACTATAGAATCTGGTTAAACCCTCACAAATGCATCTTTTGCGTTAGGTCTGGCCGTTTCTTAGGATTTCTAGTTTCTGAGACTAGGATCATGGTAGATCCTCTTAAAGTTGAGGCAATACTTCAATTACCTCCCCCACGCACGATTACACAACTTCAAGGTTTACGGGGGAAAGCTAACTTTCTGCATGGGTTTATAGTGAATTATTCCAAAATCACTAAGGGTTTCATGCGCCTGTTGAAGAAAGACACCTTGTTTATCTAGGATGAGCAAGCCCAGGAGTCTTTTGATGCCTTAAATAAAGCCTTGGTATCATCCCCTCTGCTGAAATCTCCTGATTACAGTAGATATTACTTGTTATATATTTTCGCGTCCCAAGAGACAATTGGTATGGTTCTATTTCAGGAAGATGATGAGCTCCATGAGCACGTCATCTATTATCTTAGTCGAAATTTAGTTGGTCCTAAGATTAATTACTCTCACATCAAAAATATAGCTTTGGATGTAGTTCATGCAATCCAACGTTTACGACACTATTTATTACTTTGCAAAACTACTGTAGTCATGGATGATAATCCATTTCAATACATCCTCACTAGGCGTATTATAGGTGGGAAATATAATAAATGGATTGTCATCTTACAAAAATTTGATCTCGACTTTGCTTCAGCCAAGTCCAAGAAGTCACTAGTTTTTGCAGAGTTAATATCCAATTTCCCATGATTAGATGAGGATGTTATCCATGTCGATTCATTTGCAGACGAACACATTTTCCTTGTCTCTTTGTATGACCCCTAGTATGGAGACATTGTTTTATATCTTCAAACCTTGAAGTTCGCACAACATCTCTCGCGAGATGATCGACGGCGAGTTAGATACTAAGCCAAAAAATATACCATTCTCAGCGACACTTTATATCGCTGAGGAATATATAGTATCTTACGTCATTGTTTAACTCACGAGGAAGCTGAGTTAGTCCTAAATGACTGCCACAAAGGGGCTTGTGGTGGTCACCTATCCGGTC
>ML782427.1:99901-124111 GCA_009831015.1 Picea engelmannii
TATTTGACCTCAACTCATTTATTCACATGATGTAGACTTGCACCATTGGAGGATAGTGTAGAAGACTTGAAGACATCACTATGTGGCCACAACTTTCCTAAATTGTTGCTTCCATTTCATTGGACCGATACCTATTTGAATTCAGTGATCATGGGAGATCAGATTGTACTCCATGGTATACAGATATCTTCAGATTGATTTTTGAGACTAGTTTCATTGGGCCTTGCTCATGACTATGATAGTTTTTGGCATATAATCACATTTGTATTTTCCTATTCATGGCCATGAACACTTGCTGGATATATTTTTTACACGGATCTACATTTTATTCTTGGCAACCATGTATGCAAAGTTTTTTTTTTTTATAAGTAAGAGTTTGTATTAAATATAAGAGTCCTTCTCAAAACCAGGATCCAGAGTACATTAACAGAGTTATTCGGTTGTAATTACTGAACTGCTCCGTAAGGAGAAACCAGTTCAGCCAACCATATATAGCAAGTAGCAAAAACAAATTCTAACAGTGCTATAGAAAACTAGACTTTCAACTACCATGAGAGCCACTAGAACCAAAGTATGGGACAAGTATAGTATAATCTGGAACATACTCGGGCAAGGTGCCAGGCCAGGGTTCCTCGATGACAGGTGTCCCGCCGGTCCATTGCATGTCCTTTGTGCCATGGCTCTTGTCTTCGGGCCCTTGGATGCTGCTATCCCTGGTGTCTGCTTCCGCTGCCGAAACTGCAGTGTCGACTTCTCCTTCAATGCTTGCCAAAGTCGCCTTCTGGGCGAGAGCACTCATGTCCTCTGGATTACCTGCCTTCCCCAGGGATGGCATACTTTCTTCGGTGGAAGCGTGCTGCTGACTGCTCGCCTGACCACTGGAGTTCTCGGATGCGTCATGAGAATACTCAGGAGCGGCTGGGGGGGAAGTGGCTAGGAGCTGGAGGAGGATGGAGAGGCATCCCTCCATCTGTTGGACGCGGAACTGGAGATCATTCACCCCCTCACGGAGCTCGAAAACTAAGTCATGGAGAATGGCAGAGTGTTCACGCGGCAGAGTGGGAGAAGGCGTATTTAAATTGTGACGAGGCCGACTGTGGCGTGAGGCCGGAGGAGAGGAGGAAAGCTTGTCCCGGGGAGAAGGCCATGTTGGTAACCAGGAAGTGTCAACAACAGCCATGGTGTCCAGACCTGGAGTGGAAGAACCAGAGGGCGAGGAGGATGTGCGGGGGCGCCGTGGGTGCCATGGAGAGCCCCGACGTGGACGCATGCGTTGGCGAGGCATGGTGAGATTCAGCTTCTGCAGAGGATCTGCAGAGCCAAGATGTAGGAAGAGACCTGCCCGAAAAACCATGAAAAATGCAGAGCCAAAATCGAAGCCACACCACCAAACGAAACTGCCGAATGGGTTCTGCATGGCGCTATGCATAGAAGCGGTCGAGAGGAGTGGAGTTAATGCTCCTACCATCCTCTTTGAATGCGAGTTAAAGCCCGGGGATGGTGGCTGCGTGGGGCACGAGCCGAGCACATGGCTCCGTGCCCCGCTGCCCTCCCCCTTCACCCACATTTGGCCAAGTGGCCCGCAATGCCACCCCATCCGGGGGCCATGTATGCAAAGTTAGTACATAATGTAATGAGTAATTGAGTTAGTCCAGTTGGTTCTCTACCACTCCACTTCTTGTTTATCTATAATGTATTTTGGTCATCGCAGATACTCCTATGATCTCACACATTAGGGGGCATCTGTTATAGCAAGATTTTCCTCACCATTGCTATCTTTCACAGAGGACCTTTTTCAATTTCCCTATGCAGACTTTTTATCCCTTTTTGATGAATCCAGAGCTAAAAATATACATTTTCCCACATGTACGCTCCCTATCAGTTATACAAGATGCGTATATGCTTTTTGCTCCACTACATCTTCTGTTTATCGGGATTTATGCCAGAAAATACAAAATGAGGTCAGGTTTCCATGTCATGATAGAAGATCTCTGATCCTTGGCCTTCCATATACTGGAAACGTTCTGACTCAGACCTTTAGTTGCATTATGAAGGTTATAAGAGCACAATTTTGAGCTATGGAAAAGAGGAGAAAGAATTCAACTTTGAGAGAAAAGTTACTCTGGAGAAATTAATTCATATTGAGTATGCATCCCTTTGTCCCTCAAGTTTGAACACAGTGTTCAATCCCCAAGCTCTTCCCTTATTGTTGAGAGGCCCTCCTTGCCTCTTTCCTATGAGATTTCCTTTCGTGGAGGACTGAAGTGGTGGGTACCCAGTTGGAAGGAACTTGGTTTCTTGGTTTTGAACCATGATGACACGAAAGTATGTAATGTTGACACTTCTGCTGATCAATTATTAATAGAAATACTCCTTTCCTGTCCTATTGGTATCTTGCAAATATATTATTATTATCCATGGGCGTGTTTGTAATGTTTATTAATGGATTATGTTATCTGATGTGCTAACCCCTTTTATATCAGCACTATATACTTTCTTTTCTTGTTTGCTGAGAACTTCTTGCAGGTATAAAGCTTTCGGTCAAAGTGCTCAACGGTGGAACATCATCAAACGTTGGATTGACATAGGCCTCTTTCTTGTATTGCACATTAGTTTATATAGCATATGTTGGAATTGATTTGATTTCTGCATTCATACCTGCCTGTTGTGGTTTACCCTTAACCATAAAGAGTTTTTCCCTTGTAACACATGTTGAATCCAAACGTGATGTGCCCAAACCATTTTCCAACAACTATACCTAATAATTTATGATATTGTGAGCATAATTCTACATTTAGTCCAGGACTAACAGATCCAAGAGTAACAGATACAATCCAGGACTAACAACACCAAGAGTATCAGATTCAGTCTAGGACTAACAGATCCAAAATTAGATGGAATCTAGGAATAATTCTACATTAATTACCTTCAGGACGATTAAATATGAGTTTGAAATGACATTGTGTGTTTTGTGTTGGAATTCATGTCAATATAGTCTCGAGATATGAATAGGTCAAACATTGTTGCACAACTTCTCGAATTCTTCATTCCATGTGTATCATTTTATACATATATATATATATATATATATATACCATTGAAAAACAAGTCTCAAGTGTATCAGTTTCTATATATATAAAACTGAAAAACAAAGCTTTTGTCACTTAATAAATGGATTTTTATATTATATAAAATGAAAATATGGTTTTTTAATAATAAAAGGGTAATAAAGTTGTGGATATCTAAATTTTTGAAGCTCTGTAAATTATTTTCAATTACACTGAAGTCTCATTTAAGACAAAACAATACAAAAATGGATGGATTTTCAATGTTGGTATTTTCAATGATGGATTTTCAATGTGGATTTTCAATTCTATCCCAACTCATACTTGGATGAATTATAATTCCAATCATGTTGTCTTATAGACTTTGGATCTTCAACATTGATGCACCTCCTATGCTTTACCCACAGTTATGCAACCCTAATTTCACCTTAGGTTGCTCTAAACCCACAAAGGGGTGTCATAGGATCATTCTGCTCCTTTCTAGTTTCCTTCAGATAACTTGTCTTCTCTCATAATATATTAGAGTTTTGTTTAGCTTTCAAGAGCTTAATATAATCTCCTCATGTTCAAACCCATAACCAAGGCTCAATTTTCAAAGATCTCTTCACCAGGCATTACAACCACAATATTATGCATGTTCCAATGTCAAAATTGGAAAACCCATTGATCTGTCGATCACTTTAAGATCAACAATCCTATTCAATTGTGGACCTCGAACATGCATGTGGTTAAAAAAAAAAACCCTAACTTTCATAATAGAAAGATGTGCGATGGAGCGGAAATCAACATCCACCATTGATATTTCTCCTGATGGAGATCTACGATCCCAGTTGATTGCGGGATGTGAAATAGCTCCCTCGTTAATTTTCCTTTGAACTTTCACAATCGTTCCCATCCATTGATCTTTTCTACGTGGATCTGATGGTCATGATCTCACCCATTACTAATCTATCATTTATCCATGTCCAAATTCTTATGCTGCTCCAACTGTATGACGAACTGTCAATGTACATTTCTTAGATCCTTACACCAGTAAGATCTAACCTCTTATGGAATCCCAATTCAAAAATATGGGTAACTAAGATTTTAACTTTTCTTCATTGTTTTCTGCTACAATTTGACACTCACAGTTATGCTTCCCTAATAAAAGAAGCTATGGTTATTCTTCTTCCTTTCTCCGGTTTCCACAACGGATTATCGATCGTTGATCACTTCATTGATAAACTATCGATTATTATCTTTCCTTTCTACCTATAACAGAGTCCCTCCCAATTATCCAAGGGTTTACTCTTTCGACCCTTTTAGGAATTCATTCTTATCCACACTCTCAACCCTCTAGAGCGTCGAACTACCAGAGAATTAAATATTCCCTCCACATGGCTCTCCCAACCAACGACCAAGATTAACTCTGGTCTCTAGGCCTTCGAAAGTTTTCAACTCTGAACTGTTATGTTTCAATTTCCTCCGTAGTGTTGAGGCTTCAAACTACAGGATCTAGCGACACGTGCATCCTCTTATCAACGGTTGGGATTTACTCTGTAGCTCTGGGCTTCAGAATTTTCAGGGCACCTCTCCACAGATCTCCCAGAGTGCTAAATTACCGGAGATCCTATCCTTCCTCCACGTGTCCTCCTCCAGATCAACAATGAGGATATACTCTTCTCTTCAGAGTTTCAGAAGTATTGTGCACTCCACGCTTCTGTTCTCATAGATAGTTGGTCTTCCAAACTACCCTCAATTTTCTCACACCTGTCTCCTGTGCCAATGGTTAGGATTCACTCCATTGTTTGGAGCTTCGGGAGTCTTCACACTTTAACAACTCTCGACCAAGTTCCTCGGGAGTGCCAAGTCTTCAGATTTTATGATCTAGTGTCACGTGTACTTACCTATCGATGGGTAGGATTGGCTCTGGTACTTCGGAGCTTCGAGATTTCCTCTCCTCTATGAGAAAATGGTCCAGTTCTTCCTTTATCAGAATACTAGCATCCTGATATATCAATCTACATAGAACAAATATTTCCACAATGTACCTTTTTACCTTATCATTCTTTAGTCTTCACCCTCTGATCATCTTGTGAGAGATTCTTGTCATAGCACCCTTGCCTCGAGTACCTCTGTCCTTTCTTGATATTAGGTCTAGACTCTTTTACTCTACATCCCGAAATGGTATGCATATTTGTCATCCTGAAATATTTTCCCAAATTAGAGTTTCATATAAGTCTTCCATCTTACTCACTGAGTATAGACGTCTTCAACTGGTAGATTCCTCAAGAAATCATCTTCCATATGAATCAGGATTGTCCTCCCCAAACAAGAATTTCATTAGGATTATCCATGTTGCTTATTGAACCCAACATTTGATCCAATAACTTCTTAAAAATCCCAAATGTAAAAATAAAGAACTGTTCTATCCTTATTTATTTCATATGTAGAGATCTCTAGTACTTTTTATGTTTTAAAATGTAACCATTATATCCAAAAATGGGCATACAACAAATTCTTCTAGCTAGAACCATAATATACCATTTTGGTAACATATGCACAATTTTTCCTTTTATGGTCTCCAAGAATATTCTTTCTGAATTCCTGTGATCTAAGTTTATCAATCCTCAATTATGGTTAAATACCTGGAATGCTCTTTCCAATACCTTTCCAATGACTTCTTTCTTTCTCAATTATGAATCATCAGCAAAAAGCTATGGATAGTTGAAAAAATTGTCTTTTCTTTATTGCAATCCCTATACATTTGTTCTCTTTCTTCAGAGCCCAATTAGATTTTGGACCCTTCATGGATACTTATTTTCAGGTTCATAGGACTTCTTTACTTTTCTAGGTACAGGTGTGTACAATCAAGAACCTCACGGGCTCCTTCTTTAATCCCTTTTATGTTCTTAATTTTTTTTTCGGGCACTAGCCGTTTTTCTTCATCCCTTGAATCCATGTGACCATGGGTTGGGACCGAGTGTTGGATGCAAGGCACTTATCCTATGCTTCAAGCCTTCAGGTCTCCAAAACTTTTGGCTTCGGAGGTTTCTTTCACCTCACCTCATTTCCTCTGAATGTCTAAGTGGAAAACTTTTGAATGACTGCTTCTTTGGAGCCTCGGAGCTTCG
This sequence comes from Picea engelmannii, assembly GCA_009831015.1. NCBI lineage: Eukaryota > Viridiplantae > Streptophyta > Pinopsida > Pinales > Pinaceae > Picea > Picea engelmannii. The sequence goes on from ML782427.1 coordinate 106,080, forward strand.
GCCTTCAAAAGATCTTCCTTCTTCACAATCCATTTCCTTTGAATGCCGAATATCTAAAATTTTGGAGTCTTATCAATACTCACACACCAGAGGGGTGCTACGTGTCGAAAGAAGGGAGTGGACATGTGGCCAAACTAACCGGTGACACGTGGTCTAGTTAATGGTTTTCACACGTCTTGTTCTCATTGGTACAATATAAATACCAAAGGAAGGAAACAAATTGACATGTGGTATGCTTACAATGGTCCACATCACCCTAGTTGATGTCGTCATGCTACTTCACTTCAACATTCCATGAATTCAAAACTTCGGGCTTAGACGGACTGTACACCTGCACATCCCAAGTCTCCAGAACGCCAAATTTTCAAAAACCTGAGGACTCATGGATTGATGGTCCTCCTTCTCTGTTTAGATCTATGTTCAACTGATTTTTCTAGGACTTTGGGCTTCGACGGATTTCCCATTAGAACCTAACTTTTCTCCTGAACATTGAACTGGTGAACCACTGGAGTCTAGTCAGCAACCACACACTAGAGGGGTGCCATGTGGTAGAACACAAGAAGTGGACACATGGCCCAATCCGAGGGGTGACACATGTCAAGTTCTAACTGGCACGAACATTCTTTGAAAAGCACAAAAATCGGTGACACGTGGAAAGCATCGAGCATGCCCATGTCACTCTAGGTGATGTCAATATTCTATGTACTCTCGTGCTTCATGACTTCAGAACTTCATGCTTCGACGATTGTTGAAAGATTAATTGGTGAAATATTGTTGAAAGATTAGTTATTGAAATATTGGTTGTCATTGAATTGTTGAAAGATTGGTTGTCATTGATGTCAACCCTTGAAAATGAATTTAACAAGTTGCATGTCAAGGTAAAGTAGATGTAAAAATAATTTAACAAGCTACATGTTAGTTGCATGTTAAAGTAACTGTAAAAAGAAGTTAGCAAGTTGCACATGAGTTGCATGTCATCATGAGATCCTCATTAAAACATAGATAAGATTCAATTGGAAAAGTGATTTCTGTGAATACTAATTAGCAGAATTGAAGCTAATAAGTCAATGTCAGTGAAGTCAAGTGAAGGCACAAGTTTGTAGGAGCCAAGCGTATGGAGAAAAATTTATAGATCCAAGTTCTTTGCGTAAATACATGGGTTTTAGGAGGAACATTACAGACATCCGTGAGCTTTAGTAAGAAAAGTTGTGAAAATCCATGAGAAGGCAGTGTATGGGTCCCGGACCCGTGAAGAAATATTGTTGAAGATTAGATATATAAAACCTAGGCCAATTACATATTGAAGGTATGTATTCCTCGATGTGTTAGGGTGTGTATTCTAAATAAATAAAGAACACATATGTATTAGTGATTCACAAGCATTTGATTTGGAGAACTCTCTTGTGGATATTGGTATGACGTATGTGTGGTTGCATTTTGATGTAGCCCCCCTACCTCTGCAGGGTCTGTTGACCTCCCGGTCACTGGATCGTTCTTCTCCTTGAGATAGAACATCTCTTTGGGTTCCTACTAGAAACTTTACTAACAAATCCATAGGTCCAAATATGAAACTCATTCCACGCGTACAAGCATCAAATGTGAGCTTCACCTTGGCACGACCACGGGTCATGACCGCATGCCTATACAAAAGGTGCATCATGATTTTGTGTGTCGAGACTTTGAGAGTGAGTCGATCCTAACTCCCCAACTCTCGAAACTATGAAAAGAGCTTAACAATTTTTATCCCCTTTTCCTATATCCTCTCGTGTGACCATTCACCATGACCTGGGCTCTTCTCCCTATACCCAAAATACCGATATTCCTTTTCCACGGATCAACAACTCTAATTTTATTATGATCTGATGGTCCAGATCGTGTCGACGATTCTCCCTCTAATATTTTCCACCATCCGTTCAGCTTCTCCAAATGCTCAGAACTCTAATGTATGTGGATCTCTGCCACCTTTCACCTTAGATCCAACGACTGGGATGATTTCGTGAGTTTGTGTTTTGTGAATTCTCACAAATCTATGCCTTGACCTTTCCACTCTATGAATCAGTGAAATATTGATATGTTGTCGCATGTCCTTCGATGATAGACGACTTTGATGATGTCGAGACTTGGGACTTCACAAAGTCCACCCTCCTATGCACTGTTGAAGGATTTAACCCTCATGCATCTTCCTCTGGAAACAACAGTTATTGGCCCATGTGCCAGATCCGAAGGTTCAAATATTTCCTTCCTCCTACACTCTCTCCTGAATGTCTGGACGTGGATTCGATGGTCCAGATATTTTCCTTGCATCTTATCTGACGGTTATTGTGCTCCTCCTCCCAATATTTTGTTATTTCTTCCCAGACTTGGAAGATTTCGATGCTTCGAATGTTTCAACCTTCACTTCTCCTGCGAGTCCAACTCCTGGATCTCGTCAACACTTGTGAAAGTTCTATCCCTTCTAAGCTTCGTCCCTTGAAGGATTTTCAATCTCCCATGCACACCTTGCGTTCTAGGGATTTCGAATAACTCAGTTCGAAGGATTTTCTTGAAAAGACAATGCTTCTCGCCCACCTAACGTTCTTCGGTTCTGGTTCTTCAAACCTTATTAGATTCTTGACATTATGCACACCTTTCACCTAGTATAATTTTGTTTGATTCTCTATGAACTTATCTCTGAGTCAATATGAGACTCAGTCGATGCACTCCTTGCGTTCGGGATGCACACCTTGCATACAAGTATCATAAGAGAAACGATTGAAACTCAACCAACTTCATCATGAACTCATACATTCAACCTCTCGAACACTCATACATGAAATGAACTTGTAAGAAATCATACACATAGAATAACATTTGTTCAATCTCACATGAAATGAACACATTCCAAGGATTTGGGACAATTTTATGTCTGTTCTATTCATTCATGAAAAACGAAAAATACAAAGTGTTTCTGCTACTCTACTTTGTCTTTCACAAAACATACTCTCCCTCTCTCTCTCTCTCTATTACAATGCAACAATCAACTATCTAAGGACCACTCCATGAGCTCTTTCGTCCTATTCTGAAATCTATCATTTCAAACTTCAAAGCTAATACCTACTATGTCTTATTACAATAACTGCTAAATAATTCTAGATAGAGTAGACACTCCATATCTGCAATTTTCTTATAGTCCTTATAGACTTTACAAACAGGTTACAATTTAAAATGTTGTATTCAAAAATATCTCAACAACTCATTAAATTCTGAGTTAAATGCTTGATTTCAAATTATGTCATTGCTGAGATGTCCTCTGTTTGCCTCCACGTGTGTGTTGTTGACTTTGAAGGCGATGCTCCTGCATCATACTACTTCGGTTAAAACATTTCATGGACTCATGTCCATGAGCTCTTGCATTGTCTTTCCATGCTTCAAAATATCAGGTTCGGTGACCCAACTTTCATCTTCCATTGGATGATCTTTCCACTTCACTAAGTACTCGATATATGTTTTCCTTCTGGTTTTCTTTCCATCCCTCTGTTCAATAATTCTCTACATCTGAGGTTTTTCTACTGTGGGCAATTTCTCTTCCCACTAAATTTCTTTCTGATGATTTGATTCTCCAGCTTCATCTCTCCTGTAAGGATACAGGTCTGCAACATTGAATATCAGTGATATCCCAACATTGTCTGGCAACTCAATATCATAAGCATTGGATGCGAATTTTTTGAGAATCCTGCATGGTCCTATCTTCTTCATCTTCAATTTGTTATACGTTCCCCTTGGAAACCTCTCTTTTCTCAAATGATCTAAAACTTCATCTCCAAACTCTAATTGAACTTCTCTTCTCTTTTGATCAACTTTGTTCTTATATTTCTAGTTGTTGTCCTGTAGTTGTTCTCTGACTCTGTCATGGATTTTTTGCATTTTTGTTTCAAAATCCTATGCTCTAGTACTTTTGAACTCATATTAATTCAAATCTCTCAACTTTGTAATCCCTCTTGGCTGTATACCATACACAATTTCAAATGGACTTTTCCCTGTGCTCCTGTTCATTGAATTGTTGAATACAAATTCTGCCTGTGCCATAATCTGATCCCATTTTTTACCTTGCTCAGTGAGTAAAATTCTCGATAAGTTTCCCATACTCATGTTTAATAATTCAGTCTATCCATCTGTATGAGGGTGATATGTTGAACTAAATGACAAGTTTGTCCCCAGCCTCTTCCATAGATTCCTCCAAAAGTGTCCTACAAATTTGCTATCCCTGTCTGAAACTATGCTCCTCAGAAATCCATGTAGTCTTACTACCTCTCTGAAAAACAAGTTGGCGATGTGTGTGGAATCACTTTTCTTCTAACATGGTATGAAATGTGACATTTTTGAGAATCTATCCACCACAAAAAATATGTAATCGCTCCCTTTTTGAGTTCTAGGCAATCCCAAAACAAAATCCATATTGATTGCATCCCACAACCTCTCTGGAATTGGTAATGGTTGATACAAACCAGTGTTCTTTTGTTTTCCTTTTTCATATTGACAAATTCTGCATTTGCTCACAAGCTTCTTCACTTATGCTCTCATTCTTGGCCAATAGTACGAAATACTTAGTTGTGCAAATGTCTTATCATGACTAAAATGTCAAGCTAAACCTCCACTGTGTTTTTCTTTTAGCATGTTGTCTCTCATTGAACACTTCGGTATGCACAATTGGCTTCCCCTGAACAATAATCCATCCTTGATTAGATATTCAGTCCATGGGATTCTATTTCCCAATAAAGGATTCTTTCATGCTCCATAATCTTATTTAAAATCTGTATCTTCTCTATACATCTCCTTGAGATGTTCAAACCCTAAGGTCTCCACTTGGAATTCATGTACAATTAAACTCCTTCTTCTCAAAGCATCTGCAACTTTGTTAGCAATTCCAACAATGTGTTTAATAACAAAAGTAAAATTCTGCATAAATTCTACCCATTTTGCATGTTTTTGATTCAACTTTTCTTGCCTAGTAATGAATTGCAAAGCTTGATTATCACTGTACAAGACAAATTCTTTAGGAATTAGATAGTGCCTCCATTTTTTCAAATATTGAATCACTGCATAAAATTCCTTGTCATATGTGGAATACTTTTTCTTGGCGTCATTCAGTTTCTCACTGAAATAAGAAACTGGCCTATTATCTTGACTCAAGAGTGCTCCAATAGCTAATCCACTTGCATCACATCTCACTTGAAATGTTTTTCCAAAATCTGGTAAGACCAGAATTGGTTGCTCTATGATTTTCTTCTTCAACACTTTGAAACTTTTTTCAGCTTCCTCTGTCCAACTGAAGGACTTGTGTTTCTTATTCACAATGTCTAGCATGGGTGCACATATGCCACTTAAATTTATGATAAATTTCCTATAAAAACTTGCTAACCCATGAAAACTTCTTAACTCAAATATGTTGCTCGGTAATGGCCATTCTCTGATCACTCTCTCACTTTTTCTCGGTCCATCTTCAATTCATTTGAAGAGATTATGAAACCCAAATATATGAGCTCCTTCTTCACAAAAGAACTCTTCTTCAGATTTATCAGTAATTTCTCTCGCTGCAACCTTTCCATCACTGATGTCAAATGTTTTAAGTGTCCTTCCTCCGTCTTGTTGAATATTAGTATGTGATCGAGATATACTATGACAAATTTTCCTATGAAGTCTTTCAACACTTCATTCATTAATATGATAAATGTGCTTGGTGCATTTTTCAACCCAAATGGCATGCCCAACCATTCAAACAATCCTTCATTTGTCTTGAATGATGTTTCCCATTCATCTCCCTCTCTCATTCTTATTTGATGATATCCACTTTTCAAGTCTATCTTGGAAAAATAACTTCCTCCACTCAAACATTCCATCAAATCATCCATCCTTGGTAAAGGAAATTTGTACCTAATGATTATCTTGTTGATGGCTCGGGAATCTGTACACATTCTCCATCCTCCATCCTTCTTTGGGCTTAACACAGTCGGTACTACGCATGGGCTTAGGCTTTCTCTAACTAAACCTTTATCGAACAACTCCTGGACTTTATTTTTGACTCCCTCGTTCTCTCTAGGTGTCAACCTATAAGTTTCTTTGTTTGGTAAACTAACTATTGGAATAAGTTCAATATGATGGATTATACTCCTAATAGGTGGCAATGATCGTGGTAACTCATCCACTACTATATCAACAAAGTTTTCTAATAGTTCCTAGATTTCTACAGGCAAATCTTCTACAAAAGTATTTGTAAGGATAACTCTAGGCTTCCTTACTACAACAAACTGCATTTCTTTCTCCTCCTTGACTTCATTCAAGAGTTCCTTCCTGCTCATGAGAAGTATGCTTGAACTAGCTTTTGCCTTTGGCTCCTTGTCTTCTATGGGTAACAACATATGTGTTCTACCATTATTTTCTAGAGTATAGGTATTCTTCCTTCCATCATGAACAACCTTTCGGTCATACTTCCATGACCTCCCCAATAAAATATGAAAGACATCCATAGGAATTACATCACACAATATTTCATCTTTGTAATCTCCTATTTTAAATTCAAGTTGGCATTGTTGACTTACCATTACTTGATATCCTTTCTACAACCATGATACCTTGTATGGCTTTGCATGTGTAGTTGTATTCAATTATATCTTCTCCACCATCTTTGTGGATACTAGATTGTCAGTGCTCCCACTATCTATGATCACCTTACAAACTCTGTCTTTTGTTTTGAAAGCAGTCCTGAATAGGCTTGTTCATTGAACTAGTTCCTCTAGTTCCTTCTCTGGTTTAAGAAGGATTTTCATAATCATGAGGTTCTTTCCTCCTTCGGCTGCTTCTGCTTCCACACTCTTATGTTCTTCGGCAATAGGTGATTCTCCACCTTCTCCTTCTCTTTTTCTGTCAGGACATTCCCAAGATTTGTGTCCTTCTTTTCCACAGGTATAGCATTTAACCACGCCTCCTTTGGATCTTCCTCTTCCTCTACCTCTGGAAAAGGAACGTCTTCCTCCATGTTTTCCTTCTTTAGAACTTCCACCCTTCTCATGGTGACTATGTTTTTTATCAGCTTCAAGCTTCGACTTCTGGAACTTCTCTCTGCCAGTTCCCTTACCTCTGCTTTAATTTCCTCCTCTGCTTCGTTGGCTTTATCTCCTGGCCAATTTTTCTTCAGCTTTCAAGGTTTCTTGATAGGCATCCTCGATTGTACTAACCGACATCATGTTGATCTTTTCTTGTATTTCATATCTCATCCCATTGATATATTTGAATGTCTTCTCCTCTTCATTCTCTTTCTGTTCAACCCTGATCTTCAGTTTGTAAATCTCTTCAGTGTACTCCTTCACTGATAAACCCCTCTATTTCAGGTTCTGCAATCTTCTGTAAATATTGATTTGGTAATCCTTCAGGATAAATTTGTCCTTCAACTTGGCTACCATCCTATCCCAATTTTTAATTTTTTGCTTACTATTTCTCTTGTGTTCGACTTGCAGTTCATCCCACCATAACGCTGCATGACCTTTTAGTCTTGTCACTGCATTCTTCACCATATTGTCTTCTTTGATACCTTCGTAATCGAAGTAATTTTCCATAGCACGTACCCAGTCTAACAATTCTTCAACTTGTAAATTGCCTTCATACATAGGTACCTCTATTCTTGCTCTGGATCCTATCTTTGAAACAACTTTTATCAAGAGATCTTGTGCAGCATCCTCTGCTACATTTTCTTCAACCTCTTCTTCTTCTTCTTCATCTTCATCTTCACTGACATCACTAGCATCTGATGCTCTCCTCTGTGTTATCTCCATGGAGTCCAGTCTCATTTGGAGTCGCCTCATTTCTTCTTCCATTTTTGCATTCGCTTTGTGCCTTCTTGGTGGAATGATTTCACTACGTCACCTATAAACATAAATCAATTTTTCTTTGATACCACAAATGATACCAAATTTCCTCCTTTCTCCTTTTTTCTGTTGTCTGAAAACAATCTCAAAATCATCTTTGATACCACATGATGCAACCCACCTACCTTCGCAGGGTTTTCCGACCTCCCGGTCACTGGATCGTTCTTCTCCTCGAGCTAGAACAACTCTTTGGGTTCCTGGTAGAACCTTTACTAACAAATCCACATGTCCAAATATGAAAATCATTCCATGCGTACAAGCATTAGACATGAGCTTCACCTCCACATGACCACGGGTCGTGACTGCATGCCTATACAAAAGGTGCATTGCGAATTCACGTGTCGGGACTTTGCAAGTGATTCAATCCTGACTCCCCGACTCCTGAAATTATGAAAAGACCTTAATAGTTGTTATCCCCTTTCCCTATCTCTTCTCGTGTGACCATTCGCCATGAACTAGGCTCTTCCTATGAGCACGTCATGATTTCATGGATCGGGGATTCACGATGCAACTTATCTCTCTTCTCCCGATACCCGAAATACCAATATTCCTTTGCCACAGATCAATAACTCCAATTCTCTTATGATTTGACGGTCCATATCGCATCGACAATTCTCCCTCTGAGATTTTCCACCATACATTCAACTTCTCCAAATGCTCAGATCTATGATGTATGTGGATCTCTGCCACCTATTACCCCATATCCAACAGCTTGGATGATTTCGTGAGTTCGTGTTTCACGAATTCTCACAAATATGTCCTTTGACCTTTCCACTCTATGAATCAGCGAAATGTTGATCTGCTGCTATGTGTCCTTCGACGATAGATGTCTTTGATGATGTAGGGACTTGGGACTTCGCAAAGTCCACCCTCCTGTGCACTTTTGAAGGATTTAACCCGCATGCATCTTCCTTCGGATCCAACGGTTGTTGGCCCACGCGCCAGATCTGACGGTTCAGATTTTTTCTTTCTCTTTCCCTCTCTCCTGAATGTCTGGACATGGATTTGACGGTCTAGATATTTTCCTTGCAGCTTATCTGATGGTTGTTGTGCTCCTCCTCCTGAGCTCTTTTGCTTTCTTCCTAGACTTGGAAGATTTCGATGCTTCGAAGGTTTCAACCTTCACTTCTCCTGCGAGTCCAACTCCTGGATCTCGTCAACACTTGTGAAAGTTCTATCCCTTATGAGATTCATCCCTTAAAGGATTTTCGATCTCACACGCACACCTTGCATTCTTTGGATTTTGAATAACTCAGTTCAAAGGTTTTTCTTGAAAATAAAATGCTTCTCCCCCACCTGACATTCTTCGGCTCTGGTTCTTTGAAGCTTATTAGCTTCTTGACGTTGTGCACACCTTGCACCTGGTTCGAGTTTCTTTGATTCTCTCTAAACTTCTCTCTGAGTCAATCTGAGACTCAGTCGACGCACTCCTTGTGTTCAAGATGCACACCTTGCATAAAAGTATCAGAAGAGAAATGATTGAAACTCAACCAGCTTCGTCATGAACTCATACAGTCAATCTCTCAAACACTCATACATGAAATGAACTTGTAACAAATAATACACACATAATAACATTTGTTCAATCTCACATGAAATGAACACAGTCCAAGGATTTGGGACAATTTTTTGTCTGTTTTATTCATTCATGAAAAATGAAAAATACAAAGTGTTTATGCTACTCTACTCTGTCTTTCACAAAACATACTCTCCCTCTCTCTCTCTATTACAATTAAACAATCAGCTATCTAAGGATCGCTCCACGAGCTCTTTCGTCTTGTTCTGAAATCTATCATTTCAAACTTCAAAGCTAATACCTACTCTATCTTATTACAATAACTGCTAATTACTGCCAGATAGAGTCGATACTCCATATCTGCAATTTTCTTATAGTCCTTCCAGACTTTACAAACAAGTTACAATTTAAAATGTTGTATTCAAAAATATCTCAACAACTCATTAAATTCTGAGTTAAATGCTCGATTTGAAATTCTGTCATTGCTAAGATGTCCTCTATTTGCCTCCACGCATGCGTTGTTGAATTTGAAGGCGATGTTCCTGCATCACAGTTTTGATGAGATATCGAAATCAGTAGCAACAACATAAGTATCAGAAACAACAATAGCAACAGGTTATCAGTTATGGTGACAGATGTAGTGACATATTGGTCTACATTTATATTTTAGGGCGGTTGGAAGGGGCAATGAAAGGGGGTTGTAGCCTCCTTCCATTTGGAGTCAGTAAATTAGGGAGTTGGAGCTTCCTTCAAGTTGCATCCTGTAAATAGGGGTTTTGGAGCCTCATTCCATTTGTAGCTGGAGAAAAAGGAATTTGGTTCTTCCAATGAATGTACTATTTGATAAATAAGAAAAACATTATGTGGGTCTTTCCCAGACTGGGTTTCCACGTAAACTCCTGGTGTACTACGTTTATGTGTTGTTTATGAACGGAATTATGGTGTTGATGATATATTGAATTTTATTGAAGATTTTATATCATGGTTAAATAAATAAAAGTGTTCATATTGATTCACCCCCCCCCCCTTCCCAGTATTCCAAGATGATTTAGGTAAGCTAACAATGAAGTCCATAGAAATATCATGCCAAATAGATGAAGGACTAGACAATGGTTGTATTGTGTTCAAGGTCTTGAATGTTTCTCCCTTATTCCATTGACATACATCACATTCAGACACAAAAGATGTGGATGTCATGTTTCATACCGTCCTAGAAAAAGAACGTTTGACCCCTTCATAGGTTTTGGTGAACCTAGAATCCCAATTGTGGGGGAAGCATGAAGCTCCAAAAGCACCGTAGATTTAAGTTGTGACTATTTTCTTAGATACAGATGGCCTTTGTAGTGAAGCTCGTTATTGTGTTAAGGGTGCCCTGAAGAAACTAGATAATTGTCTTGCAACTATTGGATAAGGCCAGCAATTTTGGGATCTTGCAACCATTCCTAGTGAATATCTTGGAGCCAATATGGTACAATTAAGGAGAGAAAAAAAGGGACCCTTCGTCTTCATACTTCCAGGAAAGAGTGTCAACAACCACATTTTCTTCACCCTTCTTGTAAATTATCTCATAATCATCCCCAAATAGCTTGGTCACCCATTTTTGTTGCTCTGGGGAGGAAATTCGTTGTTATAGAAAATGCTTGAGGCCCTGATGATCCGTTTTAATTTATAAGTGTTTGCCCAATAGATAAGGATGTCAAAGATCCATGGCATGCATAATAGCCAACATTTACTTTTCATAGATTGATTGGCTGAAATGGCGCTCCGAAATTTGTTTGCTGGTGAAGGCCACTTGTCATCCTTCTTGCATGAGAACTACGCCAATTCATTTCCTGGAAGCATCACATTCCAGGACAAAAGACCTTTTGAAGTTGGGAAGGGTCGGGATAGGATTTGTGCACATAGCCTCTTTCAAAGCATGGAAGGATTGATAAGGTGTAGGAGTCTAATTGAAAGCATTATTTTTAAGGAGAGTAGTGAGAAGTGCTACAATTTTTCCATAATTCTTAACAAATTTGTGATAATATGTCGTTAAACCTAGAAAACCATGCACACTCTTGAGAGTTTTGGGGTGAGGCCAATCTTGCATAGCTTCAATTTTATTAGGATCCACCCTTACACCATCTTTTCCTACAATATGACCTAAATACTCCACTTTTGAGGTGCCAAAGGGGCATTTAGATTGTTTGAGGAAAAGTTGGTGCTGAGAAAGGAGATGGAGAACTTGATTCACATGGGAAAGATGTGTTTCCATGGTTTACTATATATGAGAATACCATCAAAGAAAACTAAGACAAAATGACATAGAAACAGACGAAAGACATGATTCATGAGATTTTGGAAAGTGGAGGGTGCATTAAACAGGAAAAAAGGAATGAACAATAACTCATAGTGGCCCTCATGAGTTCAAAATGTCATCTTGGGAATGTCAACCTCTTTCATACATGTTTTGCGGTAGCCAGAATGAAGATCGAGTTTAGTAAAGTATTGTGAACCACTCAATTCATCCAATAGATCATCAATGATAGGAATAAGAAACTTGTCTTTTATGGTGAGTTTGTTGAGAGCATGAAAGTCAGGACACATGCACCACGTGCCTTTTTTCTTGAGGACATTGGGAGGAAGACTACCTAGAACTAGAGGAATGAAATGATCATGAACACTACGGGAAGGGGGAAGGCCTTGGAGAGTGGAAAAAATAGTTTGGTGTTTGGGGAGTATAGATTGGACATCAGGATGCACAAATGGGGTCTCAACGACTTGAATGGAATGGAGTTGGGAAATAATTCTTTAATGACCTTTTTAAAGGAGATTTTCCATTTGATGGGAACTGATGATCTTAGGGGAGCATGTTGTGATGCATTTGAACTTATATTGTTGGCCATCCTATTGAAATTGCATGGTTAATTCTTTAAAATCCATGAGGGTGGGACCGAGAGTGCGTAACCATTCTTCACCTAACACAATGTCACAACCACCCATCTCAATAGCGAACATATGAGATTTCAGGTTGTACTAGTCAATTTGTAGATTCACATTTTCACAATGCACCCCACATTTCATGGAACCTCCATTGGCAATCCAGATTTGAAAATTGTTGACTGCATGGATATAGAAATGGGTTTCTTGAGAAATGAAATGATGAATGAAATTATGAGTGCTATCACTATCAATTAGGATGATGAAATTATGATTTTTAATGTAGCCAATTAGCTTGAGGGTTTGGAGAGTAGAGAAGTCAATGAGTGCATTCAATGAAATGATCGGTTCAACTTCTAGTGGATCAGATGGTGGAGTGATAGGACTTGGCTCAGGTAGCTCTACTGTAGGATAAGCCTTGACCTCTTCATCAACAACATCCTCAAATATGGCCATGAACAACTTTTGTTCCTTACACTTGTGCCCCGAAAAATATTTTTCATCACAGTTATAACGAAGACCCTTGAGTTGGCGTTCAACCATTTCTTCCCGGGTTAACTTCTGGATCTTGGGGTTGGATGAGGGGAAAGAGTGGGAGGGAGAGGGAAAAGAGGGAAAGAAGGTTGCGGTGTTGGGAAAAAAACAACTTTTTAGGCTTCATTGGCACATTGAGTAGCTTTCAACCAAGTCTGGGGGTGAGTCATGAGGACTTGGGCTCAAATTTCATCCTTGAGGCCATTGTCAAAGAATTCTTGGAAAAAGTAGCATACATGCCCTCGGTTATGAAAGATAATTGCTCAAATGAAGAAATAAACTCTTCCATAGTACTTGATTGTTTCAATTTGGTCAAACGTCCCAGGGAGTGTGTATTAGTTTCAAAGCGGTCATAAAGTTCAACCACAAACTGTGTCCAAGCCACATATCCTTGGCATGATTTCTGATGACATTTCCACCATTGTCAATGATCAGGATCCAAATAGAGGACACTGTAACGACTTTTGGCCAAGTCATCAGTGATTCCGTGCAAGGAGTAGTGTTCCATTTGAGTGACCCAACCAGTGTGATCCGAGCCATAAACTTTGTTCACCTCCACTCGTGGAAGACGTAGATTACGATGCAAGGAGTTGGACTGAAACATATGGGAATTGGAGGAAGTTGTACCTTTGAGGTTAAGAGGTTTTTCAAGTGGAATGGATTCCAGGAATTGGTATTTTTTCTAGGATCTTGGCAGCAAATGATTCAAGATGAGACTCAAGGTAGGATGCAAGTTGGTTGGCAAGGTGGGAATTGATGTCCTTCTTCAATTCCTCTTTAATGTAGTCCATTTTGAACTCTATGTGGGTAGTGATTTGGGTTTCAAGGTCTTGGTTGTGAGTGGTGACCATGGTGAGGGGAAAACAAAAGAAGAGGTGAGAAAGAAAGGTGGTTGAAAAGGGCAGGTGGGTCCACAGAAAAACAAGTCGAAAAAATGATAGGTATCACTGTGATTAGGAAAAAAAGAGGAGTCCAACGGAATAGGTCCCAAGTAGAGGTGTCGGGTAAGGGGTTGAGACCACAGGAAAAACAAAAGGTTGAAAAATATTAGGTGTCACTGCATTTAGGATGAAAAGAGGAGTCAAATGGGATAGGTCTCAAATAAGGGTGCGAGTAGGCACAAATTTTTATTTTACTCATGCCAAGTTCTCTTTGATCTGAATAATATTGTAGTGTTGAAATTCCCACATTCTTAATAGGAACAAATATGTAGCAATTTCGTAATCAGAGTGCAGGAGGCAAGGTTGCGTGGAAAACAAAACTTGTATGTTCCTTGTTTCTTCTGTTTTCATCCCAAGGTTTAGGGTTTTTTTCAGGGTTCCTATAGACAAGGGTTTTCCCTGTGCTATATCTCTCTGATATACATGGAGTGCCAAACAATAATACTCGGTCGAATATCTCAGGGCACCAACTAAGGAGGCTAGACCATACCCTTAGTCGTACTACCCGATTACCTAGGTACTAGAGAGTATATTCTCGAGTGTTGTTCTTAGTGGCACTATAGTAGTCAGGTGACTGATCAATTTATTTATGGAGGGATTTAGGAGATCTAGGCCAATTTGTATACAGGTGTGGTATGATGTGCTACGACTCGAAGGAGTACCAACAAGGGTTACAAGGGTGGCCAACAATATGCGCTTAAGTACCAGTTGTAGTTCCTGCATGCATGCTTACCCAACCATGGATTTATGCATTAAACAATAGATCTCTATAGTTTTAAGACGCCAGAAGACATCTCTACCCTGGAAAAAAAATAGCCCACAGTTCCTGCCAAGGAAAGTGCTCTGATACCACTTGTAAGGCACTAGATCTATTATAATAACAGGAAAGAGAAATATTGCAGAGAATAATAGCGAAACAACACAATATATGAAATCATAGCACCAAAATAATAGGTCCTTTATTGATAGGAAACAATGTTCACTTTTCTCTTCGAGGGGGTAACCTCCAGCAGAGCAATGCTCTATTACAAAAATTCTCAAGACAAAACTTATCATGTCTCCTACTCTTATTTATACTAATTATATCTTCTAAATATCATTCTATAGGAAGATCCTTTTAGAAGCAAAAGCTTCTATTAGGTCTTCTTACATTGACTTATTCCAATTTATTAAATATGCCTTATTAACTAATGTCGGTCTTTATTATATGGAAATATATTATTCTATCTACATCAGGGGTTAGGGAGGTTAGGTCCCTAACAAATTTTAAATGAGGGGAGATGTAATACCCTTACCTTAGAACTCGCAAAGACCATCATTTCCCTTTCATTGAGACAATCATTGGCAAGCATGGTGTGTTGTGACAACAATTGCAAAGTTAGAAAATGCATGCTTGGGAGGTCTTGTAGGATGGTAAGGAATCTGTAAGAGATCAAAAATCATGGCAAGATCGATTAAAAATATATATAAATAAGATAAGTGTTTCAATTAAGCGACTTCTTATAGAGGTTGCATGAGGAATTTGATAGTGGACAATAGACATTTCTAGATTCATGGATGCACTAGGTAGTAATACGTTTGTTTTGTGGGTGCCAATGCCTTGGTCCATGGGTAGTAGTGCCTAGGTCCATGGGTAGGAGTTCCTATAATGGTTGGGTGCATCCAACAATGTTGGATGTATGTTGGTTTGACATGACTATGAAGTGCAAAGGATATTAAGTCCACCTTGGGCAATGTTCAAGTGGTAAAGTTGCAACTATCAGGTGCATTGATACTTGGAATGCCTAGGGTACTCATGGAAAATTTGGTGAGAATGTGGAGCTAGGTGGCTAAACGTTCCAAGCCTTGGGAGATTTATTAAGAGTCGGTTTCACATCGAGTTAGATGTATTTCATGTTTGGATTTCCTTGGCATGAGGCACAATGAAAGATACCTTAGAAGAAGGAAATGGTTGAGGAACCTCCCATCTATAAGAAGAGGACACAAACATTGTGCAAAGGCATCATCATGATGGGACAAATCATCAAGAAGTGAACAAGGAGTTTTGAGGTGCGAAGTTTGGGTTTTGGCACAATGAATGACTTGGGCGCTAATAGAATGTTAGGGTAGTCGAAAAAAAAGGACTTGGGTGACTTGACAAGTGTCTAAGGCATGGCAAAGCTAGATTGAGATTGTTGTAGTGGAACCTATTCTATAAGAGGTAGACTTCTGAGTGCTTCAGGGGTTGGATTATGCAATTGGTTTGGCACTAAGGGAGGTGTTCTTTATTTTGTTTGTACATCTAGAAAACGAGTCACAGGTAGTCACAAGCAGGGATCGAGCTCCCTTATGTAGTCTTGTTATAGTAACATCTTCACAATAAAAGTTAAGGCATCCCCTTACATACCTTTCATACATGTTGTGTTGTTTGCTACTTATAATATTTTATTAAGCTAAATGTTGATAGAAAACCTAGTTGCATATCTAAAAATTATAGCTCAAGACATAGTTATGGAAAAAGCCCAAGTGAAGAGGCCTAATTTATAACCGTGTAACAAACAAAACAAAAAAATTCATAACCCAAGATATTAAAAATAAAAAAATTCAACAAAACCTTCAAATCCACATTACAATAAATAATTAAAAAAATTTCCATAATTTAATATATGAATATTTTTTTGGAAAATCATGTAATTCTATATTTGACATTGGACTCTCAAAACATCCCTCACCGTGTCACTCCTTTGCCTCATACGTCCCTAACACCCACAATGTTATGAAAATTAAAAGCGCACAATTGAATTTATGACTTTATTTTCACGATCTACAAAGTTATGAAATGGAGTTAGTTTATTCTCCTCATCTCTTTAACATTTTTATTTTTACATGAATATCCTTTATTTTTTGGTTGGAGTTCATACCTTAGTTTTATTTGAATTTCCTATTTTATTATCAAAATCTATTTATATTTATAGGGATTGGCATTAGGAGTTTAGATGACAAAGACACCTTTTTATAAATTGAATATACATGGGTGATAGAAAACTTCCTCTATTGATTACTAAACTATATATATTGTTAATTATTTTAAGTTTTGTTTTTTTAATTGGAATTAAGATTAGGAGTTTAGATGATAAAGACATTTTTCTTAGAAATTGAACATACAAATGATAGAAAACTTAGGCGTATTAATCACTCAACTATATATGTGTGTGAGTGGGTTGTTAATTGTTCTAAATTTTGGGTTTTTAGTCTGAATCCCACTATATAAATTTACATGAAATCATTATTTTTTGTTATTTAAAATTCATTTGTGAATGCAGAAATAATTTCAGCTTGCTGAAAAACCCTTGAATCACTGGAATTATACAAAATTAACCATTCAAATCTATCTATTTGTGAATGCAGAAATAGATTCAGCCTGTTGAAAAACCCTTGAGTCACTTGTTGTTAATTGTTCTAAGTTTTGGTTCTTTTCACAGGAATCCCACTATATAAATCTACATAAAATCACTATTTTTTATTATTTAAAATCTATTTGTAAATTCAAAAATAAATTCAATATACTGAAAAACTTTTAAATCACTAAAATTATACAAAATTAACCATTCAAATCTACAAAGTCAATGATTTGTGAAATAACCTACACGTTTCCCGTGCGTACAAATTTCCCGTGCGTACAAATCTGAAATTACATTTCGAAACATGAATCCATAAAATTTGAAACTTATACGGAAAGATCGGGATATTTTTTTGTAAGATCAATGTCCGTATTACAGCGGGCCACTTATTACGTTACAGACGAGCTATATCCTTTTGAAGAAAAGAAATTGAAGTTCTCAAGTCTCATAAGAGTCATGCCCAATTGTCTGCAACAAGTTGGGATTGAGCGGAAAGTTATTGCATATATAACTGGGATCTGATTCTGTTGCTCAACCTTCTTCAGCCATTTTTGTCATATTTTTTCTTTTTTCAATCTTATCGTTACTGCGGAATCAATCATATCTGCAGTAATCGTGCATGAGCAGACGATTGGAGAAGCCAAATTCGGATGTTCGCTCGGATAAATCGTTCATCGTCTCTAGGTTATATCTGCAGAAGCATGCAAGAAACGAACATAAGCTGCAACTGCGTGAACCCATTCCAATAACCTCTTCTTCATATAATCTGGATCCTCCAATCTAATGCCGACCTTAACATCGCCATCATGATCCCAAAGGCATATTTTCTCAAAATCAATTAACA
>ML782427.1:125081-141962 GCA_009831015.1 Picea engelmannii
TTGAGTAAAAATTTGATAGAAATTGTTGTATAACGATATTTTCAAAGGTATTTATTTTAATTTAAATTTATCCATTTTGAGTTTTTATATTGCCCAACCAAAAGAAAAAAGTTTACGATACAATATTAAACGATTCCTGAAATAAATATGAATAAATAATGATGTTCCCCCAGTCGTATTAGCCGTCTATGAAATGACTGCCGTCCTGCCTGCCGCCACGACATGTTTTGGCCAGAGCGCACGGAACTCTGACTGCGTCTCGTACACGACTCTAAATGTTTAATAAAAACCGACACGTTTATTTATCCGTCACCCCGGAAGCCGCTGATTATGATTTGAATAATCTCCCATCACAAAACTAATGGCTCAACATTAAAGCTGTGAAAAGTCCAAGTTTTTATTAAATTAAAATGAATTTGTATGAAGTATTAATATTATATTAAATAAAATACAAATAGATTATATTATATCATTTATACTGAAGAAGATTTTGAAATGTTCATATTATATTATTTTGAAATGTTATTTATACCGAAGGAGTAAGATTTTGGGATGAGATAAAAGCCATATAAAAACGAAAAACAAAATGCAATGTGTTAACACATAAGATTGTATTATAGTTTGAGATAATTTTCCAAAATACAATTGTTATAGGAGGGTTCTTGTACTTTTGGACAACTTGATTTCAAGTCGGTTTTTTAGGGGTTTTGAGAAGGCGTTTGTAGTACTTGATGATTTCATTGTGTATTGAACATCATAAGTTTTCCAACCATATCTCTTGCAACCCAAAACTCCTATGGGAAGGACTCCAAATATCCTCTCAAAAACCATATTGTGTTTTTGTTGAGAGCACACTGTGTTTCTGCAATTTTTGAGTGACTAACTTAAAACTTGGATTATGAACAAATGAGAAGGTATTTTTGAAAACTTGAGGAGATTTTTGTTCATCACATACCAAATAACAAAAACCTCTCTGAGTTTTGCAAAAAGTGTTATGGTTAGAGAGATATTAGATACAGAAAAGGCGCTACAAAATCACCTAGCCAAACACACAAAGGGCGCTACAGAATCATCTAGCCAGACACACAAAGGGCGCTACGGAATGTACATAACTGTTTTACAACGACGCTATGGAATTTCCTGTAGCGGTTACTGTTTGGATTTTCGCCTTGTTGGGAGATTGCCACCTGTCAAAGAAGGTTCGAATGGTCTCCTAGGAGTTTGTTGGACATGAGAGACATGTGTTCCATCTTCAGATCAATCAGGATGACCTGTTTCAAAAGACATTTATCATCATAGACAAAATCCCAAAAAAATAGGAATTTGTTAGGCTTTTGTTGGAATCTTTTATAAGAAGACTCCTAAATGGAGGAGGATCCTATGTAACTCCTTGGTGTCGACCTCCTTAGGGTAGATAGAGATTATTCACTATAAATAAAAGGTTTTTTGATGACAAAAGGGTTGGAATGAGCTAAGGGAAAGGGGGCTTTTGACCCATAGCAATTCAGGATGTTGTCACTATATTCTTTTTCCCTTCTCTGTATTTGTTCAGACTTGTGATTCTGTATCAATGGAGATCAATTTTTCTTTTCCTTTTCTATCTTCCTCTGTGTACTAATGTTTTAATGAGTGACTGATTTACTCTTGTTCTGATTCATACAATGATTGAATGAGGTATTTGTTCTTTGCATTGGCAATGAAGAATTTGCCAATACACATATTTTCACTGTGAATTTACTGTCATAAGTGCTGGAAGTATCTAGAACAGTTTTAGTCCACAGTTTTCATTTCTCATTTCTTTATCAAGCCTATTGTATGATCTGAAGTTCCTAAGGTCACTTTTGTTGAAGGATATAGTTGGAAATGTGTACAGTAGATGATTTGATTGTCCTTATGGTCAAATCCCCGTGACTTTAAAGCTTATCTTTCAAGCTTAAATTTGAATTTGTTGCATGTTACCAAGCTCACCTGATTATAGTATAGGGTGACTCTTGGAGTGATAACATAATGGATAAGGTTTATTGACTAATGGAATGGATAGTGGGCTTTCAATATTGGCTAATTTTGTAGCTATCTTCATTATTAAAATTATTAGGATGTTTTTCAATTTCCAACATTTCTCGAATGATACAAGAGGAGTGATACGGTGTTGAGGTAAGAATTATATTGTGTTCAAAGAAAATTATTTGTTTATAATTGTGGGAGTCTTCAACGATCAATGGAGATGCACTTGTGGAACATGTTAGTTATATGTTCCTTTGAGATGAGGTTTGAAAGATGTTACAGTTTGGTCAATGTATGATATGTTAGAGGAGCATGGAATTTGGTAAACTTCTTGGCCAAGCATAGGGTCAAATTTATTCTTAGCAATTCCAAATAACGTTTTAAGGATTTATAGGGTTTAAAAAGAGTTTCGATATTAAAATTTTTGGCTAAAATAATTGAAATATGATATGTTATGCCATGGATGTAAGGAAGAGAAATAAGAGCCAGGGGTGGGGAAGAGGAAGGAGATTTTTTAGATTTAACATGACGTGTTGAGCGAAAATATTTGTTGATTTGAGAGATTGAGTACAACCATTAGCCATAAGGGCATTAGTAAGGTGAAAATTTTCTTTCTCAAGGAGATGGGGAGCAAAAATTCGAAATGGCTCAAGTTGCCATAATTTTTAGAAACATATTTTTGGGTCAGGTGAAGATGAGAATGCACATAAAAGTATATGTCGGTGTGAGTATTTTTACCATAAAATTGGTGGGTAAGGGTGCCATCAGGTTGACGAGAGATGAGAACATCCAAAAAGGGGAGAGAGTTTTCATTTTAGATTTTCATAGTAAATTGGATGTGGGGTGAAATTGTGTTAAGATGATCAAGGAAAGAGTTCAAGGAATGAAGACCATTAGGTGAAATGATGAGAAGGTATAGCTAACAAATCAAAACCATCCTCCAGGCTTTATATGGATGTTGTTTAAGGTTAAAGCCTCGAAATGTTCCATAAAAATATTGACAACCACTGGGAATAAGGATGACCCCATGGTTGTCACTTATGTTTTCTCATAGCTTATTCCTTTAAAGGTGAAGAAAGTGGAGGTGAGGCATATTTCAATAAGGTTAAGGGTTTTTGGGTCAATGAGTTTAGAGATAAGGTGAAGGGATTCATGATAGGAATTTTGGTGAATATTGAGAAAACAACAAAAATGATCATGGTGTCTTGTTCATCAAGGTGAAGATGACAATTTTTTCTAATACAATCAAAGGAATATTTGATAAATGAGGGAGTTTTTCCAATAAATGATTGAATTTCATCATCAAGGAAGTGACCTAGGAGAGGGATGTATTTTTTATGAATTTTAGGTTTCCCATAGACTCTTGGGGTTTGAGGGCTATGATGAATAAGACATTTATAAATGGAAGGGTCCAAGGATGAAGATTTTATGGCTTTGGTAACTACGATAGTTATGACATTGTTCAAGTTCTTAGATAGTGGTTTATATGAAGAAGATGAAATAAGGTCTTGAAGTTTAGATTCGTTGTTAGAGGTATTCATAATGACCATATCGTTATTATTAGACACATGAATTAGAATAAGCGTGAAGTGCATTAATTCATCAATATGATATAGATCTAAATACATCAATGTGACCTTTGGATTCATCTTCCAAGGTCTCTTGGACTTCCAATATCATTTCTTATTACTTGACTATTCATATTCATCAAGTAAGTAACCCTATTGGATTACATTTTCAACATCCCCCCCCTTAATCTGAACGGGTGTATGTGATTCCAAGAAGAGAGTTGATATCTTAAAGTGGGAAGATGAAATCCGGAGGTGTGCAATTGTTGATCGTTGAATGTGCTCTAGAAATCTAAAATTTTTGGGATGACCAAAAACCGAATGGATAGCATAAGTTGATGTCTTCTACTAAATGGTGGTGGTGGTTTAAGGAAGACCACAAACCAATCTGGTGGTTTAAGGATGACCACAAACTATGGAACTTGGATCTAGGGCTCAATGGCTCCTAGAGCATTTCCTAAGTTAGCTAGAAGTTGAAGTTGATGTCTTCTGCTAATTGGAAGTGCTCTCGAATGATGGTCTAAAGATGACCATAAATTGTTCTATAGTAGAAGTTGGAAATTTTCTACCAAGTGTAAGTTTAAGGAAAACCACAAACCATTGTCTAGAAAAAATTGTATGTCTTTATTAAGTGGTGGTTTAAGGAAAACCACAAACCAATCACGCTCGTTTTTCATGCTCGCTTGTTGTTGCTCAATTAATAAGACTTCAAAACTTGAATCTTGAGTGTCAATCGACGATGACATTCCTCCTTTTCAAGTACAAGGGGAGAAGATGAAAATACTTTCATTGCAAGGTGCATCAATAGTTGAGAGTGAATTCGTCGGTATGATTGTTGTATTCTCTTGATTGTTGATGACGAGTTCTAATAAATCATCCACCATAGTGGTTCTTTACTCTTGGATATTTTTTTATGTTAAAACATCAGTCTGAATGATTATTGTGCTTTCCACAATTATTGCAAGCATGAATATCAAGGCATTGATCAAAAGAACCAAATCTTCACTTGAATTAGAGAAGGGAATCTAAAATTTCTTGGAGCAATCCAACACTCTAGAACTGGATCGGTTTGGTATAATCTGGATTATGAAAGGTGACATCATTTTCATATATGATATTGGTTTTGTGTCTATTGTTCCTGATTTCTTCCTAATGTTTGATGATTGGCTTGGAAAGAGGAAGTTGAATTTTATCTGCACATGAATCTGGATCTGTCTCACTGTGTTTCTCCCGTACTGGTTGTTCATCATCATCATCATGTTCTTAGAAAATGGATTTGTTATGAACATGAACTAGTTCATAATGTTGGCGAAGATTCTAAAATATGTGGACATGTGGGGTCCTTACATTACATCATATTTTAGTATCATCAAAGATGTGGACATGTCGGGTTCTTACAGATATTTTAACTTACTAAGTATTTTTTTCTCTAAAAAATGAAACTACTCTAGTTGTGTGATAATGCGAACATGTATGGGTCCTTTACAACTTTTTTAGTTCCTTCTTTGCAAAACAAGCTGTGAGGTTCCACAAGGGCTTGGAACTCACCTAACGTGTTGGTGTGATTCATAAGAAAACTTAAAGATAAGATATCCACCTTTAAGGGATGATTACTAATTACTTCAAGTTAATTGTCTATGTTTGATTGATGGCAGGGAGATGGAAGAACAACTTACACACCCCTTTCCAATTCACCAAGATCACTCAAATGAGTGCGAGGTGAAGAGCATACTAGGATGTGAGTAAGGTTATTCCTAGTCCCTTAAATGAATTTGTTGTGGAAGATAAATATAACTAAGAATTATAATGATTTCAATTAGCCATCCATCTGGCAAAGCAAAAAAGAGATATGATTGTTTTTAGTTTACTTAGTGTGCTATCTAATCTAATTCAGTAAGAGACAACCAAAAGGAAAATTTAGCAGTGTTACACAGTACAGTAAATTGAAACCTATAATCTGTGTTTTGGAAAAATTGAAAAATCTAGGAAATAGGAAGAAAATTAATATTAGCGCATGTTGTTGAAAGTACATATGTGCTATTGGCATAGTTAGCACAATCAGTGCAGAGTCAGATACTGAGATGGAGCGCTAACAACACACTTTTGTGCACTTGTTTCTTTGAAATCCATGATGATGCTAAAAGATGATGTAAATAAAACATCCATAGGAGATTTTCCAGAATTGGGGACTACGCACTGAAAGTGAGTTCTCAAGGAGGCTGGTTAATGAACCTGCAAATGTAGAAAGGTAAGAAAAATGGCTCTTGAATCCTATAGTGGGAGAGTTTTGACTTGGGAACCTTGATGGAGTCATCAATATTTTTGGGCTATTTTGTCACAAGAGTGAGAAAATAGAAACCCTTTGAGTGTCAATATAGGTTATACCAACAACACAATTAGTATGAACTTCCTAGACGAGAGGGGGACTCCCCTGACAGTATCAACTTCATAGACACAATTTGTGCTTTCCAAGATAACGAGTATGTGGAAATTACATAGTAAAAACTTGATGAATATAGGAAGAGGGGAACCAGAGAAGGCTAGATCATAGTTAAAAATCAGTTGTCTGAAGATCAAAGGAAAAAATTGAAGAATTAGGGAATCTTGACATATGCAAGAAGGAACAAAGCCCTTGTCCCTCCACCACAAGCTCCAGTTCGTCCACCACCAAAGAAGAAATATCCATCTTATCTAAGAAAGGAACATCCACCTCAACCAATAGGGAAAGACGTCCCACCTCCCCCACCTCTAGTTCAAGACTTTCTTCCAAGACTAACACAGGTAGATGAAGAGATCCAATTGAACATAGATGTCCCAACCATGATTGGGAAAATGAATATGTGAGTTCATGCAATGGAGATGAGAAAGATTCCTCATATGAGAGGAGAAGTATTGAATATGTTGAAGGTACTAGTTGAAGCAAAGGACCCTCTAGTGATCCTAAACACCATGTATCATGGAAAAAAAGGGATACAAACCCTCCATTTTATATTTCATTGGGTGTGAATGGTCTCTGTTTGAAAAATTGTATGCTAGATTTTGGGGCCTCGACAACCATTATGTATTTCAAGATTATGAAACAACTTAGATTGAAAACAACTCACCCATATGGAAATGTCTATGGCATTGATTCTAAGAAGGTGAAATTTTATGGTCTCATAGAAGATGTGGAGGTATACTTAGAAGATTTCCCTCACATTGGCCTCCTCATGAACATAGTGGTGATTGATGTTCCAAATTCTTGGGGCATGCTCTTATCAAGAAGTTGGGTTTCCACACTTGATGTATTTCTCAACATAGACCTTATTCTTGCACATATTCCTATGGGAGATGGTACTTTCGAGATTCTCTATAACTAAGAGGTGTCCAGGAAACATGTGTTGGATCAGAATGATCCTGACTATAGTAGCGAGGATAAATTTGATGAAGCTCAAGATACCATTGAGTATGATACATGTGATATTCCTTTTTATGAAGGAAGACTGCATATATACGCTACTTCTAAGGGAAAATGAATACAAAGAAAACTTGCAAAATTCCAAGGAAAAAGGTCGAGGTCCATCAAGATACTAAAGAAGGAAGAAGATAAAAGAGATAAAGAATTTGAAGGGGTC
Organism: Picea engelmannii; assembly: GCA_009831015.1. NCBI lineage: Eukaryota > Viridiplantae > Streptophyta > Pinopsida > Pinales > Pinaceae > Picea > Picea engelmannii. The sequence goes on from ML782427.1 coordinate 132,268, forward strand.
ATTAAAGATATGGTCAATGCATAACCACCTTAATACCCTTACATTGAAAACAATCCTAACATTAACTTCAATGAAGGGAGCGTTGCACTCATGTGGGATAAGAGGAACGTCAAGCCCAAGTATGATCCAAATAATGATGTCCTATGGCTTGGCCCTTACATAGTCAAGATGAATTTAGAGAAGGGAAGTTGTTACTTGTCACCTATGGATGGGAGAAAGATGCCATTACCAAATGATGGGTCTCTTCTTAGACCCTATGTTGAAGGAACTTGAATTCTTCAGGGCCTAGGCCCCAACTAAGTAGGTAGGTCATCTTGCTTTCTTGCATTTTCATTTTGCTTGTCCATGATAGTTTAGTTGCATTTACTTCTGTTTGCATGAAATATTTTATTTTTCATTTTTCTCTATTTTCATGTTTGCACTATAGATTTACATCATTTACTTTCATCATATTACATGTTAGTTTAGAAATTTTGAAAAAATGCAAAATTTTATTTTCTAAGATTAGTTGTCCATTTTTATTTTTGAGGTTTTGATTATATGAACAAAGGATGAGTGTTCCATCCTATATGCCCAAACATGTTTTTATGTTTCGGTGTGTGCAGGCACAGGTCTTACCAAGAGATGTTGCAGTTCTCATGCACTCTATGACAAGTGCATGTCCCCAAGTAGGAGACACATGTTATATCCCATTTCTAGGGATAATTAAGGAGATGATGTCTTCAGTGTTGAAAGATTGGTTTTCATTGATTTCAACCCTTGAAGAAGTCTGGTATCCCCAATGGTATGGTTATGGAACCCAAATTTGATCACATAAAATGGTCATGAAGGATGGTGTAAATGCAGGTAACTCACTCATGGTTGGATATTCCTCGTCATACCATTTTCGATGATAGGTGGTACAACATGTAGTTCCTCACGATTGAGGAGTTACAGCCTTGCAAAGTTATAATCCCCGAAGAATGGTCAAGAAGACCCTAGTTAGTTACAAGTCTTTAATGAAAGGGTAAAGTGGTTGTAACAAGGAATTCAAGAAGCCCCTAAGTTTAAGGAAAGAGGTTACCCAACAAAAAATATAAATACACCTCAAGGCGTCATTCACAAGTGCATTCACTTCCTTATTCTTGTTAGGAAATGAGACACACTTACGCACTAAACCTAGCAGAAGAGAGGAAGAGAAATTTAATAAAGAAACTAAATGACACAATGAACACATAGTACACAGAGATTTTACCCTGGAAACCCAAACCAGGAAATGAACATTCCTTGAGTGTTCTTATCCTTGTTGTCCTATTCATTCGGAATAAAAGTCTACATGTCTAACCATGGTCCACACCTAAGACAAAATCGACATCATACCCTCTTGCTTATGAAAGAACAACCCTATAGCCAATTTGGCTTACATCTACATGACCAATAACGTCTATGATTATTAATTACTCCATTAAAATTCATTATCCTTTGCAGCCTTACAATACACCCTCTATATAGGATTTACAGTAGGAAAACCCCTAAATAAATGACGCCCAAAAATGGTTACATATCTATGCAGATCATTGGATAAAAATCCCTCGAATATTGGGATTTTGTTACAATCGACTACTAGTTCAGGTTACCATCAAATACCTGTCAGCATTCATTTGGTCTTCAATTGGTCACCACACGTTCACCTGTCGACCTCTTCAACTTGTTGTTGATGCCTTTACCATGTCGATCCACATTGACCTTCGAATTCAACTTTACCCAGTCAACTAACCTCAAACTTTGACTTGTTGTTGATCCACCTCAACTTCGTCTTTACCCGGTCGAACCACCTCGACCTTCGACCTTGAATGTTATTTGATCCACCTCAACTTTCACTACAAAGAATATAACAACCCAACATTATCCCACTTGTTGTCTTCTTTGCTGAAATAGGGAGATCTTTGAACTTCATTCATAGACCACGACTAAGCTATCCTAGGAGTTTGGAAAAGAACACAATAGGCTAATACATTTCTCCTCCTTAGTGATTTTAATATCCACAAAAGATAATTGGCTTATAATGGTATTAAACACATTTAAATGCTTAGTCACCGAACTTCCTTCACTCATTCTCAGAAGATACAATTTATTTCTAAGAAACAACTTGTTTACTAGAGATTTCAATGGGTACAAGCCTCCCAAATTGTCCCATAGTTTCTTGGTTGAATCTTCACCTCAGACATTTAGTAGCACTAAATCTCCAAGACAAAGTCTAATCGTACTCCTTCCTCTTCTCTCAAGTTTCTCCCATTCTTCCATTGACATTATTTTCGGCATGGTACCTGGAAAAAATGTTGTCCATTATTCTCGATCTACAAGGGGACCTTTAATTTTAAGCTTCCAAAGCTCAAAATTCTAGCCATTGAATTTTTCATTCTCTATTCTTGAACTACTCACCATTCTTTAAATCAACCTTTAGCACAATATTTAAATATTTCTAACTTATGGCTCTTACTGCACCTAAGCTTTAGCTCAGATACAAGGTTTTTAAGATAATATTTAATACCACATGTTAATAAATGAGACACACTTCCACGCTAAACCTAGCAAAAGAGAGGAAGAGAGATTTAATCAAGAAAGTAAATGACACAGTAAACACACAGTACATAGATATTTTACCCTAGAAACCCAAACCGTGAAAACCAACATTCCTTGAGTGTTCTGTTGCTTGTTATATTATTCATTTAGAATAAAAGGTTACATGTCTAACCTTGGTCCACACCTAAGACAAAATTGGCATCATACCCTCTTGCTTATGCAAGAACAACCTTGTATCCAATTCGACTTATATCTACATGAATATCAACCTCTACGATTATTGATTCCTTCATTAAAATTCATTAGCCTTTATGGACTTAAAACACACCCTCTTTATAGGATTTACAACAGTCAAAACCCTAAAGAATTGGTGCCCAAAACGGTTACAGATCCATGAAGATCATTGGCTACAAATACTGCGAATCTTGAGGTTCTATTGTAGTTGACTACCAAGTTGGGTTACCGTCGAATGCTAGTCGACCTTAATTCAGTCTTTAGTTGGTCGTCACACATCCGCCTGTCGACCTATTGTTGGTTGACCTCTTCAAATTGTTGTTGATGCCTTTACCATGTCGATCCACCTCGACCTTCGAATTTGACTTTACTCGGTTGACTAACCTCGACCTTCGACTTGTTGTTTATCCACCTCGACTTCATCTTTACCCGGTCAAACCACCTCGACATTTGACTTCAACTGTCAGTAGATCCACATCGACTTTCATTGTAAAGAATATAACAACCCAACAATTTTATTGAACATATTCTAGTGAACTAGTGATTTATTTGGAAAGTTTGTGATGGTGAAATTTGAGATAGCGACAAGTGACAAGTGTGAGAGTTTTAGGGTTGCAGTGAAGAGGGAAAATATTTTAGGAAATCCTAGTTTAAGTTGACCCCCATGGGTCATACTACTAGTGTCTCGTGAGGCACCCCCGTGGGTTGCTTAGGGCTCATCACATGAGGCCCCATGTGATAGGATGTATTAGTCCTGCGAGTGTAAGAAACATTTGGGGATAATGCTAGTACTAGGTCCATGAAGTCAAAAGTACACTTATAGGTCAGATATATTGTGTATCAAGTCAACCATAGAGGTATAGGTATGCTTATGTGCTTGCTGTGAAGGTTATACTTGGTTATGGTATGATACATGTTTGAGATATGTTTGGTTTGGCACATGATTGAGGTACATCTTGGCTACATGGTTGATTGAGGTATAATCTTGTATGACATGACTATTATGGTTCATCTTTGAGATGTGGACGTATGGTTGAGGTATATAATTGATGTATGGTGGCATATGCATGAGATACATGTTTGGGTTCTTGGAGGCACTTCATTGATGATATGGTACATGTCTGTACATGATTGATTCTATGGTATATGGTACTTGTTTTATATCTGATTGATGCTCTAGTACATGGTACATGATTAGCTACTCATCATGATGTTTTGGTATCCACATTTGGCATATCGTACGGTACATGATTGATTCATTTTATACTAAATATATTGGTACAAACTTGATGGATGATATGGTACAGGTTTTGGTATAGCTCATGTTGATGAACAGTTACAAGATTGGTGGCACAATGACAGTGATAGGTTGGATACAGTGACGGGTTTATGTGACAGTTGCAGTGACAATGCCAATGACAATGGAAGTGATTGTGGTAGTGAAAATTGGTCTACAATTATATTTCTAGGAGGCAGGATGGGGAAAGCCTCCTTCCGGTTGGTGCCAAAGAACACATGGAGTTGGAGCTTCCTTCAGGTTGGACACTGAGAATCAGGGTGTTGTATCCTCCTTCTAGTTGGAGCCAACAAAATTATGGATTTGTATCTTCCTTAAGGTTGGAGCCTGTAAATAGGGGGTTGTAGGCTCCTTCCAGTTGTAGTTGGAGAATTGGGAATTTGGTGCTTCCAATGAATCTATTCTTTTGATATAAAAGAAAATCATTATGTGGTTTTCTCCCATTTGGGTTTCCACATAAATTTTGGTGTACTGTGTTTCTATGGATGTCTATTATGCTTTGTTTATTTATACTACTCATTATATATTGATGATGATGTTAATGATTACATATTGTGGTTAAAATTGATAATAAATTTCTCATATTGATTCATCCCCCCTCTTAGTATTCATACATCGAGGCCCTCAGGTTGCATACATGGAGTACCAAGAGACAGATCAACAGACAGAGCCCCACATCACACCACTCATCACCATGAGATCGATGGTTGCACCATTCACCACACCAGCTTGTCTCACAGAGGAAAACAAATATTGATCCATGAGGTAATGAGTTTGACATTGTGGTAAGTGTCATTTTAATAATGAAACATTTGAATATGCTGCAAAGGATTATTCCTTAATTTTGAAAATGTTTTCTTGGAAATTATTCTCTTTGCCTTATTTCACCTTGGTGGTTTACATTGGTGTCTTATTAAGTGGTCACCCTTAGGGAAAGAGTTTCTACTGGGTGATCTCCTTGATGAGTCATCGTACCACTCCCACACATACTTGCCACTTTCCATGCTTCTTTCCCTGTGTTTCCTCATTGTTTGGGTTTTTGGGCCACATTGATCCAAGAAGGGATTTTACCTCATTTCATGGGAAGAAGGGGTTGAAGGCCCAAAGACTTGTAGCTGGAAAAAAATAAGATCCAATCATAAACCTTCTAGATGATTTCCCAGGGATATTGAGAACAACAATAATTTTCTCACAAAATTCGATGGGACCTATAAAATAAATAATTAATTAAACATTCCAACCAAGGTAGAGAGTTGTTGAGCACTCAACAGACCCTAAAAGTCTATGTTCATTTTTTACTTTTGGGTACCACTTGATCCTTTACACTGTCTGTTTTTCCTTCAGTATGACACTGATACTTGCACTTAATTTTTATGTTCATCCTAAATCCTGCTTGAACATACAACAAGGAATCATCTTGATCATTAAAGGGTCCTTAATAAGCTACTTAGGGAATCGACACACTAAATCTCTCCATGACGTGCTTAGGAGTTTGGCATTGGTAAACGTTAAAGATGATGAAAATAATTTGAGAAGTTTAAAATAGTCGAACGATGATCTTCATCGGCATCGACAGATGAACGTATTTCTTTTTACGATTGAACCTTGGCAGAGGTATCACCAAAGAAAGACCTATTCGGTTTCGGAAGAAAAAATAAAAGGTAAGATCCGTGCAAAGAGAAGAGCGGTATCATCGATTGCCAACACCCAATACGATTTCGACGTCCAAGAATTACAAAATACAATGCTCATTAAAATTTACATTTTGAATTTGCCAACCCCCGTTGCCACTCAAGTATAGGTAGTCGCAATATCTTTTAAGTATTTTCGACGTAAATAGACCCCCTAAGTACAATCCTTACCCACCATCCAAATGTTAAATTGTATGTTCAAATAATTTAAGTAACCCCGGGTTGATAAGCCATGTCAACGTCAGTCAATATCGGAAGTTTTAGAGGGAACCTATCAACAAACTCACATTGCAAAAGTAACATTTATAAAATCATATAATTTGAACAAAAAACTCAGATAAAGGAACGTAGTTAATTTACATTCAAAAGGGAACGAGATACATTCAAGAAGCTTCGAGTTTTCATATAATTTATGCCTAACTTGAACTACATACGAATAGATATCGTTGACATCTTTACTAACTGGCCCGATCACAGTGAGAGTACAAAATACTTACTACAAAAGAGAAGAAATCTTAAGCATCACTTCGGGAAACGCAAAGCAAAGGCTCACCCATTATGCATCTCCTATGCACACACCTTCTCTTGGACTACTTCTCGCATCCTGTAACATTTCCTTTCCCTCTTTCACTACCATATTTTGCGCCTCGTGCAACTGCGCAATTGTGTATTAACGTTATCGAAGTTGTCTCTTGAGCCAAATTGTTCTTCCTCTGCGACCCTTTGACGTCGATACCTTATGGTTCTTTTCCGCCAACTGGCCCCGCAACTCTCTATTTTCTTGGTAGAGTTCAGCTATAGTAAGTTGGGCCTGATCTAACTATTGGATTGGACTCTTAATGGGAGAACCCAGTTCTTTTTCCCTCCCCTTTCATTCCCCGCTTCCTTTACTAGTAGTCCCCACAAGCCTCGACTGATAAGTAAGAATTGTAGACCCCTCAGTGGCGGGATGTATACTCAACTCATCTTGGGGGAAGTTTTCCTCCCTTTTTCCCATGTCTTTCCTAGGCCTCCCTCTTCTTCATGGTGTTCTCTCCTATGGGGACGTGGTATCCATCATACCTCCTTCAGGCGTACTTCTCTCCACCTCAACTTCCGCTAGAGGCACCGACACCCTATCCAAACGAAATCATGTACCTCCTGTCGAAGATTCGAGGATGATGGGAGCCAATAAGAATGAATCCCAGGCACATTGGGGCTCATACCTGGCATTCCGTCTACCTCTCAAACCCTTTCCCTTGTTAGGAGGGGATCCCATAATGCAACAAGGTAGTGGCCTGGATTCCTACAGGTAATTAAGGACCACCACACCGAGTTTCTCCTTAATAAACACACAAGATTAGCGTCACATAAGCATAAACTCGACTTATGCATGGAATTCCCCACTGAATTCCTAGAGTTTATAGCCAAACAAAGCAACAAACCAGAGTGTGCCAAAAGAACACTCATGCTTCATGAAAATATGCCTTGAATACTTAATGTTTCACAACTTCTCGTTGAATGTAATCGAGAACGCTTAAAGCACCACTGATCGGAGTTGCAGAGAAAGTGTAGTATGAAAATTCCAATCTCTTTAAATTCCCCAGCTTCCATTATCGACGAATGATAGTTGACACACTTGGTAATATGGATTCTGGAGGCATTTAATGACTTCCTTACTACATTATTTGACCTTCTGGGAGCACACACATGCACGCTCAACTCTGGCGTCTTTTCCCAGTCCTAAAGGTCGAGCAACTACTATGACGGTTCCAATGCTCGTATCCGTTGTACTCGATTTGTCACGCTTTAGCGCGACGACATGACTCATTTAAATTGAAGAGAAGTGGTGGCATGGAAAAAATACATCGCAGGTAATTCAAAGGAGCAACTAGGATCACGTAAGTATTAAACAGTCGAGAATAACGAGATTCACAGGAAGGATTCTCCAATCACCAAAAAAATCTTGCTCGACGATCTCACCGATGAACCTGAAAGAAACACCGAAGAAGAATCGACAGAGCAATATAGAATGCCAAGTTCCCCGAGTTCGCCACCCCTGATAATTTCATTGACTTGAGCAACGTGGTCAAGATTCATGTCGAAAAAGATGCGTTATGGACCGAAGAGTTCACAAAAATAGCCGATGTGAAGCTAGGGAAAGTATGACAATTCGTCGAACATCTGATCAGAGCCCGAACCATGCTACAATAGTTGAACTTCAGTTTAGTAAAGTATCGGACTCATGCAGTGGACATCAGGGGAATATACACAGCCCCGATGGAACAATGTAGATTTCCATAGGCTCAAACTTGTGAAAACCTGTTTGTCAATTGGACTGAATACGAGAGTAGACATCCTTTCCAAGAAGTATCTCAAGATGACTGTTAAAGAAGCTATTAGAAGATAATGCCACGTGGCGATTTCTGTTTTGTTTAAATTGCAATTATCCGTTAGTTTCGGTTAGAACTCTATATTATAAATAAAGACATCGACCGATTAGCAAAGGGTCGATGGTTTTTGTAAGAACTCTTTCTTTTGGTTGTTAAGAATTATTTTGAGACTGTTATGAATTGAGAACTCCTTTTGGACCAAAAACAAACTATTTTCATTAGTTGCATGTGATTGGACTTGGAGAAGAATTACTTTCTATCCCATTTCATGAATTATGCAGTAATGAGTAAGAGCAATTAATTATGTTGTCAAGTTATCTGGTGCAATGTTTTCATGTTCTTTGCTTTAATGATGAAGATAAATCATTGTGTTATTATGTAATGCATGGTTATGGTAGATGAATTGTTTTTCTTTCCATTATCTTGTTACATATGTGCTTTCTTTATGATAGTTAGTTTCTCATACAGTAATTAGTTGCTCACACGGTTAATGTATTAGTACTAGGCCTGTGGTATAGAGTAATTGTCTGCATGTTGAGCAGTGGGTTATCCCAAGCTTAACCTCTTCCCCAGTAGTTAAAACTTAATCCTGTTAATTTTCAAGTTGGTTTATGTTGGCTTGAATCTCTCATATCATCCCCACCCAAGAGAAAATACAGAAGAAAAATAGCCCTAACTAAAGGAAGAGCCTTCACAAAGAAACACAAAGCCCATTGATAAATTGGACGGATCACAAGATCTGGAGAACCATTCCATTTCAAATGCTGCAGAGTCTAATTGGTCCTCGGTGGAGGATTTGGTTCCTACTATTGAGTCAGGGGATTTAGGTCCCATCAACAGAATTGGCGCTAGAAGGAGGGCCTGAGAATGAATGACTGAATATATATTTTATTTATCATTTCAAACAGCCTACAGATTCATAACAACCCACATGCATGGCTAGTCTGTTACAAGACAACCCACACACATTGAGTATTCCGGAAACGGATAACTCACCCCAGCCCAAGGAATAACCTTTTCACCCTAAAATACCTTATTCTCTTCCTCACGAGGAAGTGAATGAATTTAGGAGAATCACTAGAGCCTACGCCCAATAGATCGGTGTGTTGTCCTTAGCTCCCATCTTCCCTCAAAGAAAACAAAAAAGAAGACCAGTGGTTAGCACTCTCGACGAAGTCTTCGTACACTCCGTAGAAGACTTAAAAGATTTCACAATTACCGAAATCCAAGAACCTCTTGATCTGATACCCAAAATGCCAGTCGTTGATGTCTCTGAGCCGAACGAATTTTTGAAAGAAGAAGAGTTCGACTCAGATTCCGAAGATATGAAGGGTAATAATAACCATGAGGAAGAAAGACAAATCTCGCTCCAGAACAATTAGCTCTGGTTTGTAATGCCCCATATTTTGGCTTTAGGTACTTAGAACTTTGATTTTTCTCATCTTAGTAATTCATTTCTTAACAACTATATGGACTCAGTGAAACTGATATAGACATGTGAGAGGTGTACGTCTAGATTTATTTGTGAGTTGCACAATA
>ML782427.1:143022-175942 GCA_009831015.1 Picea engelmannii
AATTATTAAAGTAAATTATTAACTATTTAATTGAATGTTTATTGAATATGTAAATTATATTGCATACAGAATATCTAGAAGCATTAAATACCTTTTTGGCTTTGATATATGGTGGGTATGATGAATTGAATGAGCATGGTGGGGTGTTATGTACATTTTGGGGAAAATTGTCAAATTACATTTATTAGCTAGAAAGACTTTCGTTTTATTTATTGTTGTTTAATGCAAGTCATTTATATTTTAGTTTTATTTTAATCTTTTCCCAAAATTCTAGATAAGGGAGGTTGATGGATAATAATGAGGGTGGTGGAGGAGACTTAGGGAAGGGTGTATGGAACTTGATAAATAGGGAGGAGAAGTGGTGAGGAAAGGGGGAATGGAGAGGTTTGAGCATGATGAGAGGTTGTGAAATTCTTGGAAGGTATAATTCTTGTGATAGTTTTCTTTAAGCATTTGTGATTTGTTGTTCTTTGAGTCACGGGCACGGAGGGCCAAGAAACCGAAAGGTTTCTTGGAGCTAGGAAGCCGGCTTGGCACCTAGTTGGCAGGGAGGATTCTGTTGTTTAACTTTGGGCAAGCGGGAAAAGAATGCTTGGAAGTGCCTAGGACTACATTACAACCGATGAGTTTCGACAAGCTAAGGAGGAGTTATTTTTCGGTGGTATTTGGTTATTGATATTTTGTATATACTTTTGTTTTAAGTTATAAATCATAGAGTTAACATATTACTTATTTCATCACGCTATCTAGACTTATGTAGAAGAATTGTGTAAATGAAAATCAATGAAATTATGCTAAAACAAATTTGTTATTGTGTATGTATTTAATGAAAGATTAATTGTTTAACTGCTTGGATATGTGTTACATGGTTGGTCGGAGAAGCCGTGGTCATCCCCGGATGAATACATAATCTTCCCCCGAAACTTTAGGATTACCTGAAGATCACATCAAGAAGTTCATACTCACAATCAAAATTATGAATGTTCAACATGAAGTCGTAGTCTGCAGACTTTTCCCCTACACGTTCGAAAATTCATCTTCCACGTGGTATTCCAGCTTGCTAGTAGGATCGATAACCAGCTGGAATAAGTTCCCGAAAGATGTTTTAGATAAATTTGCAGAGGAAACTACTACGAGAGCCTTGACGGAAGAGTTGTTCGCAGCCACCATGAGTCTGAAAGAAAGGGTCAAATATTTCAATCAGATATTCATGACCATCTTAAACAAATTCCATCCCACGGCGAAACCAACTCAAGAGTTACAAATCAAGGTTTACACCAACGTGCTCCCAAATTCTATTTCTATGTTTGTAAAAAGAGTCGCTAAGAAAACCCTAGTAGAAAATTTTGAGGAGGCCAAGACGATAGAATTCCATATGAAAGGATGTAAAGAGGGCCAGGTCTCCTTAGTGAAAAAAGAAAGCCGACCCCCCCAGGAGAGGACTCCTTCTTACTAGACCTATGGGAAAACCGGTTGAACAGACTGTTGACAAAGGTAATGGTGATATAGAATATCTCCAACAAATGGTGAAGAAATTATTGAACAAAATCATAGTCATGAAGAGAAATGAAGGGGAGGGAAACCAATGCCAAAGGACCTATAAACCTTTTTTTAGAATAAAACCGCCTTTCAAAGAAATTGAACCTCCCCCTGCTAACTTAAATATTGGTCTAGGGAATGTCACGTCTGATTCTTTCTGTACTTATCATCAGGATAACCATTCTAGAAGAGACTTCCCTCAATGGGTACATGTCATGAATTTGATGTCCAATCGGTGTCTAGATGAAGTCTCCCTGGCCGAGCAACCAAGCAGTTCGGTTATGAATATGGAAGACCATGAAGAAGTTGACCCACCATGAGACACAACCATGTTGATATGGGAGCCCAACCTAATCATGCCTTCCAGCGATCTGTTTGAGTCTCGGGAACAACCCGTGGAAGTTTTGGTGATACAGACGTGCAGTAAGGGTCTGCCCGACTCAAAAGATACCGACGCCACCCGGGCTTCGCAAAGTAAGTTAAATCTCAACCACCTGAAAACCTCTTTTTCTCTTGGTGAAAATCCTCTAAGCATTCATGCCCAAGAGTTTCCCAAACTAGATTACAACATGGTTGAATATTTGAAGAAGCTAAAGGCCAATATTTTAGCTATGGATATATGCAGGATCCCTCAGCAGAAAGACTTTATGTTAAAGGCCTTGAACTCTGTGGAAAACCCGACAATGGGCAATGGCCCATAAATAAGTTTGACTCACACAGGTCCTATGGGAAAACCAACTATGAATGCCTGTTCGGGAGATAGAAAAGAAAAACAAATTGTCCCCCCATTCCTCCTAACATTTGAAATCTTCAATAGAAACATCCATAACTATTTAGTAGATTTTGGAGCATCCTCCAACGTCATGCCCTTGTCCATTTGCAAGAAATTGAATGTCATTCCTCTCAAGAATGATAAACATGTCATACAACTGGATAGGACCTAGATCAAGGTCATAGTAGAACTCAAAGACGTGATGATCAGGATATCGATGCACCCCACGTTTGTGCAAGTGATCGAGATTATTGTAGTAGATATCCCAGAGGCATATGGGATATTACTAAGCCGAGACTGGTTTGAAAATATAAATGGTTACTTCAGTATGGACTGGGCACACCTTTGGCTACCACTGAAGGGATACAAGAACATGATAATAATCGATAGGGAGAGATATCTGAAACTTACGGTCACTAATTTAGAAGACCCTAATGAACCCTCACCCATAGATTTCCCCATACTAGGAAATTATTCCTGCAACTCCTACTTTGGAAACTTCGCTCCCCTCTTATCTGATGTTCCTCTTACTCAAAACTATGAATTTATCCTCTAAGAAAAATCGTCGATACCGACAGGATACACCTTCTTCTGCCAAAAACTCAGCGCTAGAACTTGTGAAACGAGAGGTCGGGGAACAAGAAACTAATAATGAAAATGAAAATAGTGATCCCTGTTCATAAATATGGACCCCCTATTTTGATGGATCCAAATCTCAAGAAGGGTCTGGAGGAGGATGCATCCTCGTCAATCCTATTGGTAAACATCATTTCTTGTCTTGTAGGCTAGAATTCAAATGTACCAACAACACTGTTGAATATGAAGCTCTAGTACAAGGATTAAGGAAAGCCATAGATTTGGATATCAAAGGATTGAAAGTTTTTGGGGATTTTGAAATTATTGTTAGACAAGTAAGAAATACTATACATTGCAATTCTCCTCATCTGAAGAACTATCAACAGGAGGTGAATAGGTTAATAGAACACTTTGAGGATTTTAACATCATTGTGATCCCCAGAAAAAAGAATATTCTTGTTGACTCCTTGGCCACTTCCGCTTCCAAGATATCACCTTTAGAATATTATGAAGCCTCCCAATTCACCGTGGATATACTCTACAAACCGTCAATACCTAATAACATTTCCAATCGGAAAGTCTTTGAAGGAGATGAACAAATCATAAAATTTTTGACTAACCAAGACAATTTCAAAGACCTCGCTATTGATGATGAAGAATCCTAGGAGCTATTCGTAGAAATCGATCCTCGGACGGACAACATATGGATAAATCAAAGGGTCACATGATCCAAAAAAGGGATAGCTAATCTATAAAATCTTTTTGATCTCAAGGAGTGATTTAAGGGACCCAAAAACACAAAGACTGGTAGCTCTTGTCCCTTGCATGAAACTATAAATCTTGGGACCCCAGGGAGCCCAAAGAATGTGAATCTGGGCATTGAGACTATGTCTGAAGAAGAGAGAAAAGCTTACCTCAAATTATTCATGCAATACAAGGATGTATTTTTGTGGTCCTATAGGGATTTCAAACGTATGATATCTGCATCATTCAACACACCATCCCCTTGAAATCGAAATTAAAACCTTTCCAACATAAGCTCTGAAAGTATCACCCATCCCTGGAGCCTCTTATGTATCGAGAACTAGAGAAGCGTTTAGATGCCAAGATCATTTTTTCAGGTTAGGCATTCCACTTGGGTAGAGAACCTTGTTCCGGTGAGGAAAAATTCAGGGGATATCCGCCTATGTGTAGATTTTAGGAACCTCAACAGGGCTTCAGAAAAATAAAATTATCTGGTCCCACCGATGGAACAACTCCTGCAGATCGTGTCGGGCTCATATATTTTTCTCTATTAGACGGTTTCTTAGGATACAACCAAGTCCTTGTTTCAGAGGAATTTCATTTAAAAACCACTTTCCAAACCAAATGGGGAACCTTCACTTATAAGTGCATGCCTTTCGGGCGGATTAACATAGGAGCAACCTTCCAAAGAGCCATGGACGTAGCTTTCCGAGTATTAATTAATAGATGAGTGGTAGTATATCTAGATGACATAATAGTGTATTCAAAGAACAGAGAAGAGCACATCCAACACTTGAATCAGATTTTCGAGAGGTGTAGGAAATACAGTATATCCTTAAACCCCAAAAAAACTATCTTCGGTGTCGAGGAAGGTAAGTTGTTAGGCCACATTATATATCAGGCAGGGATTCACATATACCCCAAAAGGATTAAAGCCATATCTCAACTTCCCTTACCCCATAATAAGAAATCTATTCAGTCCTTTTTCGGCCAAATCAATTTTGTGAGGAAGTTCATTCCCGACTTCGCAGAAATCATCAAACCCTTACAAAAGATGATTCGCAAAGATGTTGAATTTAAGTTGGAACATTCTAAATTTCAGAGTCTATGGCTTGGACCTTTCTAGGTAGCTAAGAAGATTGGGGAAGGCACTTATCGATTACAGAGTCTGAGGGAAGAACCTAATTCCCTCCCAGTAAATGGTCAAGCCCTAAAATCATACTTCTAATAAATAAATAATAATAATAATAAAATAAATAATAACAATAAGAATCAGGTCATGAGTCAGGGTCAAAGGAAACAAAGGAGGAATAGAGATTCTGCTTTCACCCAGTGAATCACCATTTGTTGACCACTCAACACACCCTAAAAGTGTATGTTCATTTTTTACTTTTGGGTACCACTTGATCCTTTAAACTGTTTGTTTTTCCTTCAGTATGAAACTGATACTTGCGCTTATTTTTTATGTTCATCCTAAAGCCTACCTGAACATACAACAAGGAATCATCTTAATCATTAAAGGGTCCTTAATAAGATACTTAGGGAATCGAAACACTAAATCTCTCCATGACGTGCTTAGGAGTTCGGAATCGGTAAACGTTAAAGATGATGAAAATCATTTGAGAAGTTTAAACTAGTCGAACAATGATCTTCATCAACGTCGGCAGATGAACGTATTTATTTTTACGATTGAACCTTGGAAGAGATATCACCGAAGGCCGACCCATTTAGTTTCGGCAGGAAAAAGAAAAGGTAAGCGTCACGTAAAGAGAAGAGTGGTATTGCCGATTGTCATCACCCGACATGATTTTGACGTCAGAGAATTACAACATACAATGCTCATTAAAATTTACATTTTGAATTTTCCGAGCCTCGACGCCACTCAAGTATAGGTAGTCACAATATATTTTAAGTTATTTCGACGTAAATAGACCCCCTAAGTACAATCCTTACCCACCATCTGAATGTTAAATTGTATGTTCAAATAATTTAAGTAACCTCGGGTTGATAAGCCATGTCAACGTCAATCAATATCAGAAGTTTTAGAGGGAACATATCAACAAACTCACATTGCAAAAATAACATTTATAAAATTATATAATTTTCACAAAAAACTCATATAAAAGAACGTAGTTAATTTACATTCAAAAGGGAACCGGATACATTCAAGATGCTTCGATTTTTCATATAATTTCCGCCTAACTTAGTCTACATACAAATAGATATCGTTGGCATCTTTACTAACCAACCCGGTCATAGTGAGAGTACAAAATCCTTACTACAAAAGAGAAGAAATCCTAAGCGTCACTTCGGGGAACGCAAAGAAAAATATCACCCAATATGCATCTCCTACGCGCACACCTTCTCCCAAACTACTTCTGGCATCCTGTAACGTTTCCTTTCCCTCTTTCGTTTCCATCCTTTGCGCCTCACACAACTGCACAATTGTGTGTTGAGCTTCTCGAAGCTGTCTCTGGAGACAAAATGTGCTTCCTCCATGACCCTTTGACACCGATACCTATTGGTTCTTCGCCACCAACTGACCCCTTAACTCTCTATTTTCTTGGTAGAGTTCAGCGATAGCAAATTGGGCCTGCTCTAATTGCTGGATGGGACTCTTAATAGAAGAACCCAGTTCTTTTTCCCTCCCCTTTCATTCCCAGCTTCCTTTACTAGCAGTCCCCACAAGCCCCAACTGATAAGTAAGTGTCGTAGACCCCTCAACGATGGGATGTATACTCAACTTAGCCTGGGGGCAGTTTTCTTCCCTTTTTCTGTGTCTTTCCTAGGCCTCCCTCTTCTCCGTGGTGTTCGCTCCTGTGGGGGCATGGTCTCCAACATACCTCCTTAAGGAGTATTTCTCTCCACCCCAAATTCTTCTAGAGGCACTGACACCCTATCTGAATGAAAACCTGTATCTCCTATCAAAGCTTCGACGACACTGGGAGCCAATAATAATGAATCCTAAGCGCATTGGGGCTCAGGCCTGGCATTTCGACTACCTAGAAAACCCCGTCCCTTGTTAGGATGGGATCCCATAATGAAAAAACATAGTGGCTAGGATGCCTATAGGTAATTAAGGACCACCACACCGATTTTCGCCTGAATAAACACACAAGATTAGTGTTACAGAAGAATAAACTTGACTTATGCGTGGAATTCCCCACAAAATTCCTAGAGTTTATAGCCAAACAAAGCAGCAAACCAGAGTATGCCAAAAGAACACTCACGCTTCATGACAATATGCCTTGAATAATTAATGCATCATATTTTCTTGTTGGATGTAATCCATAATTCTTAAAGCGTCGCCAATCGAAGTTGCAGAGAAAGTGCAGTACGAAAATTCCAATCTCTTTAAACTCCCCAGATTCCATTATTGACAAATGATAGTTGACACACTTGGTAATACAGATTCTGGAGGCATTTAAATAATTCCTTACTATGGTATCCGACCTTCTGGGAGCACACACATGCATGCTCAACTCTGGCATCTTTTTCCAGTCCCAAAGGTCGAGCAGCTACTATGATGGCTCCAACGCTCATATCCTCCATAATCAATTTGTCGCACTTTGGCGCGATGACATGACTCGTTTAAAATGAAGAGAAGCGACGACATGGATAGAAGACATCATAGGTAATTCAAAGGATCAACCGGGATCATGTAAGTATTAAACAGTCGAGAATAGCGAGCTTCACAGGAAGGATTCTCCAATCACCGAACAAATCTTGCTTGGCTATATCACCGATGAACCCGGAAGAAACACTGAAGTAGAATCGACAGAGCAATATAGAATGCCAAGTTCCCCGAGTTCAGAACCCCCAATAATTTCATTGACTTACAACATGGTCAAGATGCATGTCAAACAAGATGTGCTATGGACTGAATAGTTCACAAAAATAACTGATGTGAAGCCAGGGAAAGTACGACAATTCACCGAACATCTGATCAGAGCCTGAACCATGCTACAATAACTGAACTTCAGTTTAGTAAAGTATTGGATGCATGCAATGGACATCAGGGGAATATATGCATCCCCGTTGGAACATCATAGATTTTCATGGGCTCAAACTTATGAAAAACTGTTCGTCAACTAGACTGAATACAAGAGTAGTCATCCTTTCCAAGAAGTATCTCAAGACGAATGTTAAAGAATCTATTAGAAGATAACGCCACGTGACAATTTATGTTTTGTTTAAACTACAATTATCCATTAGTTTCGGTTATAACTCTATATTATAAATAAAGACATCGACCAATTAGAAAAGGGTCGATGGTTGTTGTAAGAACTCTTTCTTTTGGTTGTTAAGAATTATTTTAAGACTGCTATGAATTGAGAAGTCCTTCTGGACCCAAGACAAAATATTTTCATTAGATGAATGTGATTGGACTTGGATAAGAATTACTTCCTATCTTGTTTCATGAATGATGCAGTAATGAGTAAGAGCAATTAATTTTGTTGTCATGTTATCTGGTGCAATGTTTTGATGTTCTTTGCTTTAATGATAAAGATTAATCATTGTGTTATTATGCAATGCATGGTTATGGTAGATGAATTATTTTTCTTGCCATTATCTTGTTACATATGTTTATTCTTTCAGATAGTTAGTTTCTTAGACAGTAATTAGATTCTCACACGGTTAATGTATCAGTACTAGGCCTGTAGTATAGAGTAATTGTCTTCATGTTGAGCAGTGGGTTATCCCAAGCTTAACCTCTTCCCCAATAGTTAAAACTTAATCCTGTTAATTGTCAAGTTGGTTTATGTTGGCTTGCATCTCTCATATCAGCCCCACCCAAGAGAAAATACAGAATAAAAATAGCCCTAACTCAAGGAATATCCTTCACAAAGAAACACAAAGCCCATCGATAAATTGGTCGGATCGCAAGATCTGGAGAACCATTCCATTTTAAATGATACATAGTCTAATTGGGCCTCAGTGGCGGGTTTGGTTCCTACTGCTGATTCAAGGGATTTAGGTCCCATCAACAAGAGTGTATGGGAAAGTTTTTTCATTCTTAGGTAGAAGTCCCAGACATTGTCTTCAAATTGGGGAAGCATAATGTGACCAAGGTAGAGTTAATGTGTGCAATGTTTTTCATGCTTATGTAGAAGTCCCACTTTAACTTCAACCTGGGAGCACTCTAATAAATTAATGTAAAAAGGGTTTGGAAAAATCATGCATCACGGACGAAGGGCGTCACACCCTCTACAAAGGCACCCATAAATGAGACAATATGAGCCCTTGTATGTCAAGAAACCCCATGCCCAAAAGTATTACCCCCATCCACCTCATACTATTAACATGACTTAGAGAGGGGCCACCTGGGAAACACTCATTAACGTGGGGGATGATTCATCCAATAGGTTACCATGACAACCCTCTCATACCTAAATATGGAAAGTTGCATAAGGTCTTTGAGAATTTATTTATTTTGAGAGGGGGGTTTCATGCAGATATTAGAGTGGTTATTTTATTATATATGGCTTAGTTGACATGTTTCTTGTGACTTGTGAGCCCTTGGAGGGATGATTTTCTTGTCTTTGTAGGGCCTTGATAGGTGGAAATCTTTATGTGGAGGCAGAAGGTCACTTGGAACTTCACTTGGGGCAAGAATCCCACAGGATGGATGATGCACCCTTGCTTCATAGACACTTGGATCAGAGACATTTCCTTTGGAGGCACTTGGGGATCTCCTTCAAGTGATTTGTTGGCCTTCCTATCCCCAACGACTTGTCTTTGGAAGCCTTGCACTGCACTTTGGGGGTATGACATCACACATAGAAGGCAAGGGTTTTGGTGGTTGTGATGAATTGATGATGGGTTATCATGGTTGATGGAATATAAGACTTTGCAAGGTGTAACATGGCCTTTGGCGGCCCAAAGACTTTCCTTATCCAGCTCAAAGTGCCAAAATGTCACCCTTTAGGGCATGATGTCATGTTTTTGGGGTTATTTATTATGCAAAATTAAATTTTGATTTTGTAAAGGGGAAATTAGAGGGGGTCGGCCTCCCTTTGTTTTACCCTAACTAAAGTGGACAAATTTGTTTTAGGTGACCTTGTATAAGTAAAGATCCCTTCATTTTATTTTATCATATCATCTCACTTGAGAATTACATATGTTTATGGATGGAATTTTCACCCCTCTTGGGAAAATCACATCTCTCTCTCTCTTGTGAAAATTTTGGATGCTAAATACTTGTCTTTGGAGCTAAAGTGGTGCGCTATCTCTCTTGGTTCTTTTTCATGCTTTGTGGTGGAATTATTCTTGGTAGATGAGGGTTTATCTTGCTATCTCTTGGAATTGGTAAGGAATTTATGCATGTGGTTAGTATTTCTTTCTTGTTTCATGATTAATATTGTTTAAACCATTGGAGGAGTATTATATAATACACCCTCCATCAATATCTATCATTATTTTTAGTGAATAAGTTATTCCAAAGGTTGCTAGGAGGAGTAAGAGGGCTTACACCCTCCTAGACTTACCTTCCTAGGTTTTTCATTCTCTAGGGAGTAAAAAGGATTACACCCCTAGAGATATTTCAAACCCTAGATATTACACAATAGACTCCATAACCCATTGATAAGGAACTAATCTAATTTTTCATCAGAGAAATAAAATCATTGCATTGGTATACGTGAAATTGAGAGATTTTGTATTTTTTCAAGTTGGAATATTTTCTAAGTGTTATAAGATTGTTTATGCCTTAAGGGCATCTACTTTGGCCAAGGTATTATATTATTGCATTTAATTTAATGATATGGCCATTAGGGATGCAAAAAAACTCTCCCATTACTCACTAATCTATCATTGAAATTTGCTTACAAGCTACCATAACTAATCTACTTGTCATTGGCTATCTTTTGGGTGGATGGTTTGTTGATTTTAGAGGTTTGTTGGACAATACTTCACCATATACAACACTATTGGGTCTAGATTGGCCCTTTGATAACCAGGATATTATAAATTTGAAGACGAGGAAGATCATATTTGAGTCTGGAGAATACAAATTTATTGCGCCATTGGATCCCTCAAAAGGAGGCAGGTATCTGGAACCTGTGACGGATAATATTCTTACTGTAGATGAAAATCATATATACAGAACTACCACGCACAACAAATATTATATAAAACCAATTGTAGATGGCATTCTCAGTTGGAGGAGTATTAGTTCTTGTGCTTCAGACTTTGAAACATGACTGGAAAACTAGAAACATGAATTACATGAATTATCTACCAAGAGATGTGCCAGAATGACGTGCACGTTGAGCTGGGTTGGTACATAGGTAAGAGAATCTCGTATTTTTTATGGATTAAATGATTTAGAATAATTTTTGATGAAATAAGAGGTAGAAGTTATCGAAAATCAAATATTACCAGTACTTGATATTTTTTTAAAAGCTACACATGCAAGATGGTGGAGTACACACAAGGAAAATATCAACAATTGGTTTTAGTGAAAAATGTTACTATGAATAAGATTCGGTTCACAACATGAGCATACATATGAGGAGAAATATTAAGGATTTGGACAACCCCAAGAGCATGTGGAGATCAATACCACCAGAATAATGGCCACACCATTTTATTGAAACACTAGAAGTCATTCCAAAGAACTGATACATTGAACAGGAACAATGCACAGAAACTACTAACTGGGAAGAGATACATCAAAACTTTGTAGTGAGATTTTCCTTTGAGCATGCCAGTCCAAATATTCATACAACACTGAAAGTGGTAAGAGATTAGATATTTGAAGAATCAGAGTTTGAAATAGTTCAAGTATATCATAAGCATGATAAACAAATAGTTAAACAATTACTACACTGTTATCATGTCACAGAAGCATAAGAAACAACAAAAGATAACTCATGCAATATCCATGTCCCATAAGTGGAAGGTGAAAGGGAAGTATAAGGTCCCAAGTTGTATTCATAAGATTATGCTACACCATTAAAGATCAAGAAGGTAAATATTGGAACTGCAGAAAACCCAAAGATGGCTAGTATTGGTGATTATTGGGATAATTAGACAATAGAGAGGATTACATAATTATTGCATGAGTACAATGACCTATTCCCAACAAAATTCTCAGAGATGAAGGGGTTAGAAGGATAAATATGAGAGATGAATATCTCATTAAAGAGAGAAGCAAGACCTATTATACATAGGTCGTACAGATTGAATCCAATATACAAAGAAAAGGTGAAGACAAAAATTGACAAAAATCTAGAAGTTGGTGCTATAGAACCTGTAGAAGAGTTAGAATGGATCATTCCTATGGTAGTGCAGAAAAATAAGTAAGGTGGGATCATGATTTGTGTAGATCTGAGAAAATTGAATGATGCTCGCCTACATGATTATTTCCCTACCCCATTTATAGATGAAGTTTTAGATAATGTAGGGGTTTAAGAAGCTTACTCTTTTACATATGCATTTTTTAGGTTATCATCAAATCAAGATTGTGCCAGAAGATAGGCATAAGACAACATTTTCAATAGAGTGGGGCTCATTTCAGTATATAGTTATGCCATTTGGATTGAAGAATGCACCAACCATATTTTCAAGAGTAGTAGTAGCATCTTTTAAGGAATTTATTCATAAGTTTTTGGAGGTTTACYTGGATGATTGGACAATGTTCAGTTTSTTGAAAGATCATGTGTAAGTATTAAGGCTGATGTTGGATAGATGCAGACAATGTAATATCTCATTAAATATTAATAAATGTATTTTTCAGTGCACCTTTTGGGATTTTCTTAGGGCATGTGGTGTGCAAAYAGGGTCTACTAGTTGTTATTACTAAAATTGTTGTCATAGTTAACTTACCACCACCAAAATCAGTGCACCAGTTGAATAGTACATTGGGCCATAGAGGGTATTACAAAAAAWTCATAAGAGGATATGCATAGATCACCACACCAATAGAGAAGTTGTTGAAGAAGTATACTAGATACCAGTGGAATGATGAATTCCATAAGAGTCTGGATATTTTGAATGAGAATATGGTTACTACACCGATTTTAGTATTTCCATATTGGGATAAAGCATTTCATGTGCATGTAGATGCATCTGCAATTGCATTAGGATAAGTATTAAACCGACCAAGAGAAGGTGATATAGATCACCCTATTTCATTTGCAAGCATAAAGTTATTTTATTCAGATCATAAATATAACACTACAAAAAGAGAAGGTCTAGCTATGATGTATGCTTTGTAGAAATACAAACATTACTTGTTGGCACAACACTTTAAGATGTTTACAAAACATTTAGATCTGATATAATTAGTTAATAAACTAGTGTTGGGGGAAAGTATATGTATATTGATACTTTTGTTTCAAGAATTTGACTTTGAATTTGTGGTGAATCCTGGAAGATTGAATGTAGGCCCAAACCACTTATCCAAGATAACAAATGGAGAAGAACCCAGTAATTTGGAAGACAAATTTCCAGATGCACAATTGTTTTTAGTACAAATAGCTGATGAATTTTTTACTTGTAAATTTGTTGAACCTATACATAATAGATCTAGCTAGAAAATACTACACACATTTGCAGAGAGAAATTGAGAAAGAAGAATAAGGAGAGAAAAAATAGAAGAATTATCATTAATTGTTTGAATAATGAATAATTTACACATGATATACTCTGTATAACTCAATCAATGTGCATTGGAGGAAAATCAATGCACCATAGTGGTGGTCTAGAGTGATCTGGACACACACCAACAGTTATGGGAGTGAAATGCCACCTATTCTAGTCTCTCAGGCAATTACGGGAGTGAACTGCTACCTAGTCTGAGTTAACTAGTCTATCAGTCTTCAGTTAACTAACTGAAACAATGTGAAGTGAGGAGGATATCATGGAATCATGAGTAATGTGCTAGTCTAGTGATGATCCCAAGGAAAATGTGCATTAGTTGGTGATAATCCCAAGTAAAATTCACATTATTTGGTGATGATCCCAATGTTGCATGGTGACAAAACCAATGCAACATCTAAACTCAACTCAACAAGTCAAACTGAAGTGTCAACTGAAAGAAAATATTCTCCAGGTGGAAAATTCTCCCGTAAAATATAGGAGACTAGATAATGACTAATTATGACTAATAAACAACGAAAAACCTTAGGAAAAATAAATCCTAGGTGTGTGTGAAGTAACTCCAACACCCCCCGTGAACACCACTATGGTGAAAATAAAGAATGGGTCCTGGAAACGAGGCCATGTTAGGTACCCAAATACAAAAGATACACTTAAATAAAGTGAGGAAAGAGGGAAAACCTCATGGGAAACCCCCCCCTGAAGGTAAAATGTATGTAAAAATAAGAACTACAGTTGCTAGGCAACTGTGTCCTTCACTCCAAGACAACTTCGTAGAGAATGGAACTTATGTTCAATGAAGGTCTTGGTGAAGATGTATGTCATCTATTCTACTGAAGGATAGAAATGTAAGTCGATGATCCCCTCGTGTACTAAGTCCCAGATGTAGTTCACGTGGATCTCAATGTGCTTTGTCCGTTGTCTCTGAACTAGATCTCTGCAGAACTTCAATTTTCTCTAGTTGTCACACCAGATGACGATCGACCTATGAGACTGAATTCCCAACTCAGTGAGAAAATTTTGTAGCCACATAGCCTGAATGGTTATGTTAACTACTCCTATGTACTCTTCCTCAGATGAATATAGAGCAATGGCAACTTGCTTCTTTCTCGACCAACAGATAGGCCCAGAACCAAGACTAAGTGAGTAACTAGATGTGGACTTGCGATCAATGTTATTGCCAGCCCAGTTGGAATCAGTAAACCCGATGATATATAATGTAGAGTTTGTTGTATAATGAATCCCAAAGGTGATGGTGCCCTCTACATATCAAAGGATATGCTTTGCATCCTTCTAATGTAGCTCATGCGGCTCTTGCATGAACCTGGAAACTGCGCCAACTGCATATGAGAGGTTTGGTATGGAGTGTGTGAGATACACCAAGATCCCCACTAGCTGTCTGTATAGTTTTTTTTAAACTAGTGGAGTCTCCTCGCCATCCTCAAGTTTGACCCCTGACAGAAAAGGAGTCAGAGCAGACTTGCATTCTGTCATGTGAAATCTCTCAAGGAGATCTTGTGCATACTTGGCCTGAGTCAGTTTGATGCCTGATGCATATTGATTGATCTCGAGTCCAAGGAAGAAGTGTAGTGGATCCATGTCCGTCATCAAAAACCTGTCATGTAGAATCCTCTTGACTACAACAATTGCTGAAGTCGAGCAACCGATGATCAACAAATAATCAACATACAAAACTAAGAGTACAAGTGAATCACTTGTCTTGAGCATGTAGACATTCGGGTGTGATTTACAACATACAAAGTTTTGTGACAACAGGTAGGAGTCCATCTTGTCATACCATGCCCTCAAAGCCTGCTTGAGGCCATAAAGGCACTTCTTCAGTCGACAGACCAAAGATGAGCCCTACATAAATCCCTAGGGCTGCTCCATATAGATCTCCTTAGAGAGATCACTGTGAAGAAATTCATTCTTCATGTCCATCTAACGGAATTCCCATCCCTTGGTTGTCATAATGGAAAGTGCCAATCGTATGGAATCCATCTTCGCGACTAGAGAGAAGGTCTCATCATAGTCAATACCATGCACTTACTGGAAGAATTTGGAAACAATCTTCGCTTTATATTTTCTTATTTGTCCATGCGTTGCGCTCTTGGTCATATAGACCCATCTGGATCTGACAAGTTTCCTCCTAGAAAGAAGGGGAACTAGATCCCAATTTTGGTTCTCGAGGAGGGAATTGTACTCCTCTTTCATGGAGGATTCCCAAAATGGATTTCCAACAGCCTCGCCATAAGACTATGGACCTGAGGACTAAACCAAGAAAAGATGCCTGGAGGGAAATGGTTTAGTGGCAATGAGTGCAACAGGAGGCTCCTCGAAATCAGATTGAGTCCTCCTAGTATCGGATGGATCACCAACAAGATCCCTTGCATCCTGAAGAGTAGTATGTGCCCACTTGGTCCTCTGCTCTGGATCTGCAATTGCATCTAGATGCTCTAACTCTGCATCTGACTATACTGAATTTGTATCTGAATCATCCGATTCCTATGAATCATAACTCTCATCTGAAGATGATTCATCATGTGCATGATCATCATCTCATATAGGTGGAAGAATGAAGGTGTCTTCATGCGGCTGTTGAGGTACATGCGAGACACTTTCCTCGAATTGGACACTTCACTCAATGATGAGTCAGTCTGAGGAGATATAAATAAGTATATATCCCTTCACACCTTCGGGGTATCCAAAAACAATACACTTAGTGCTCTGTGGAACAAGTGTCTTACTCTTTTTTGAGGGAATCTGGGCCCATGCACGTGAACTAAAAATGCGAAAGTAGGTCACTTTCGGTTTGAGGCTGCTCCAAGCCTCGTAGGGGGTATTATCCTTGAAACATCTATGGGGAGATCTATTTTGGATGTATGTTTCATAATTAAGTGCTTCGACCAATAGTCTCTGTGGTAGTGACTTTGCATGTAGCATGCAAGATGCCATCTCCTTTAGAGATTTGTTTTTCTTCTCAAAAACTATGTTTTGCTGCGGATTATAGGGAACTGTATGTTGTAACTGAATCCCTCCCTCATAGAAAATATCATGGATCTCATAATTAACACACTCTCCCCCATTATCAGTTCAGAGGAATTTGATCTCCTTTCCAGACTGTGTCTCAACTAGGGATTTGAAATATTTGAGGTGTTGAAAGACCTCGAATTTTTTCCTGAGAAAGTAGATCCATGTAGAACATGAGAAATCATCAACAAAAATGAGAACAAACCTTTCCTTGCTGATGGATGGATTCTAAAAAGGACCCATAAGGTCACTATGGATCATATCTAAAGGTGTAGAATCTCTCCGATACTTTCCTTTGTCGAATTTCTCTTGAGTGTTTTCCGAGAACACATCCCTCGCATACTCCTTTGGAGAAATGTATGTTTGGTAGACCATCAACCAATATTTTCTTTTTAAGATGTTGCATGTATCTGAAATTCAAATGTACAAACCTTTCATGCCATATCCTACTACTTTCATCAGCATGAGTAAGAAGTAAATCAGGATTAGGTTAAATGAATTCAGAAAAATTATACAATCTAGACTGGTGATTTACCTCATGGGTAGCAACCCTGGAGTTGGTTTGCATGTCATAGATGTCCACGAAATTTGGTGTGAATATGAATTTCTTTCTAATGCTGGAATTATTCATCTGATACATGGAGAGAAGTTTGACAGAAAGTTTGGGAATGTGCAACACATTCTTGAAGCTTTCGTTGGTGAGTTCAATCCTTCCTTTGTTAGTGACTTCAATAGAAGAGTTGTCCCCCATCAGAATATTAGGACCTTTGCATGCATCCAATGAAGAATAAAATTATTTTGAGGCATCCATGTGATGTGATGCTCCTGAATCTATGATCCAAGCATCGGGAGAGGAGTTGATGGCAATCAAGGCATGGCTAGAATTGCCTTTCTTGGGATTCAAATCTTTTGGCTTCTTCTTCTTGGCACCCTCAGGGATGCCATCTCCAAGGTTGTTTTTATGAATTATTTGAGACATTAGATCTATTTGTTTTTACATGCATGCATATTATGGATGGAATCCTTTGTGACAATACGTGCATTTCTCCCATTTTCTTCCCTTTTCCCCTTTGGATCCAGAGGCATTGGTGAAGGATTTTGTGTACCCTTCCTTCTTCGGATGTGCACGAGCTTTCCTTTTTTATTTATCTTTAGATTTATGATATTTTTGGCTTCCATATTTCACAGTAAGTGCATGCACCTTTGGGCCTTTGAATTTTCCCATGTTGATGAGCTTGGTTTGCTCTTGTGTCAGGTATTCGATAAAGTACTCAAGAGAAGGCATATTCCAGGTGGATCCAGAGGAGAATATGAAATAATGGAATGTGGATATGAATAGAGATAATTAAGGACCAAGTTTGGATAGAATAGTGAGAACCATTTGTTTCTCCTCCTTACATTTATCAACGCCGCAAGCTTTGAGTTGAGATAATAAATCCTTGAATTTTGTAAAGAAATATTGGATATTGTCAAAGCATTTTAGATCCAATGTGAGCAATTCCACCTCCAGAATGTGCCCCCTCATCTCATCCTATTTGTCAAATATCTCTTCCAAGGTGTTCCATGATTCATTGAGAGTCTTACAAGAAGATATGCGAAAAAGGAGATCAAGAGAAATAAGACTGCAAATCGTTTTGAGTGCTTCATCCATCCGATTTAAGTACTTGGATTTTTCTATGGCTGATGTTAGCTCTGTATTTGTATTCAAGTTTAACCTATACAATCCTCTGGTTCAGAGATGAATCATTGTTCTCTCCTTCCATGCAAAGTAGTTGTAAGGTGTAAGAATGAATTCTTTTTGGAAATCCATCTTTCTGCTATCTTCAATATTTTGTACCCACAAAAAATTTAGGTGTAGATTTTGCTTAGCAATCCATCATATCTGATACCATGTAAATGTGTTGAACCTGCAGAAAATAGATCTAGCTAGAAAATACTACACACCTTTGCAGAGATAAATTGAGAAAGAAGAAGAAGGAGAGAAAGAATAGAAGATTTCTCATTAACTGTTTGAATAATGAATAATTTACACATGATATACTCTGCATAACTCAATGAATGCGCATTGGAGGAGAACCAATTCGCCATAGTGGTGTTCTAGAGTGATCTGTACACACAACAGTAGTTACGGGAGTGAACTGCCACCTAGTCTAGTCTCTCAGGCAGTTACGAGAGTGAACTGCCACCTAGTCTGAGTTAACTAGTCTATCAGTGTTCAGTTAACTGACTGAAACAGATTGAAGTGAGGAGAAGATTATGGAATCATGAGTAATGTTCTATTTTGGTGACGATCCCAAGGAAAATGCGCATTATTTGGTGATGATCCCAATGTTGCATGGTGACAAAACCAATGCAACATCTAAAATCAACTCAACTAGTCAAACTAAAGTGGTAATTGAAAGAGAATATTCTCCAGGTGGAATATTCTCCCCTAAAATATAAGAGATTGGATAATGACTAATTATGATTAATAAACAAGGAAAAAATTTAGGAAAAATAAATCCTAGGTCTGCGTGAACTCCAACATTAATGACATTATTGATTTTTTGAGTACAGGATTTTCACCAAGAGAATTTACCATTGCATAGAAGAAAAATTTGGTGGTTAGAGCTATAGATTATCAATTGATTGCAAGTCATTTATACAAACTTGGAGGAGATGTGTGATCGAGAATTTTGGCAGAGTTTCTTGAACGGATTGCAAGAGGAAACTACATAGGTAAATCTACCTCGCAGAAGGTATTGCACACATAATTATGGTGGAAAATAGTTCACAAGGATTCAAAAGAATACTTTCATAAGTGTGATGTTTTTCAGAGAGTTGGGAAGCCATCCAGGAGGGATGAGATTCCATTGAGACCACATGTTACTTTACAACTGTTTGATAAATGGGAAATATATTTTGTAGGTCCAGTTAATCCACCAACAAGAAGATCAGGAGATAGATACATTATTATAATGAAAAAATAATTGACCATATGGGCAGAGGAAACACCAATAAAGGATTGCAGTGCAGAGACTGCAACACAGATTCTATTTGAGAATGTAGTGATAAGGTTTGGATGTCCAATAATATTGATGAGTGATTATGGGACTCACTTCATCAACAATTCAATTGAGTCAATGCTTGAAGAATTTAAGATATACCACCAGAAGAGTACTCCTTACCACCCTTAAGAAAATGGAATAGTAGAAGCCTTCAAGAAGATTTTGGAGAATGCCTTGAAAAATATTTGTAATGTAAATAGAGACAATTGGGATTTGAAGGTACCAGCAGTACTTTCGGATTATAGAACTACCTGTAAGAAATTTATTGGACAAACACACTTTAGATTGGTGTATGGACAGGAGGCAGTAGTCCCCTTATATTATTTGATACCAAGTTTGTGCATTGCAGCAATTAAAAACATGACAGAAAGTGGCACATCATAGGAAATATTGTCTCAACTGATGGAATTAGAATAGGATAGAATCATGGTAGGTTTCCATCAAGAGGTATAGAAAGAAAATGATAAAGCATGGCATGAAAGACATATCAAGAAGAAGAAGTTTAAGGAATGATATCTGGTTCTCCTCTATGACAGTAAATATTTACAACACCCAGGGAAACTCTGAATGCATTCACTAGGGACATATTAGATAAAGACAGTCACAGATGGAGGTGTTGTACAACTGCAATACTTAGTAGGAAATGAATTGCACAAAATGGTGAATGGTAGTCGACTGAAACTGTATAGGGAAAGTTGACCTACTAACTCTCAGTAGTTGCAACGCAACAAGTAGACTTGTACATATTGTAAATAGTTGGAGCTAAAATAAGAAAAAGGAAGATAAAAAGAAAGAAATGAAGAAAAAAGAAAAAAGAAGAAGAAGTAATTAGGAGGAATAAGTCAGAGATAGATAATTTAGGAATGACAACACACAACAATTGGTGCAATATAATTTGGAATATTGTGTGCATGAAAATCAGACACCGCGCAAATAATCGAAAAAAGTGAAAAACATGACAGAACATTAATGACAAGGTTTATAAAAAGGGAAAAGAATGGGAAACTTTGACACTTATCGATTTTTGAGCAACAGAGCAACTGAGAGCATGTGAAAAGGGTGATTGAGAAAGAGGAAAATACGGTTGATTGTTTGCGAGGGTATTTATATGGCACCCCTAAAGGTTGGCACTCCTGGATGTTTTGTAAGAGTGACCCGATAAGAAGGAAGGAAGAAGGAAAGAATGGAAGAACCAAAGAATTTTCTGGAGCTAGAGGAAGTTACAACATTAGAAACTGAATCTATCAGTCCTACCAAAATAGAGGAAGAAATATCAACCAAAGAACATGTGCAAGCCGGTTAGATCACAAAAAACCCTAACGACAACATAAACCCTAGTCTTGAAAACCTTGCAGAAGTGGAGGAAAAAAATAAATAGAAGAAAAAAGTCATAGAAGAGGTCAAAGGTCAACAATAAATATAGGGATAATAAGAAGAATAATCTGAGGATGAATCCATAGAATAAAACCTAACTGCGGGTCAAAACAGGAAATAACCAAGCACAAGATAAATCACTTTACCTCATCTCCCAGATGTTGTAGTTGCAATGGAAGATATGATAAGGAAGGTGTCGAAACTAAAATATGTGGATCATGATGTAACCGACACCATGAAGTTTCCTGAATTTTCACAGGAAGCTTACTTGGAAATCAAGGGGGAGGTAGGACCCGCAGGGAAACTCGTCTTGGAGCTCGTGTAGTGAATTATAGGTCTTTACAACTCAGGCATTATGAATATGTTGGACAAACCACATTTCAAGCACGATAAGAATGTGGGTCTTTGTGCGAAGCAATTTCTGGACATGGTACATGGAGGTATCCTATGGATGGACAAGTTGGTCCCCATAGATGTGGACCTCATAGAAAATATTACAATGTTTCCTACTAGTTGTGTAAATCCAGAAGACCATTTGGACAATAAATCTAGGGATAAAGAAATTGCAGAGGAAGTTAAAGCGCAGTTCAGAACAAACATGGGAGCTAGGGGTATAATAATAAAGGATATCAATGACCAAGCAAATTTTTTTTTCGCAAAGTTGATGGCTTGCAAATTTTCTAGAAAGTACAGAAAGGAAGAAACCCCAATAGGAGTTATAGAAATAGTTGCACATTGTGCAAAGGGCATAGTGTTTAGCTTGGCACCATATTTTCTAAACCAATTTTTGATAGATTGCAGAGATGCAAAAAATAATGGAACATAATTCCATTACTCTTGGATACTAATACTGATAGCATTGGTGGGCTGGAAGGAGCCTAAAATTTTATTCTTCCTCGACAGAAAAGGGAAGTGTTGTGCAACATGCTATGAAACGTTGTGGCAGGAAAATGACTCCAAGAACCAAAAGGTGAACAAGGCAATATTTTCCATGTTCTTCGAAGATATGAAACATAATACAACCAATGTATGGAGGATTCCAATTGAAGTGGTTTAAGAAAATGAAGGGATCATTAATTTCAAGGCTTCAAGACACCATTTGTGGATTCAGGCCAGAATGGATCCAAAGAATAAGTGGCTAGAAATGAGGTACTGCAAATCATGCGAGGAAGTAGACTAGATCATAAAAGAATAGTCTACACAGTGAAAGGTTCTAGAAAAGGGAACAAATCCTAAGGATCAAGCAGAAGAAAGAAGATCAAAGAAGACAAGAAGTCCAATAGATAATACAAGGAAGGATGTAGACCATGGTCAAGCCTTAGGAAGTAGCACAAAAAGAAAGAAGCCAAGAAATACAGATAGTATGGAAAGGACATAAGTAAAAGGGGATTGTGAGAAGAGATACATCTCTCATCCAAAGGAAGTACATGATGAGGAAGAAACGAAGAAGAAAACTGGGGTGCAAAACTCAACCCCCACAAATAAGAGCACTGAAGAATAGGAGGCAGAAATAAGGAAAAATATGAAGTATCAAAAAAATATTCCAACCATCACTATTACAGAGGATGATGCAGAGTTTGTCACAAACAAAGTCCAAGATAGAGGGGAGGATGTCGTACAAGTAGCAGAGGCACAAAGGGAAGAAATTATGGAAAAAATAGTAGAAGTACATGACATCTTACAGAGACTACAACTAAATACAACACATCATCCAACAATGCAACAGACATAAAATTCACACGAAGCATCAACATAGAATGATAAAGAAGAGACCATGAAGACAATAGTAGTGAGAAGGGACAGATTCAAAGTCACACACGAAATGTTGGAGGTGGATGAAAACACGACGTAGAGACCAGTAAAGGACATGGAACATATGGAGTTGGTTCTGGTGAATATACCCGCAAAAAAATTATATGGACTACAAGTGAGTGTGATGCAGGAAGTACAGTCTAGAGCTAGGGTGGATGCCACAAACCTAGCGCTCTACCACAATGTGAAGGAGATTTTTCAAGTGACATGTGAGAAGATCACATTGGAAAAGGAGGAAGAGAAGCAATGTGAAAACAACTTAGAGAAGAATCTTGCAGAGGTATACAAGAGCATACCAGACTGTGCGCAGGAACAAGAGGTTACAACAGAAGAGAAGATACAACAAATTGTGCAGACCATGGAGAAATATAGACAAGAGATAACGGACTGAATAGAGAAATTAACTCCGAGCACACCTCCAAAATTACGGGATTAGAGAGAGCAAGAGGCTAATGCACATGTAGAGATTATAGCGCAGGAGGTTAAATAAGTAACATAACTGTATGACAGAACTGCACACATTTGGACCAGTTTGGAAGAGGATGAGAAGATCCAACAACTAGAGAAGAAGGAGGTAAAACTAAACGTGGCAGTTGAGGACTTGAAGAAGAGGTAGAAGATCATGTACATATCCCTCCTAATGAGAGTCGTGCAGGAGATGAAAAATTTGCAGGCCGAAGTAAAGGTTGTGGAGGAGGAGAAACAAGTAAGGCAGCCTCAGTTGGAGCTATTTCAGCAACAAGCTGAAGGAATTATAGACAAAATCCAAATAGAGAAAGGAAGATGGGAACATGAACTAGAAGAAAGAAGAGAAGTGCTTCAAGAGCACATAACAACATTGGAATTGGAGACACTAGAAGGAAAGAGCGCACAGTCTAAGGAGAAACTGACATAATTGGAAGAGACGTTTCATGCACTGGAGGTAGTGCTACAAAAGGTTCACTAAGGCTAAGTGGCTCGGGATGAGCCACATGTTAGTGTTGGGGGCATGTTGGAGCAGAAATGTTTGGGAGAACAGTGCAACAAATGAGGCAGATTGTACCAAGAAGGAGAGCACGCCACATTTTGAGGAAAAGTAGAGTGCATGGTAGGATTTGTGGAAATCCGACGTAGACATGGACAAACCTAGCCATGTTAGGGTTAGGTTTTTGGGAATCATATTGTAAGGGTTTAACCCATTTTTGTAATATAAATAAGGGGTATGAGGTATATTATAGGATCATGATAAGAATCCAATTGTTAGAGTGTGATTTCGACAAGTCTATTTTAGAGAACCTATTTTGGAGTTTTTTTGAGTTGAAGTATGTTTTGAGAGATGTCGAGCTCGGATGAAGTTGAAGTAGCTGAGGTTTAGGTCGCAAGATGAGGATTTTGGTGAGATCACGGTCCTCCTCACTACTCTATATTATTATGTAATGCGTGCAACGCCTTTTTGATGAATAATAAAGAAGCATACGATCTTTATGGATGTATCCTTAAAGGGGGTGAACCACGGTAAAACTATGTGTGCAATGTGTTTGAATGTTTTACTATTTTCGCAGTTATGAATGAATGGTTTATTTATAGTGTGCACTAGAATAAATATGTTGATGAATGAATGAATGAATGAATGAATCTAATTAATATTTTAATTGAATGCATGGTTAAGTATAAATAAGAATTAGAAAGAACATCCATCAATCCCTTCCATGACTATAGACATCTGCATCCTGCAGTCACCCATAAACCATCTCGGGTGAGACTGCACTATGCACTTTGTGCATGGTGTAGCCTTCTGGTTTACCAAATGGGCCAATGGTGATAAAGGTTTTGGTGGATAACTAAGGTAGAACCTAGGTTAGCACATAATTCCAACACTTTTTTTTACCATAGACAATGTTACACCATTGTCACCCAACCATAGGCACTTACATGTACCACTTCCGAGAACAATAACCTTATCTTAGATAGATTACGTACATGAATAATGTCCTCTAAAATAAACCCTAATTATAAATACCAACACGACTGCAACAACATCATAATACCAAGAGAGCGTACCTTTATTAAGAGAAGCACACAAGAGAGAGATACCAGAAATACTTGTGCCATAACTGCAACAATTGTTTCTCCTCAGACTTGCACACTAACTGTTGCAACTGCTTCTCCTCATACTTTCTCCGTAACTAAGTGAGTGTGAGTGTGCTAAAGAGGTACCGCCTTACCTCTATTTATACTATCTTGTCTAAGTGAATTTTCATGTGGTGTCGACTTCTCTTTTTGGATACTTCTAATCATTTATTATTATTCTCCTTGAGATGAATTCTATTCTAGATTACTTCCACATCTATTTAATGGTTCTCTTGCTTTCAAAATATTTTATTCTAAGCACAAATTTTATACTAGAGTTTAATACCTCCCGCAACTACCAAAACATCAACACTCCCTCTTAGCTATGGAGGTATTAACTTATGATTTTGTTCAAGTAATGGTCTCAATCACATCCATCCATCTCACATGGCATGGGAAAGACTCACATGGTCTTGCAGACTAGTCTACATGTGGCATCACCATAGCCACACAGGCTATCTAATGATCAAACAGATCATGTCACAAGTATCACCATCATAGCCAAACATGATCTATCATAGTCACACACAGACTGTTTGATGGTTATGTCACAGTCATGCATCTGGGGCCTCATATGTAGCATATCTCTAATGGGAACAACCTCATATTCCTCTCAGAACTTATGGGTCTCAACTTCCTTTAGGACCTTATATAATTACATGAGTTCATCTAGCTCACTCAAAGCTAGGAAACTATCCATTTCACGTAGAACTATGCTACTTCCCAATCCACATGGAGTCTGGGAAACTGTCCAATTTAGATATTTCTTACAGAAATGTGCTACTACCCAATCCATACGGAGTCTGGGAAAATATCCATTTTATCTAGTTCACATAGAACTATGCTACTACCCAATCCAAACAAAGTCTGGGAAACTAACATGTATGTAAATGACTACTCACTACTGNTTCTTACAGAAATGTGCTACTACCCAATCCATACGGAGTCTGGGAAAATATCCATTTTATCTAGTTCACATAGAACTATGCTACTACCCAATCCAAACAAAGTCTGGGAAACTAACATGTATGTAAATGACTACTCACTACTGCAATATTCTTTAAGCTACTACCCCTAGAATCACATATGTGACTCATCATTTCCTCTTACAAGGGAAATCCTTTTGGACCATGCTAAGCTTTTCCTTGAAGTACTCAAACTTTACCTTTGACAAAGGCTTGGTCAACACATCTCCTATCTGCTCGTCTATGCCAATATATTGGAGCTTCACATCTCCCATTGCACCAGATCTTGGATACAATGGTACTTGATCTCGACATGCTTAGACTTGTTAAGAAACAAAAGTTTCTTATAAAAATTTATACAACTTTGGTTGTAAAAAAAAATACAAGTCACCTCCAACTCGAGATCAAATGATCATGCAAGCAACATTCGAAGCCACACAACTTCACTACTAGATAAACATGTTCATATATATTCTTCCTTGGCTGCACTGACTACCACACTAGTTTTCTTCTTGCTAAGCCATGAAATCATAGTTGACCCCAAACTAAAGCAACATCCATATGTACTTTTTCGATCTGTGACACTACCAGCCCAATCTGGATCAAGATATCTTTGCAATGTTATCTTACAATCTGAAAAATATTAGAGTCCAAATTCTATCGTACCCTTCAGGTACCTTAATACGTGCTTTGCTGCAATCAAGTGAAAACGTCTTAGTTCAACCGTATATTGACTAAAAGTGTTCACTGCAAAGCATATATTTGGCCTTGTATTCATCAAATACATAAAATAACCAATCATCTTCCTATACATGGTGACATCCATTTTATTTGAAGAAGTATCACTCAATAACTTCAGGTTCGTCACCATCTATGTGGGAATGGATTTACAATTCATCATTTCGAATATCTTCAGTATTTATACAACATGTTTTTATTGGATAAGGAAAATATTGTTTGGTCTCTGCCACACCTCTATACCAAAGAAATAATGCATCATACCCAAGTTTTTCATATCAAAATCTAATGCAAGCTTTCTCTTGCACTAAACAATGAGCTTCTCATTCCATATTAGAAGCAGGTCATCCAAATATAACAACAATATCACTAGTCCAATATCCTCAACCTTGTAGTAAAGGTTGGGATCTTATTTACTCTTGGTAATGTCCAAGCTCATTAGAAAGTTGTCAATTCTACCGTACCATGACTTGGGTGCTTGTTTCAATCCATACAATGATTTCTTCAATCTTCACACGTGTATGTCTGTCATGTGTCTCAAATCCTTGTGGCTTCTCCACATACACTTCCTCTTCCACTACACCATTTATAAAATTTGTCTTCACGTCCATTTGATGTATCTTCCATTTCATCAATGCAACTAGCACAAGTGTAGTTCTAATCGAAGTGTATCTCACCACAGGAGAAAATGTCTCCTCATAATCTATTCCTCCTTTCTGGGAGAACCCACAAGCCACAAATATTTCCTTGTACTTCTCGATACTACCATCTGTTAAATGTTTCATCTTGTAGATCCATTTGGAATTCACAACTAATTTCTCTTTCGATCTCAAAACCACATCCTAAACATAATTCTTAATGATGGACTAGTATTCCTTAATCCTTGCATCCTTCCATACTTTCTTCTATGCAATCTCTTCATAATAGGTAGGCTCAACATCAATGATATCACATAACAATTCCATGTAACTAGAATATGGTCGATGTTTCTTGTTTTCTCTGAAAGATCCATATGGATCACCATCCTTCTCGACATCCTGAATAATCTCACGAGCCCAATATGGTATTCTTTTCTTCGTAGTTGTTTTTGTAGGTATTTGTGGTTCTTCCATGTCATGGTCCTCTGGACCATGCTATTCTAGCACAACATCATTACCTACATATGTATCTACAACTTTAGGAGCTTCAGGGTCCTCATCAAGGATCTCATATGTATGATGTTTCCTTGATCTACTGAAGGTTTCATCCTCATCAAAGGTAACATCTATACTAATCTCGATCTGTCTGTAACCAGGGATGTAGAATCTATATTCCTTTGATGTCTCACTATATCCAACAAATATACCCTTTTTCCTGAAGGATCCAACTTCGATCTTTTATCTTTGGGAACATGCACATACAATGGAAATCCAAATATCATCAGGTGGATGGCCTATAGCTTTTCTCCTATAAAAATTTCCTCTGGTGTCTTGTTCCCAAGTAAACGATGAGGAATGCTTCCATTATCATCCGATTCTTTATTTCTGCCACACCATTCCACTGCAGATTGTAGGGAGTAGTGAGCTCCCTCTTATTCCCAACTTCTCTATAGAGTGTTTTGGATTCATCTGAAGTGAACTCTCCTCAATTATTTAACCTAAAAATCTTTATTTTCTTTTCAGAAATATTTTCTACAAGGGCTTTGAAGTCCTTGAACTTGTTGAATACTTCTCTTTTTGTTTTTAAGAAATAAATCAAAGTCTTACGTGAGAAATAATCAATAAATGAAACATAATATACATACCCGCTAAGTGAAGTAGTTGGCATTGGTCCGCACACTTCTGAATGCATGATGTCCAAAATTCCTTTGGATTTGTTTTCACTACTTGGAAAAATACTCTTCAAGTTCTTTCCTTATGCACATCCTTTGAATATACCTTCATGATCCACTTGAATTTCTGGAAAACATGTTACCATATTTCTTATGATTGGAAATTCTTTTTGATGTAAGTGATTAAATATTCTATGTTTGTAAGTGAGTAAGTTTCCATTTAATTTGTATAGACCTCCTTCTTGAACACCAATAACAATAACATCATCAATAGAATTTCCTGTGGACCACATAATAACTTCACCATCAATAAAAGAAACTATGAATCCTTTCTCTTCCAATGCTAAGAGAGAAAGGAGATTATTCTTCAAACCGAGCACATACAAGACATATTTTGTCTTCAAAGGTTTTCCAGAATCCAACTTGTAGGAGGTTTATCCTAATCCTTTAATGGGATACTGATATTCATCACCTAGTTTCACCTTATTAGGTGAATCCTTCTGAACCCGATCTGAGAGAGAATCCTTGTAACCGGTCACGTTCTTAAAAGCACGACTATCAACAAGCCATGTGTCACTTTCATGAGTGATTGTTCCTGTGAGAGTTGATATCAATACATGTTCTTCACTTGAATCATAATATTTTGTTCTCTTATGAGTAGGTTCATCATATTCTGCAACAGGAGCAGATGATGCCTTTTATAGTTTCATTTTTTGATCTGATCATTAATGTGAAAACAATTTCTAGCAATGTCTCCCATCTTTTGGTAGCTAAACCATTTGTAACTTGAATAATCCTTTTGAGTATTTTGTGTCTTTTGTGACTTTTGAAACTTATTGTGAGAATGAACCTCTTTTTTTCTCTTTCCATTCCTTGTATGTGTTGGTAGTACTTGATTTTCATCATCATCCAACTTTTCTTCTCATGCTGCCAATCTAGCTTCTTCTTGAGTGCAATCTTCCCATAGCCTGATAAACTTTGTTAGTTTTCTTCTAGAACAAATTCCCTAAATAAAAGATTCCCAAGAATTTTGGGATACCATTCAATCTAGTCATTACTATCTCATATTATTCAACTGTGTCTCCAATGGCTTCAAGATTTTCTTTGATTTGAGATACCCTTACGAATTAGGATTGAATGGTTTCTGAATTATGCGTCTTCACATTCTTGAGTTGTGTCCTCAATTTCATATTCTATTTGATATTATTTCCTTAATGTAATCAGGATAAATCATCAAACATTTTCTTCGAGGTTTTTAATGATGAGACATGAGGGATCAAGTGATGCTTGATAGAGTCTGCATTGATCGTCTTTTCCTTAATCAGATTCTTCTTGTACTTTTCCTTAGCCTCATCTCTCTCCAGCTCTTGAACCTCTTCCTAAATGAATCCTTCTATACCATTCTCTTATAGAATGAGAATTACTCTATATTTCCATGCTCATAATTTATCATCACCCTCAAGCTTCTCATCAAGCTTAGTGATGGAAGTCATCCTGCCCCGAGATCTAAAAATATGAAACTTTGCAGAAATGAATTTTGGACTTAAAAGTGAGTATGTTATGCCAGGGAGACCTCCTTTCTTCAAGGACCTTCTCCATCTTTATTCTTTAAATTCCCAAACATCTCGACATAGGGTTTTATGAGGAAACCCAAATTTTCCAACTTTTGAATTTTGGAGATATGATTCGAGGTAAATATGCTCCCTTCTTTGACATCCTTCTTAGTGGCTTGTAAGTGCTCAATGAGCATGACAATAGGGGAAAATGACGATCTTCCTTCTAGTAGTTAGACTGTCTTGAAGGAAGCCAACTCTAAAACCATGTTAAATTTTTTTGTATGCTCGTTTTGCCATAGACAATGTTACACCATTGTCACTCAACCATAGGCACTTACACGTACAACCCCCAAGCATAGTAAATTTTTCTTAGATAGATTTCGTACATGAACCAAGTCCTCCCATATAAACCCTAATCAGAAATACTAACATGACTGCAACAACAACACAATACCAAGAGAGCGTAACTTTACCAAGAGAAGTGCACAAGAGAGAGGTACCACAAAGACTTGTGCCTTAACTGCTACAACGTTTTCTCCTCAGACTTGCTCCCTAACTACTGCAGGTATTTCTCTTCATACTTGCATCCTAACTGAGTGAGTGTGAGTGTGCTAAAGAGGTAGAGCCTTAACTCTATTTATACTAGCTTGTCCAAGTGACTTTTCATGTGGGGCCAACTTCTCTTTTTGGAGCCTCCTAATTCTTTATTATTATTCTCCTTAGCCAAACTTTTCTTCTAGGGTATTTCCACATCTGTTTAATGGTTCTCTTGCTTCCAAAATCTTCTATTCTAAGCATAAATGTTATATTGTAGGTTAATACCTCTTGCGGCTACCAAAACATCAAAAACTCATGTTTTCAGAGTCTCTAACACTTGCATGAGATGTGAGATGCGATCTTCCGAGGTAGAGATATAAACCAATATGTCATCCAAATACAATATTAAAAATGAATCTAAATAGGGTTGTAATTCGTCATTCATCAATTGCATAAATGTATCTAGTGAATTACATAAACCAAAAGGCATGACGATCCATTCATATAGACCTTTCCTTGTCTTGAAGGTGGTATTGCAAGTGTCTTCTTCTTTAACACGTACCTAGTGGTATCTTTATTTAAGATCCAACTTGATGAAGTACTTGGCATGTTGCAACTAGTATAACAAATCATTGATCATGGGTAGTGGATATTGATTCAATGCTATGTAGTCAATACACATCTGTTAATTACCATCCTTGTTGGGTACTATGATGATAGGTGATCCATCAGGTGAGGTTCTTGTTCAAATTACTCCCTACTCCATTAGTCGATACAACTATTACTTCACTCCATCTGCTTCTAGAATAACTATCTATACAGCCCTAAATTTAGTAATGGGGAGTCAGGAAGAAACTATGTCTCATGTTCCTCTTCCCTCTTGGGTGGTGACCCTTTAGGCTCCTGGAACACTCCTCTATATGGCTACAACAAATCCTCCAACTAACATTTCTTCTCTTTAGTACATCCCTCCAAGGATGTATTTTCTCTTACCAATTCATCACCCAACTATTTCTCTATTAATAAAAGAAATAGATGCTTCTTACTATACATTTAATCAACTTTTTATCTCATATGGAACTTACCAAAGAGATCTTTGACTTACCTTTGTGTGTGTTTATGATGTAAGAATTCACATCCTTGATCGGGTTGTACTCGTTTTCTCTCATCATGGAGATCACATCCCTCATATACACGTAGGTGTTTCCAAAAACTACATCGAACATGTTAAGGGGTAATAGAACTAACTCCACTTCATCAATAAAACATGCACTTATAACAAACTTGATCTTACATTGTTTCACAACCTTGAGATTTTCATCCTTGTTTAGCCACCATAATGGATATGGGATAAGATGATCATGAACTTACAATCCAAGCTTTAAAAACAAATTAAATAATATGAGGTTGGCCTATGAACGAGAATCAAATAAATCATCCACCTTGATATTTTTTACCTAGATATTAATGTGGAAGGTTTTAGTCATATTCTTCTCTTCCTTATGATGAAGGATACTCAAATTCACCTATCTCTACATTGAGGTGCATATAATATTCTCATCCACATTTGAGTTGCTCTATACTGGTCGAATCTATGGCTAGTAGGTTCTTCTTCTTGACATCCTTCTTACAATTCTTTGGACTCATCTCTGAATGTTGCTTCCAACACTTATCATCGGTGTAACCATTGATATTACAATGCTTGTAGTGTTTGTTTGTATCCTTGCACTAATATGTAGTGTTTGTTGTCTTCTTGTCTTTTCCTTTCCACTTCTCCTTCCCCTCCTTGGAAGCATCTTGGTGATATTTATGTTTAGAACTAATTGGTTATCCTTTCTTATTACCTTTGTTCTCTAGGTATTGTGCTTGCACATGGGACACATCAATGGTACTTGGTTTGAAGATCATCAATTACTTTTGAAAATAACTATGTAGACCCCCTAGATAATTGAGAAGTACATATGGGTTTTTGGGAGAGATACCCAACATAATCACCATCTTCCTAAATTGGTGGTGTACTCTTGCACACTCCGCCCTTGCCTCTTCGTGAAGTAATGCCAATGGATCCACTAGTCCTCTACATACTCAATAGGGCAGAAATGAGACTTTATGAGGGTTTTAAAAACCGCCCACTTAGTTATTTGTGGATCACCCTCCATCCTAAGTGCTCCATGTGGATTTCCCCCTAAGTTAGTGCATGACCCTCTAGTTTTAGTTGGAAACATGATTTTTTTTTCTCTTCATCTACATTATAGAAACTAAAATAGACTTCTAATTGTTGCAACCAACCATTCAATTTAAAAACATCAATGTCACCTTGGTATGGCTTGATTTCCAATTTCACTTCCATTTTAAATAGAGGTTGTGAAGGAGTGATGGCGCTAGAACTTGGTTTCTCTTTCTTGGGCTCTTTTTTTTACTCATTTTTTGCGTATTCACTATCTCCCATTTTCTCTTCCAACACAACTTCTGAGTTCGAGTTGCCAACCTCCCCAAAAGAATTGAAATTGTTTTCTAGAGCCACCATGAGGAGGGGCATGTTGCGAAAGATATCTGTGACTTGTTCTTCTAGCCTTGGAAATCTCTCTTCTACTACATCACAAAGTTCAATGGACTTGTCCATCATGGATAGGCTTATGCAACTTCTTTCTTAAGCCAATTCCTAGATCCTACAACTTTCCAAAAATACCCCAAAGAAAAATGCTATG